>JAMZEH010000070.1:1235000-1737500 GCA_024699665.1 Ostrea denselamellosa
ACATTTTTTTCTATATTTAGTTATTTTTATGAACGTACTATTATAGTTTTGAAAATCTCTAATTTTCCAATCAGAATTTTAGGGGTTGGAAATGCAGAACTTTCTAACTTTAACTTTGGAAATGTAAATATAGTCGTATGTATCCTGCAGATGTTCTCTTTGCACTGTTATTTCTGTAAGGTCAAGGACCTATCCCTGCGTTACACCCAGCTTCAGATGGAAGTCATTGAGTACTGACGAATCAGCAATGTGCTGATACCAATTTCTGGGATACGATCATATCTACATTTCCAATGTTGCCTTTGGTATCTTTACCAATCGCAATGATAGCCATTTCCTCATAAATGCGTTGCAGTTGTGAAATAGGCGAGTATGGACCTTAATAAATATACATGTAGTATGTCTATTTTAACGACTGGAAATTCCGAGAGAGATGGAAGTTCAATGTAAATGTAAAAATTAATTGCATTTTTGAGAATACATGAGGGCATGATTTTCGACGCTTTATGACGTATACTTCATTAAGCGCGTTAGCAATTCGTGAAAAGTATCGTTTGCCGGCGTGAAACGTTGCAGTTCATACCCTCTTACATTTTCATGAGTTTTATTTCTTAAATCATGCTTTAAAGAGTGTCTGAATTTTGCACAATACTGTATATATAGGTTTGCTTACATCAGAGCGAGTCCGATGCATGGTGAACTCACCGAAGCACATAATGTGCACTGATTATCATTGTTATGATTCAGTTGTGATTGATTTGCCAGCAACATATTATTGGTCAATAATGAACCGCTTGCAGGCCCCAATACTTTATAGTACACTAACAATAAATTTTATTGCATTACATTTGTAAGACAATGGTAATTTCTTTTATTGAGCTTTTGAACTGATATGCTATTTTCATTTACAAAAACCCTTACAAACATAGTTATATTGCTAGATCCAGTAAATGTTCTACCTAGCCTTTATCTTTGCTCCTCGCTATAATATCAACTGCTGTGAAGAAGACACTTCAAATGCACTGTGCTACGACGACATATGTCAAAAGTTGTGTAAATCAAATGTGGATTCTAAAATATTCAAATGAACGTTTAATAATTTTGAAATCGCAAAACTTCTCAAATCAAAACATAAAAACGTAGGACTCCTCAACACTTTACACAACCATTCCACACAATAAATTTAGGATTAGACATTTCGACATCATAGAAAGTTGCTTCTTCAATAAACATGGAAAAGGGAGTTATTCATATTTTGTGATTAGTCATTCAAAAACATTACCTTCAAACACCACTCTGATTCTACGCACAAGTATTGTGAAGATAATATTAAAAAGATTCTGGAGTTCCTCATTGACAATACGTTCGTAGTATTTGGTCATTAGGTTTTCAACAGTCTGTTGGAATTTCGTTGGGCACGAATTGTACTCATTTATTAGTTATCCTGTTTTCATATTCTTACGAAGCAGAATTTCGTCAACATGACAAGAAAAAATCTCTTGTTGTGACCTTCAACTCGACATTTAGATATATCAACGACGTTTTATCTATTAACAGTTATTATTTTCATTCATATGTCAATTCGATATATCCCAGTGAACTCGAAATAAAAGACGCCACAGTCTTCCACATCTTCTTCTTACTTATATATTTTATTCAACATAGATATTGACGGCAAACTAACAACTCAGCTTAAATGACAAACGTTCCTATATTTCATTATCACCTCACCTGCATATGTTTATAACGCTCGACTGATTCCATATGCAAGAGCGTATGATTAGTTTTAAATAGAAAATTTCGCAAATTTTATGGTCATTATAACGATCTAATTTACCAACACAACCTGTCACTGGGTAAAATGCTGTTTGAAATTTTTCATACGAATTGAATCCCTTCTTTGTATACTGATTTTGACTACTATTACTCCGTTTACTCGATCAAGATATAGGGTCACAGCGGGTATGACCTGTCAACAAGAGTATTTACTCCTTTTAGACACCTGATCCCAACTCTGGTATGCCCAGGGGTCTGTGTTTGTCCTACTCTGATTTTGTATTCTTTACGGGGGTTATGAGATTGATCGCTGTTATCTTCAACTTTTCACTTTTGCCATGTTGTATTGCTCTTTTGTGTGAAGCAATTTGAAATACAAATCATGTAAACATAACACAACGCCATTGTTACAACATTTAGTTAAGGCGTCGTTATTGTAACGTCACACAACAACGCAAGTTAAAGTCAATAAGGCGCCAAAATATCAATTATACAATGAGTTGAAGTATTATGAGTTACATTAATCAATTTACATTTAATGTAGGGGTGAATAACTTCCCAAGAATAGTCCTCTTTGGCTCTCTGCAACTGTTGATTATTTTCTAAAACTTTATAGAACGGAAATACGACAAAAGTTTCCATTAGTGTGTAACTCAAAATGTTCACAACAGGATGTATTCTTGATGGAGGTTCTTATATTTGTTGGTGGACTTTCACGTGGTCGGCTAGTTTAGTTCTGGTCTGTCCTGTATTTATAGGTTTCTCCGCAGAAAATACAAATCATGCAATGATTTGCATGATATATTATTAATTTGAAAGTAAAAATATTATTTGATATCGTCAGGTATCATATTCTTGGAAACTGTAGTTATTTCTGCATATGATGAAAATCTGACTCTTGTTAGCAGTTTTTTTAGGTTTGCTTGGTTGGTTGTTGTACGGTCCCGTCGAGAAGTTTTCACTCATATTGAGACGTCACCAATTGTAGGTGAAGTACCACAAATTTAGACCTATGTTTAGTGCTTACGTCCGTAACAGTGAGTGAGTGTTCTTTAACGTGCCACGACACGGACCTCCGTTAGTAATCCGAAAGACCCATGATTTTCACTTCTAAATGCCGAGTGTTTGGCGAAGGAGCAATCACTATCTATGTTTTCGTCTTAGATTTGACGCGGCCGTGGCACTAGCCGGGCTCGAACTAACAACCCCCGGTTACGAAGCGAACGCTCTACTACTGAGCTACCGCGGCCGGTCCTTTTTGGCATCGACTGTAGACGATGTTTGTTGGGAAGCAATCTTTCACAGAATCACAAATATTAATTACAGGGATTGTGAGTTAAGACGAATGAAATTTGTTTTTTTAATTCCATCCTGGGTTCCTGATCTTCTGGAATTCCTGAGTTCTGAGATTGGTATGGATTTGACCTTATCACTAACGGCATCTATTAAATTTGTCAGATATTTCTGTCCAAAACGTTTCTTATTCCAGTAGGCGGCGATTCCTTCTGGTTTCATTAATGACGATGGTACAAACACGTCTTGAAATGTTAAAAGGTAGATTGCGTTTTGTATTTGAGAGGTAACAAGAATTGAATGTAAGAAACTGGAAGAAATTTGGGGTTTGTATGTGTTGTAGTACAGGTTTGTTACAAATTTCCGATATTCTTTTATTAATTAAAAGGATATTGAAAAAAGGGAATCCGATGTCGTTTGTTTCCACCGTCATAGAAGGATGTATATTATTCAACACATAATTAAAGTCTTTTAACTTGACATTTCAAAATATCGACGACCTTTTATCTATTAACAACAATTATTTTTATTCATATGTTGATTCAGTATTTTCCAGTGAACTCGAGAAAAAGGACACCTCAGAATCTTCCACATCTACTTCATACTTGGATATTTAACATAGATGTTAACTGCAAACTAACAACTCAACTTTATGACAAACTGGATGACTGTAACTTACCATATTTATGTAGCAATATTTCATTATCACCTGCATATGGTGTTTATATGTCTCAAGTTATTTGATACTCAAGAGCTTGTTCTGCGTATGGTCAGTTTTTAAATCGAGGAACGCTATTGACAGATAAGTTGGTGTTACATGGGTTTTAACAGTCTCGTCAGTATTTCTCAAATTTTGTGGTCGTTATAACGATCTAATTTAGCGATACAACCAGTAACTGGGTACAAATCTCGTTTGAAGTCAGCATTCTGCAAATCTCGTTTGAAGTCAGCATTCTGCAAATTTTATGGTTGTTATGACGATCAAATTTACCAACAGAACCCAACACTGGGTAAAATGCTGTCTGAAATGTTTCATACCAATTGAGGCCGTTCTTTGCACACTGATTAGCTTGGATTACCTTACCAAGATATAGGGATCACGGCGGGTATGACCTGTTCAGTTTTTGTGAAAAAGTAAAAAAAATATTGTAGTTTTAATTTCGAAGTTTGTTAAATAATCCACTTTAAATTTTACTCAAACTTAGAAGTAAACTTCTTTATTTTGCACGTGGTTTTTTCTCTCTTCATTTGAAGATAATTTTTCATAGAACCGATTATTCATAAGTTGGTTTAAAGCCATTCATTTCTTTGTTATGTTCCTTACCCATAATAACGATTACCCACCCTTTATCTACTGTAGTATTATCAGTCGCAAGGCTATTGACACGTAGTTATTCCAGTCTATTAACGAACTACCAAAGATACCAAACATTGATCAATCTTATAAAGAATACAAAATTAAGAGAAATACAGACCCCTGGACATATCAGAGGTGGGATCACGTGCCTAGGAGTATGCATTTCTTTTTGACCGGTTATACCCGCCGTGAGCCCTATATCTTGATATGACAAAAGGAGTAATCTGTGGTTCAGGTAGTATGTAAAGAACGACCTAACAATTGGTATAAAACGCGTCAAAAGATCCAATGATACGTAGCTTGTATTTGCATATTAAATAACTATGATGAACATAGAATTTGCGAAATGCTGACATCAAATGAGACTTTTGAAGCCCTTGTAACATCAACATATTATACTGTAGATTCCTAAATCTATGTGTGAAATTTATTATCGTGTAATTTCGTGAGAAACATCACTCGCAAGATAAAAGTATTCGCTTTTATATCTATGTAGCTAAAATACATGTAAAATGTCTTGAAAGAGCACTTGCGAATTTATGTCCTCGCGATTTGACGTGTATGAGTCATTTCACGATATTAAGTACTCCCGTAAAATAAGCAATCTACAGTAAAAATAAATTTTATTATTAGCCTGCCTTGATTTCAAAATTGATAATATGTAGAACATGTTCTCTGTTTCGAATCAATTTGTTTAATTTGTTGTGTTTGGTTTTCTTGGACATTGCTATTATTACTGTTATGTATTGTATCCAGCTTTTAATTCCTACTTTGGTGTGAATGCCACTGTTAATCCACGTTTCGGAAAATGTTTCGTAAAGTAAGATATTGGTGGTTTCCGTTTCATCCCCTATTTCCTATTTTTATATACTCTGTTGTTTTTTGCAGAACGGATCTCCGAGTTTCATCGTTGGTACAACATCTGGATTTTGCGTTCCCACCCCGTTTATTCTGATGATTTCTTTGTGTGTTCGGTGTTTTTAATACCTTCTTTCCCGTAGGATTTCTCATAATTTTCCAGCCATTTTTACTCTTTATGCAGAAATTTTCCAATTATTATCCATTATTATCCATTCCATATTTTACTTCCAGAGGAAATAAGTAACACTGAATTACCGTTTTTAGATACCCTTTTAAGAAAAGAAAATCAAAAAAAAAAAATTAAGATTATAAGACTTGTTCTACAACTTCATCCCAGATTCCCAAAAGTATTTTATATTCTATTTTGTCATATCTCACATGTAAAACAGAGCGGTCATTTTGCACATGGCAAGATTGATTGATTGATTATTGCTTTCCGCCACACTCAACAATTTTTCAGTTATCTGGTGGCGTCCAGTTTTTGTTGGTGGAGGAGAGAACCCAGATACAATGTACCTGGGAAGAGACCACCGACCTTCCGCAAGTAAACTTGCTCACATAACGCCGCGGCCGAGATTCGAATACGCGCCGACAGAGGTGAGAGGCTTTGTGATTTTGAGCCTGATGCTCTAACCACTCGGCCACGGAGGCCCCTGCACATGGCAAGACGTTTCATCGTCATTGATGATACCTGAGCGAATCACCGCCTACAGAAATTGAAAACATTATTTAGACAGATATATCCTAAAAGGTGAAAGTAACGAACAGTGATCAATATATTTACTTAGACAGATATATCCGAAAAGGTGAAAGTAACGAACAGTGATCATCTTATAACTTCTATAAACTAATACAAAATAAAGAGTTGAGCAAACACGGACCCCTGGACACACCAGAGGTGTCTAAGAGTAAATATCCCCTGTCAACGTCACATCCTACGTGGGCCCGTCAACTTGATCAGGTAAACGGAGTAATTGGAAGTCAAAATCAGTGTGTAACAAACAAATATAACAATTGGTATGAAACTCATCAACCGGGGTCGCCGTAGCCCGGAGGTCGTAAAAATACATAGTGATTGCTCCTTCGCCAAACGCTCTGCATTTAGAAGTGAGAATCACGGGTCTTTCGGATATGACTTTAAAACCGTAGGTCCGGTGTCGCGTCATTGGAACTTTAAAGAACCTCCATTGCTACGGCCTCGGTCTGAAGTTGTGGAACTTTACCTACAGTTAGTGACGTTTCAATATGAGTGAAAAATTCTCGAAAGGGTCTTGAAACAAACAAATGGCAGACATCATTTGACCCAATGACAGGTTGTATTGGCAAACTAGATGGTTATAACGACCATAGAATTTGCGAAATGCTGAGTTTAAACGAGAGTGTTGAAACCCCTGTAACATCAACTTGTTTGTCAGTAGCGTGCCTCAATTTAAAAAGTGATCATAAGCAGAACAAGTTCTTGTGTATTTAATCAGTTGAGAGATATGAACACCATATGCATGTGATTATGGAATATTGCTACATAAAAATATGGGAAGTTCAAATCATCCCGTCTGTCATAAAGTTGAATTGTTAGTTTACCATTAACATCTAAGTTCAATAAAATATGTAATTGCGGGGAAGATGTGGAAAACTCTGTGGTATCTTTTATTTCGAGTTTACTGGCGTATATCGAATCGACATATGGGTGAAAATGATCATTGTTAATAGATAAAACATATGTCAAGTTGGAGGCCACAGCAAGAGATTTTTCTTGTCATATAGAAGCTTTTGAATGGAAAGGCTAAGGAAAGGAACAGTACTCAATTTCGTAATTCCTATAGAAAATACAAATAAGAGAGATGGGCAAACACGGAACCCTAGACATACCAGATGTTGGATCAGGTGTCTAGGAGGAGTAAGCATGCCCTGTTGACCGATAACACCTGCTGCGGGCCCTATATCTTGATCAGATAAACGGAGTAACCCGGAGTCAGAATCAGTGTACCAATAACGGCCTAACAATTGGGTTGATACACGTCAGACAGCATTTGACGTAATAGAAGGTTCTCCTGGCAAATTAGATTGTTATAACGACCACAGAATTTGCGAAAATGCTGACTTTAGACGAGACTCTACAAACCCCAGTAACGTCAATCTGCCTCATAAATAGGTCATCTAACAAAAGAGCACAGTTTGTGCTCATGGGAACCCCAATAGACTGTTGGAAGACCTGATAACCAAAGACTACGAAGATATTGTCAATAAGGAACTCCAAGATTTTTTAAATATCAACTTCAAAATACTTGTGCGTAGAATCAGTGTGGTGTTGAAGAAATTGACTATTTATGACTGATGACTAGATATGAATATTTGCCTTTTATAACAATTTTGTTGAAGAAGCAACTGTTCATGATGTGAAAAAGACTAGTTTTTAATTTGCCATGAGGAATAGGCGTGTAAAGTGTTGAAAAGTTATACGTTTTGATTTTGTTGATTTGAGAAAAGTTTTGCTATTTCAAATTTACTGTAAGTTCTTTAGAATGTTTTAGAATTCACATTTGATTTACACCTCTTCTGGCATACGTTGTAACAAATTTAATAGATGATGTACATTCCGCGGAGATAACTATATAGGACAGTCTGGAACAAAACTAGTCGACCTCGTGAGCGTCCACAAACAAATACGAGACCCTCCATCAGGAATACATCCAGCTGTGAACATTTTGGTTTTTGCGCTAATGGAAACTTTTTCCGTTTTATGTAGTTATAGAGAGAGCCAAAGAGGACTATTTCAAGTTATTCAAACCTAAATGTAAATTAATTAGTATAGCTTATGTCATATTTCAACTTACTCCTTTATTCATATTTTCGGCGCCTTATTGACATCAACCATATCTTCACCATGACCACTGGAAGCACAGGGGCTAGTCGATGATTCTCTGATTCCCGTTTCCATCACAGAATCGATTTCCTTTTTATTTGTTCTCGTAGTGAGTAAGGTACTGTGTAGGTTTTCTTATGTACATGTTTATACGTGCAGAATTTTACGGTACGTTGAACAAGATTTGTTAATCTTTGAGATATCACTAAAAATGTCAGAATAATCATATAACAATCATTTTAACTGACGAACCTGATCGCCTCTGAGACTTTCACTCAAAACCACATCGTCACCCCCACTTTCAACATGAAGTTACATCAGATAGAATTTCTCTCGGAACTCCTACCCTGCAAATTTACTCATCAGCGCCTAAGTAACCGTCTCCGCTTGATGTTTTCTTATACTGCTCCGGGATAAGGTCGTGTAATCTAAACACACTATAATATGCATGTTCTTGGAGTCAGGCAGCTGCAAAAAGCCATTTAAATCTATAGAAATTTGCTTGAATAGAACATCAATAGAAGGCACACTTACCAATGACACCTTTCTAACCATACCTTTTGCTGTACTCTTCTGAAAGTTAGGACAAGATTTGCAATGCTTCGCCAGATCAGAAATTAATACCTAGTGAGAAAAAATTGAAGAATCCTACTCATAGTTTTCTTAACTCCTAAATGTCCCTACATAGAGATATTGTGAGTCATCTAATTAGAGATAGTCTATGTTCTCTGAACAAATTCTCTTATATGGAAGATGTTCTTCGAGCTGACATGAAGTTTGATGGTATTCCCTTGGCAGTGTTTGAGCCAGTGGTGCTTTCTGAGGTACGTGATATTATCAGTTGCGCCAACGAAGTCCTTCGAATTAGACTCAATACCCACTAAAGTTTTAAAACAATGATTGGAGTGTGCTTTGTCAATCACTACTGAAATTATTAACAAAACTTTCTTGGAATCGAACGTGCCATTGGATTTCAGAAATGTTGTAGTAAAACCATTTATTAAGCGCCAAGGATTTGACAAGGATGAATTCAAAATTTACATACCTGTATCAAACTTACCTCTTTCATCTTAAATATTGGAAAAAGCAGTGGCAGCTTGACTTGAAAAAAACATCTAAACGCTTACCAGCTTCATGACCAGGTGCAATTTTCCCTATCACAATTGTCACTCCACAGAAACGGCTCAATTGCTGTTGAATCTACATTATTCAGAGAGTTCTTACTCCACTTTGGTGTTCCACAGGTTTCTGTATTAGGACATCGTCTATACTGCATGTTCTCAAAACCAATCGGAGCAATTTGCAGGCGGCATAATATGTGTTATTGCTACGTGGATGACACTCAAGTATACCTGATTATATTATAAATCCAAAGGACAGCTGGAAGAGCATGACAGATAGACTTGAGCGGTCTCATTCTGATATTGACAATTGGGTGAAAAACATACTCCAGCTAAATCAGGAAAAGACAGAACTTATCATCTTTACCCCCAAAAGTAAGGCTAGTGATTTCTCAGGATATAAACTGGCTTTCAGTATATCTATCATCATTAGTACTTTATGTGTCAAAATCGGATGTTTTTCGACAGGTCATTTAGCATGGAGTGTCAATTAAGTTCACTGACATTTTATGTTATTTCCAACTTCGTAATATTGGTAAAATCAGATCCCTTATAACAGAGATACGTGCAGGACACTCATTAAATAACTGATTACACCCCGTCTTGATTATGGAAATGCACTTCTTTATGATGTTAATCCTTGCAGAAGTTAAAGAAACTTCAAAACACTGTTGCCAGACTAGTAACACGTTCACGTAAATATGAGCATATTACACAAATTCTTGTATCACTTCACTAGTTACCTGTGACATATCGAACGAAATAGAAAATCCTGCAGTATATATATATATATATATATATATATATATATATATATATATATATATACTTTGAAGGCTCTCCATGAATTAGCTTTAATATACATCCAGGAACTGGTTCAGGTCTGTGGATCGTTTTACCTTCTAAAGACGTCTCCATATGAGTGAAAAATTCTCAAGAAGGACGTTAAACAATATATAATCAATCAATCAACCTAATGTCACGCATTCATACTAACCTGTATGGTGAAAGACGGTTCGAGGTATCCTCAGCTACCCTGTGGAACTGCCTCCCGCCAGATCGTCAGTTCTAAGGTTCGTTTGCTGTTTTTACACAGAAATTTAAAACATATCTGTTTAAATTTGCATTTAAATTGTAATTAGTATTTATGTAAATGGTTGTTTTTACCAAAAGAAAGCTTTACCCCTAGTTACTATGTTAACCTCAGTTTAGTATTAATTTATTTCATATCCTATTTATGTATTTATTTTCTTTCTTTTAGTTTGGGGGCCTCCGTGGCCGAGTGGTTAGAGCACCGGGCTCAAAATCACAAAGCCTCTCACCTCTGTCGGCGCGTGATCGAATCTAAGCCGCGGCGTTATGTGAGCAAGTTTGCCAGTTTACTTGCGGAAGGTCGGTGATCTCTTCCCAGGTACATTGTATCTGGGTTCTCTCCTCCACCAACAAAAACTGGACGCCACCAGATAACTGAAAAATTGTTGAGTGTGGCGGAAAGCAATAAATAATCAATCAATCAATCTTTTAGTTTGTTTTACATACAAAGCGTTTTAGGGTAATTGTGTTATTAGATAAGGCGCTATATAAATGTAGTATAGCAATAATAATAATCTGAGGTACTGTGTTTCTGTACTTCTGCAGGAGAACAATCTGGTCGTACATCCTTTACACTCCATAGTAAAGTATGAATTATTGTCACTTACTCTCTCAGTTGCTAACTGCCTCAATGTACTGGACTAGGATTTTCTTCCGGCATTTTTATCAAAGTTTCCAATTTTAAATTTCAATCTCAAATTTAGGTTCAGAACTCACCTTCCTCGGCTATGGATTAGTCTTTTAAGCCTCTTTTCTGAACTGCCACACACTCTTCCGTCTTCTCTGTCCTATCAAGTTTCTCAAATTTGAGAATGAAGACATCAAGATTGACATCAGCTAACAACTTACTTTTCATAAATGACGTTTCCACATTCGCGCACACCTCGGGGCGTTTCTTCTCATTTTCATCCGTAAGAATGATCTTACAATCTCTACCTGTCCTATGTTAATCAGTGAATAAACTGAGCTATTGTAGACAAAAACATTTGCACATCCAGTATGTATAAGAACCGTTGCATTCTTACCATCAACGATCTCTTTGGATATGTCAAAACCTGGAACTGAACTGCATCAAGTTCCTCTTGAACACCAGGGCCTACACCTGGAAGTTGTACCTCTTCCTACAAAATCAACAAATGCAAATGCTGATGTCTTAAGAGCAATGTGATATGCCTCTGCTAAATCTATCACTTCTTTCGCATTCTTTGGCTTGTGCTTATGTACACATTTCTCACAGTACTCGAGTAATTGTTCCCGCAACATTAAATCGAACAAACCTTTGAAATGACCGTGTACTTCTCTTTCACACCAATGAGATAGAACCTCTCTATGCGCTTATTATCGTCTTTAAAAGACTTATTAAAACCACGTCTTCCTGTAGAAACTCATCCTCTTACGCATCTGACGTGATCTTGTATCGTTTTAGGTACAGCTTCTTCGAATTTCCCAAACTTACCACTATCGCTATCAATTAATCGTTAATATGTCTTTAGTATCTTCTCTGTCAACAACGGTACTAAATGAATAGCCCGAGACTTCTGAACTGTCTAACTAACACTAAACTTTCTTCCATGTTCTTTGCTAACTTATTTAGACTTCTAAAACTAGCTCTCTGTTCTTTACCTCGTATTGTAGATCCGCCTCTTCTGTCTCCCTTTCGGTGTTCATCATTTTCTCTTTCTCTTTTTAACTTGATAGTTTCAACATTTCCATACAATCACTCAGAGATTCGCCCTTTTTGATCGGCCCACCAACCCACTCAGGCAATTTCATGACCAGAGACAAAACAGACTAAACCAGAAATACAACCTTGAAAACAGAAATAGAACTGTTAATACCTTAGATATCTTAAGTCAAATGCTGCCTGATGTGTTTCATACCAATTGTTAGGCCGTCCTTGGCACACTGATTCTGACTACGGATTGCTCCGTTTACCTGATCGGAATATAGGGCTCATGGCGGGTGTGACCGGTCAACAGGGGATGCTTACTCCTCCTAGGCTCCTGATCCCATCTCTGGTATGACCAGGGGTCCGTGTTTGCCCATCTCTCTGATTTGTATTTTCTATAGGAATTACGAGACTGAATACTGTTAGTTATCTTAGCCTTTTCATACTTAAATGAATTCTATCAACCTTGCTTAGTGTGAATAATTGAGTAATCTATGCAATCTCACTGCTACCGCCACAAATGTCATGAAGTATGGTAATAATTAACAATACTCATAAGTTCTTTCAGAATTGTTAAAATTACTCAGAACATATAGAAATCCAATTTCAATAAGGAAAACATTTAATCTTACAACGATACGAAATGAAAAACTTATGGGAAAATATAACAAATCTAGACTCGACTTAAAATTATATCAATCTTTAGAATATTTTAAGGAGAAATAATACACCAGAGAAATCTGGCATGGATGGAAAGTGGAAAACATGTACAATAAAATATTGAAATTGAAAAGATTTAAATTCCCCTTATTTAGATAAAACAAAATACTGTTTTAGTGAAAAGTAATCTCAAAAACTTGTAAAACAAAGTAGACCATACCTTTTACATCGACATACCTTTACTGTCACTTTTGAGCTCTGACTCCAATGGGGCACCCATATCTAGCACCACGTGTAAATGACATTTGAAGGATCATAAGATATCCAAGATTTTGGACGCTTCGACAAAAGTAGGAGTTCGCTTTGTTTACATGGGATTTTCTATTATTTGATCAAACAACAATGTAGATCGGCCAATAATGAATAAAGTGCATAAAAATATATCTTTGAAAGATTCTTGTTTTGTATAATGTTTCTCCATTATTTCTGATTAATACAAAATTAAAAGTGGTTTCATAAATGTATAAGTATTAGAAATATCAAAACATTTACAAATAGATTTACAATTTTTTTAAACAAACATTTTTGGAAATGTCCTTCAGACATGGACACGTCAGTTGAGTGAGTGGACAAACGGATTGTGTCAGTATTAAACGTATGAAAACTGTCAATAAAGAACAATCAAAATAACATTACATCACATTGTAACACCATATTTATGTAATCTATAACACCATAGTTATATTATCTGTAACACCATAGTTATGGCATCCGTAACATCATAGTTATGTCATCTGTAACACCATAGTTATGTCATCTGTAATACCATAGTTATGTCGTCTGTAACACATAGTTATGTCGTCTGTAACACCATAGTTATGTCATCTGTAATACCATAGTTATGTCGTCTGTAACACCATAGTTATGTCGTCTGTAACACCATAGTTATGGCATCTGTAACACCATAGTTATGTCGTCTGTAACACATAGTTATGTCGTCTGTAACACCATAGTTATGTCATCTGTAACACCATAGTTATGTCGTCTGTAACACCATAGTTATGTCGTCTGTAACACCATAGTTATGGCATCTGTAACACCATAGTTATGTCGTCTGTAACACAATAGTTATGTCGTCTGTAACACATAGTTATGGCATCTGTAACACCATAGTTATGTCGTCTGTAACACAATAGTTATGTCCTCTGTAACACATAGTTATGTCGTCTGTAACACATAGTTATGTCGTCTGTAACACCATAGTTATGTCGTCTGTAACACATAGTTATGTCGTCTGTAACACATAGTTATGGCATCTGTAACACCATAGTTATGTCATCTGTAACACAATAGTTATGTCGTCTGTAACACATAGTTATGTCGTCTGTAACACCATAGTTATGTCGTCTGTAACACCATAGTTATGTCATCTGTAATACCATAGTTATGTCATCTGTAACACCATAGTTATGGCATCTGTAACACCATAGTTATGTCGTCTGTAACACCATAGTTATGGCATCTGTAACACCATAGTTATGTCGTCTGTAACACAATAGTTATGTCGTCTGTAACACATAGTTATGGCATCTGTAACACCATAGTTATGTCGTCTGTAACACAATAGTTATGTCCTCTGTAACACATAGTTATGTCGTCTGTAACACATAGTTATGTCGTCTGTAACACCATAGTTATGTCGTCTGTAACACATAGTTATGTCGTCTGTAACACATAGTTATGGCATCTGTAACACCATAGTTATGTCATCTGTAACACAATAGTTATGTCGTCTGTAACACATAGTTATGTCGTCTGTAACACCATAGTTATGTCGTCTGTAACACCATAGTTATGTCATCTGTAATACCATAGTTATGTCATCTGTAACACCATAGTTATGGCATCTGTAACACCATAGTTATGTCGTCTGTAACACCATAGTTATGGCATCTGTAACACCATAGTTATGTCATCTGTAACACATAGTTATGTCGTCTGTAACACATAGTTATGTCATCTGTAACACCATAGTTATGGCATCTGTAACACCATAGTTATGTCGTCTGTAACACCATAGTTATGGCATCTGTAACACAATAGTTATGTCGTCTGTAACACCATAGTTATGTCGTCTGTAACACATAGTTATGTCGTCTGTAACACATAGTTATGGCATCTGTAACACATAGTTATGTCATCTGTAACACCATAGTTATGTCGTCTGTAACACATAGTTATGTCGTCTGTAACACATAGTTATGGCATCTGTAACACATAGTTATGTCGTCTGTAACACCATAGTTATGTCGTCTGTAACACATAGTTATGTCGTCTGTAACACATAGTTATGGCATCTGTAACACATAGTTATGTCGTCTGTAACACCATAGTTATGTCGTCTGTAACACATAGTTATGTCGTCTGTAACACATAGTTATGTCGTCTGTAACACATAGTTATGGCATCTGTAACACCATAGTTATGTCATCTGTAACACATAGTTATGTCGTCTGTAACACATAGTTATGTCGTCTGTAACACATAGTTATGTCGTCTGTAACACATAGTTATGTCGTCTGTAACACATAGTTATGTCGTCTGTAACACAATAGTTATGTCGTCTGTAACACATAGTTATGTCGTCTGTAACACCATAGTTATGTCGTCTGTAACACATAGTTATGTCGTCTGTAACACATAGTTATGTCGTCTGTAACACATAGTTATGTCGTCTGTAACACCATAGTTATGTCGTCTGTAACACCATAGTTATGTTATTTATAAAGGATAAACCGCATTTTCCGTGATTACATTATTTAATCGTGACTAATTCTTAATTAACTTTTAAAAATGAAGAGAATATGAAATTGAATTATGTGCAAAGTTAAACATTGCATTTTCGTTATCTACTATCCTTCTTTGATTATATTCATGTTATGTAATATTTTACACACATTCATTTTTTCGGTGCACAGTTGGATCCATAAAAGTAAAATTCAACGACACGAACACCTTTCAAGAATTAGTTTTTATATTAAATAAATATATACATTTAGTAGGTCACTAAAACCATAGTATGACCCTATTAATCTACACCAAGAAGTATTTACGTGGATTTTTTGACAAATCTAAATTTTGCCACATATTACTTTGAATGTGAAACATCTTGACCCTGCTTAAAAATACGTTACCGAACGTATCTACATATCCTTCTACCAGCAAAGTCTAAGAAGGTAATTCCATGTTTCATCTCGTGAGATTGGATTATACCCAACTACAATATTAAATTAGAGATAATTGAGTCTTCGTATTAAACGATAATAAAATTTCGGAAAAATAATGGCTGACAAATGAAATTTGACAAAGCATGGACGATGGCCGCATATCCTAGAAGTATCAGTTTCTCTCTGACTAAAATGATGGAGATAAAACATCACAAAACCTTAAATCTGTGTACTGTGTGACACAAATGAAAACAAATCCGGGACTTTTAACTAAATAGCTATACATGCGTCATTAATGAGCATTGTTCATGCAGTGGGTATTTTTTAAGAAAAAAAAGTTTGGTGAAATTTACAGTTCTGTTCGACTAAAGACTTAGCAACAGAATGCCTGTCTTTTAACTATTCATCATTTATTTTGAAGAATCCTTGGTTTCATTGAGTTTTTTTTTTTTTACCATAGATTGAAGAAATGAAGTATACTAACTTAGTATGTTATGAAGCATTAGTGGAATCAAAATAATCTTTACAAATGTATTTTCATCAGTTAATATTGAAACTTTGCGCAGCATTGCATCACCCAAGCTGAAATGAATATGAATTTTATTTTAAAAATCTTTTAAAAGTATCTTTCATCATGTCATAATTGATACAAATTTAACTGTTGTTGTAAACCTTTTTGCTACTTATGAAATATTAATGTAAAATAATGAAAAAGCCCAATTTGTGTTAATACATCAACGTCAATATTATAGCACTTTACTTCATTTATTTCATGAGAGTAGCAAGACCTTGTAACTCTTTATTAAATTATATCATTCCTCGAAATAAATAATTTAGCTTTCATCTTTTTGTTCCATATTTATAATATTGTAATGCTTTTCGCTTAATTAATAATTGCATTACAACGGTAGGGGATATTCTGTGATTAAGCACCCATCCATTGATACATTGTCGACCCATGCAGAAGGCAAAGTGACAACACAGAGAGATTATGCTTGTATTGGGAGCCCGGATAACGGAATTAAGATGTCAATAGAAGATTCTGTTCTTGTGAGGTTAAAACGCATATAAAGTGATTATTCTAAAAGTAGGCTTTGCCACGACTCATTACGGGGAAATGCAAGAAAATGAGTCCCTTAGCACTGTATGGTGCAAATTATTGGAAAGAAACTACTAAAATAGGGTGGCACATAAGAAGGTTCATAAAATTTTGGATTGATACCGAAATAAACCACCTGATAATCAGAGGCTTATATGTTGTCAAAATTAGGAGTTTTAGTTTTGTATGATTTATTTGTTTGTTTTTGATTTTTTAAGGTGCTTTTGTTTTTTTTTTTTTATTTTTTTTTTTTTTAATGTCCTGTCGACAATTTTTCACTTCCATTGAGAAGTCACCAGGTATAGATGAAGTACCAGAAACATTTACCTACATGTATGTTTAGCGCTCTGGACCGAAGCAGCGAAGGTTGTGCGAAGGTTTGTCGCGACACGGAACTTCCGGTTTTTTATAAAAAATAAAAAAAAAAGTCATATTAGAAAAACTCAAATGTCAAGAGTATCACTACTTATAAGTCTTGGGTTTAACGCGGCCAGCGCACGAGCGAAACACGAACTCACGACCTTTATTGCGATGTAAATAGGCATTGATTAAAAAAGGAAATCAACGGAGAAATTTAATAAAATGACAAAGAAATCTTTTAAAGCACTTTCATGATAACTAATAGATACTACCGCATATAACGATACACATTTATCACTGTGGCAGACCTTGTTGTTTGTGTATACTCTTTCCGGAAATGCCAGGGTTGCGCATATTGGTACACGTGCCTGTTTTGTAGCACACATTACGATACAATGTGTTCAATCTCGGGCCTATTAATATATAGGACATACGGCGGGTGTGACCGGTCAACAGGGGACTCTTACTTGCCTTGGCACCTGATCCCACCTCTCGTTTGTATGTGTGTGGAAGGGGGGGGGGTCGGTTTGCCCTATTCTCTTTGTTATCTCTATGTAGTATCTATGTTTGTTTGTTTGTTTGGTTTTTATTTATAGTCGCCTGAGCAATTTTTCAGCTATCCGGCGACTGTCACTATTACCGGTGACGGGGCTGCAAATTTAGACCTATGCTTAGCACTAATGGCTTTTAGCAGTGAGGGTTCTTTTACGTGCCACACCTGCTGCGACACGGGACCTCCGTTTATAAGGTCCCATCCGAAAGACCCGTGACTCTCACTTCGTAATGCCGAGCTCTTGGCGAAGGAGCAATCACTACCTATTTTAACGTCTTAGGTTTGACGCGGCCGGCCCGAGCGGGGCTCGAAATCACGACCTTCCGTTCACGAGGCGAGAGCTTGTAGTATCTATGAGATTGAATACTGTTTGTTATTTTCATCCATTGAATCACTCTGATAAGTCGTGCATATAGAGGATATTCAATGCTTTGTTGTTGGATATAGAATTTATTTCATGAGCAAGGCAGGATTTTTAAAAAATACAATCACGAGTGCGAAGCGAAATACAAATGGAAATATAAGCTTCTGGGTTCACAACTTTTCAGTATCAGGCGACAAAATATAATATCACAATCTCTAAATGCCTAAAGATTTATCTCGGATGCCCGAATAAGTACCAAAAAAAAAACCATTTATGCTACCAACATTAATAATTAACATGTTTATTTTTAATACGAGGTAATAATTAATGACGTTTTGGGGCCGACACAGTGTCCTCCTCCCGCAATCAATCATATAAATGGCGTCCCCAAATAGGCTAAATTAAACACGAGGTAAGGTTAGTTCTCTAATACTCAACGCCACATTAATACAATTGTACAAAGGCCGTTGAACAGAGAGGGATCTTCATCGTGCCACCTGCTGCGACACGGGGCCTCGGGTTTTTACGGTTTCATCCAAAGGACCGCCCCATTTAGTCACCTCTTAAGACAAGCAAGGGGTACTGAGGATCAGGGCCGTAACTACCATTGAGACAACTGCCTCCTCTAGATTTTCGGCAATTTTGTTTTTTTTTTGTTTTGTTTTTTTGTTTTTTTTTGTTTTTTGTTTTTTGGTTTTTTTTGGTTTTTTTTGTTTTTTTCTTTTTTTTCTTTTTTGTTTGTTATTTATTTATTTATTTTTGTTTGTTTGTTTATTTGGGTTTTTTTTGGGTTGGTTTTTGTTTTGTTTTTTGTTTTTGTTTTGTTTTAATAAGAAACACAACACAAGCATCAAGATCATTTTAGAACTGCATTAGTACGGCAGTCAGAATGAATCGATGAGTACGATCTTTCCGGATTTCTTTCAATCTGGATACCGGCATTGACTTAATTTTATGTTTTCCCCGGGAAAAGTCAGTTTCGTATTGATCATTGTTTATGTTTACAATAGAAGTGAAAATTCAAGTTTAACGAAGCATGAGGTGAGTACTGTGAGTTAACGTTTGTTGTTAGAAAGAAAATTTACACATTATCACTAATAATGCACCTAAACATCAACTAAAGGCCAAAATGAACATATGATGTACTGAATGCATATACGAAATACTCAAATTGAGAGGTGTTCCGTCTTTAAGGGACAATCGAAACGGGCTAGGGGGAATATGATGTGTGTGGGGGGGGGGGGGGGGGGGGGGGGAGAAAAAAAAGGCAATTCAACTAAAAAAAAAATGAGATTCAGAAATAATATGTTCAATCACGATAACTCAAAGAGTCTTCATTTTTTGCACTCCTGAAACCTCACGTCATAGTAGATTTCATTTGACACTTTGTCTATGAGAACAAAGGGTATGTACATAAGAAAGAGGTTTCAGTATTTGGTATACGTGTTCGATTATAGACGGGTTCCAGTATTGGGTGGTTACTTTGTAGCGTGCTCTTGCACGAGCAAGCCGAGTTTCAAATTTAAGATAAGGTTTTAAATTATCATTGTAAAGGTCATAAAAGAGTGAGGTTCCGCAACTCAAACTTTGCTAACTCCGCAGTTGCCGCGGATACACAGGTTTCTGTAGGATTTTTCAATCCAAAATATTGTTTTTCATCTATGGTTTTTCCTGGGCGGCAAAGGATGCTTTTTATGTAATATATATTCATACACATATGGTAATGCTGATTTATTTCAGCGGATTTTTTTTCCGAATATTGTCATACACAGTTTATATTAAAATTGTTGATTTGTATATATTGATATTAAAATTGGCGTCAACCAACACGGTGCGCTAAATGGCAATTTATGTGTTTGTTTATGTAAATACTAAGTAGTGGAGTGTGGACATTATGGATGTTAAATCCTGTCTTACAAATGAAATAAATCCAATATCCAACTACAAAGCATTGCATTTTCTGTTTATTACATTTTTGGTTTTAAAGCATGTTTATTTCAAATCCTTTATAATGGATTGATTGATTGATTATTTGTTGCTTTCCGCCACACTCAACAATTTTTCAGTTATCTGGTGGCGTCCAGTTTTTGTTGGTGGAGGAGAGAACCCAGATACAATGTACCTGGGAAGAGACCACCGACTTTCCGCAATATCCAACTACAAAGCATTGCATTTTCTGTTTATTACATTTTTGGTTTTAAAGCATGTTTATTTCAAATCCTTTATAATGGATTGATTGATTGATTATTTGTTGCTTTCCGCCACACTCAACAATTTTTCAGTTATCTGGTGGCGTCCAGTTTTTGTTGGTGGAGGAGAGAACCCAGATACAATGTACCTGGGAAGAGACCACCGACTTTCCGCAAGTAAATTGGCAAACTTGCTCACATAACGCCGCGGCCGAGATTCGAACGCGCGCCGACAGAGGTGATAGGCTTTGTGATTTTGAGCCCGATGCTCTAACCACTCGGCCACGGAGGCCCCCTCCCTTTATAATGGATGTATTGCAATACAACATCATACTCGTACATGACGTCACAGTCAGTTGCTATTTTCACACTGTTTGTTATTTCACACTATGATTTGTTTATTTGTTTGTTTTACGTCCCGTCGACAATTTTTCACTCATATTGAGACGTCACCAGCTGTAGGTGAAGTACCACAAATTTAGACCTATGCTTAGCGCTCAGGGCCGTAGCAGTGAGGGTTCTTTAACGTGCCAACGCCTAACCGTGACACGGGACCTCCGTTTTTAAGGTCATATCCGAAAGACCCGTGATTCTCACTTCTAATTGCCGAGCGTTTGGCGTTTGACCTATTTTTCATCTTAGGTTTGACGCGGCCATGGCACGAGCGGGGCTCGAACGCACGATCTCCCGGTTACGAAGCGAACGCTCTAACCACTGAGCTACCGCGACCAGTTTTCACACTATGAAAATAACGTGTTTGTTATTTCACAGTGTGAAAATAAGATGTTTGTTATCATTTTTATTCAATGGATAAATTGCAATATTTCTCTGTTGAAAATGGAATAAATAGCATTAATACAATATGTTTTGCAATTTAGAATTTCTAAAGGTCATTTCCAATTCAGGTCAAATATGTTTTTTTTTAAATGACATTTTAACTTGGTTTCTATGCATCCATGTGAAATGGGGACTTTAGAAAACCATATTCTGGTAGAAACACATATAAAAACAAGATCTTAATAGTAACGGCATCCAGAGCAATGTTAATGATTTACCGTTCTAGTCCGCTAACAAACGACACACGCGGGCAGTTGTAAGCTGCGCTGTTTCTCTAGAAAAAAGGAAAGAATAATCTTACTAAATAGATGAAACCCTATTTGCCTATGACACAAGAGGACTTGAATTCCCTAAGCAGATTGATTCTGTCTTTTGTAGCTTACTTCTCTGTTTCGCTACATTCTACTTTATGGGGGAATTCTGTGGATAATTAGGAGGGATCAAGCATCGTGGCCACTTCACGATTATTCATCAAAGAAGTTTATATCTTTAGTAAAATGAAAATCTATTAGATCCTAGCGCATGATTAAGTTATAAGTCGAAGCCCAGATAGAACGAGGAGAGAATTAGCTTATTGAGAGTTCTTCAAATTTCTATTGATGCTTTTGAATATGGAATAATAGAAAAGCAAAGTACAGAAAATTGCGTTATTGTATTATCCGGGAAACACTTAGCGTGCGACTGCATCTCGATGATTGCATTTTTTCTTGTATTATGGTAATGATTAAGTAATCAGCAATGTTAGCGACGGAGAATATTTTGCGCATCTCTTATTATAAAAACAATTCTTTTATTGATGGTATAGTGATTTTATAATAATACTTCTTTGAACATGCTGTGTGTGGATTTTGAAATAGACTTGAGATGCTCTTTGATTGGATATGACTTTCATGTAACGAAGTGTGTGTTCTATATCGAGTGTAATTTTTACATTCATATGCGACCCAAAAAGTAGGAGAATTTACAATTATCACTTATTATGGATTTACTCCATGTGTATATGCCACATTAAATAGTGTCTAATATAATAAATGAAAGACGCGTTTTAAGAACTTTTTTTAAAATAAAATAATAGTTCGCTGAAACTGATGAAACTTTTGAAAAGTCGCACATTTTTAATTGTTTATAAACACTGACCGTATAAAAAGATGTCATGTGGCATGGGAATATAAAGTGTAAAATTTCATTCATTCATTCATATATATATATATATATATATATATATATATAAAATGACGATTCAGTATAGCAATATCGGTTTGTTTGTTTGTATATTGTTTTATACGTTCCGCTTGACAATTTTTCACTCATACGGAGACTTGCAATATCGGTGATAATCACATTGCATATAGTGATTAACATGTGGTAACTCAATATATAAAAAGATTTATATTCAGCAAATCTAAGAGATTTCATTTTAAAAAGTTGTAGATGCAATCTAATTAAAATTAGACTCATATAGCCCTCTTCCCCACGATACACTTCAATACAAATGAAGTGTACCGTACTTGAGCGGAATATAACGAAGTTGTCGTGATAACACTTGAATGGTTGAAGCCGTCAAACTCTTTAAATACATGTAAGGCATGGTGTTGGAGAGTCCGTCACTGCCTGCATATCTTTTACAAATGTTGAAAGAAGTGTGTCTCTCTTGTCATTTTGTCCCACTGCTGTGTCTCTGGGAACTCTTTTTGAGAGGCATATTGGTTATTATGGCCGCACAGAATTTTACCATGAAATAGTTTTAACTTGTTGTGATAGTACTTATTTCACATCAAGATAAATACCCAATTTGTATTTTAAGATAGTTGTATGTACATTTCATTTTCCACAGGTTTTAAATTTAAAAGAAAGTTCAATACCAGACGGATACCCCGTGCTATATATCATGCTAATATAACTACATCAATAAGACACGAAGTAATTCATATGGATTTCTTAACCATTGTTGTTTTCTACGGATAAAATAGAGTTAAAATTCGAATTGTACTTTTAATGAGTAAAAGAAAAATTAAATTTCTGTTATAAAGTCTGCTTATTAAGTAATAGTTAAAAGCAATGTTATCTATCGTAAGTTAAAACCTACATAAAAGTCTATGATTATCGATTTATCTTGAAAAAAATTATGTGGAATTGTACTAAATTGAAAACAGATCACTTCGTTGCAAAATTAAAACTGAACCATATCACTTCATATCACTTCATTGCAAACTTAAAACTGAACAATTTTAAGAAATAAACATATTCTACTGATTCGTTTTTCAGGCTGTTCAAAAGGATAAACCATAAACAAGTATAGAATCTTCAAATTATTGGAGAAGACTGTGTTTATATTTTTTCCCGATCTTTCGATCTGCATATATAGTATACTTTAGAGCAACTGAAGATAGCACGATTGTAAAGTCACGGATTATTCCAAAGTAATCCAGAAAACAGCAATTCTCCGATTAGTTAAACTTGTTTGCTTTTCTTGAACATTTATGATCAGTGTTATATTGATCAATTTTCGTTCTGGCTTTGTTGTTCAAATTTGTGTGCATAGGATAAAAACAATCAAACAAATATTGTTATATTCTTGAAAGCATTATAAGTGCTTAGTTAAAAATCGCTGAAAGGATTTTATTCAACCATGATAAAATATCTACGGTTTGTTACAATTGCTGTCTGTTTTCACTGTTCTGGTAGTAGCAAATTGGAAAAAAAACTTAATAATATATAAGGCCTTTAAGACGATGGACAAGCTAACAAATAATTATTATAATGATAAAGTACAAATCCTAATTATATTCAAATTATAGACTTTCCTTCGAACCTGAAATATAAGGTTGTTGTTTTTTAAATATAATAATATACTGTTCTATATGAATTAACACATAATTGATTCATGAAGTTTCAGTCTCGCTGTCAAGAATCTTAAATCACTGCACATGTGTGACGGCTAGAAAAAAATTTTTTTTAGAACAAAATCGAATGAATTAGCCATGATATATTCCAGAAAGTGAATATTTTTTGCAAACGTCATCGACAGTTTCTAAATGCAAGAAAAGTAAAAGCTAATATGATTAGCCTCTCGTAAACTTCAAAAGCAAAACCACACCACCATTCCCTCAATTATCATACAAATAAAGATGAATTCCAGTGGCCGTAATCTAATTCCCAATAACTAAACACATGTATCTGTTGTACAGAAGGAAAATTAAGTTATGCGATTAATTGTCAATTTTGACCCGCGTCAGGAAACTTGGACTATCAGATGGAAAGCTGTATAATGTCTTTGTATTAAGACCAGCGCACATCAAATGTCGAATCCGACAGACATTTTTTGGCGTTATTTTCTGCGATAAGTGATTTTTATGGCCAGGAACTTTTTGAATTGGCGTTTATCGGTTACAAATTAGATGATCCACGTGGAGTCCGTTATGGTATTATTGTCACCGTCGACGTTCCGTTCCGTAAAAATCCGGAATTTAGCTGCCGACCAATGACATCGCGGCTTCATGGTAGAGGCTGTCACAGCCGATCCTATCTTATTGTGTCTTCTGCTAGGCCTTCCAACGTGGGTTTGGCTTCGCAGTCTAATTTTCTTGATTAATTGAGGATTACATTCAGAAAACTGAATTATTGGAAGTGGTTTTCAGTCTAAACGAGACCAAATTTTCCAATATCACATATTATGATACAGAGCGAGATTGGCTTTTTCTTGCACTACAGAGCTGACTTGTGAAGGATAGGGCAGCATCTTATGAGATTCTGAACTCTTTTGATATTAGCCATCGGAGTGATATCATTATCTCTGAAACTAGAAGACATAAGGTAAGGTTCTCCGATGACTTATTATTACAAATCATGTTGCAAGAGCAATCTAATTGGTGAAATCATGTATCATCTATTTGAGAATTTCCCTCGAGTGCTTTTTTTTCACTCCTGCTTTTTACCTTTTTTTTCATTTGTTGGTGATTGAGTTTAGTTTTTTCCCCCCAGAGATGTTCTGTTTCCATTGCCCGCCAGCTCTTCATCCTGCTGCGGCCCGACAGTTCGGGGTGGATTTGTCCTACCAGCATCATCATCATCATCCCTGTAAGTATGGCTACAATTTTGTTAATTATCAGAAGCTATAGACAAACGCTAATAATTTTATCATATACTCTTTGGTAATGCATAAAGTTAGAGAATTTATTTCAGTGCTGTTTGGTACCTTTCTCTCATATATATTGAAATTTTGTTTTGGTGATATGGATTCGTGGAAAAATTCCATACATGCGTACAATGATCCAAAATAACCATTTGTCGTTCATCCGCGTCATCACAAATTTCGCTAGTCCTTTATATTTATCGGTAGCAAATGGGAAATCGGGGTGGGTCCCAAAAATATTACCAACTAATATTTTACAACGATTTGAAATGTATGATATTCAATAGAATTACTTACAATGTTGGTTTCAAGACATTTTGCAAATACTGAAATGGTAGACATAATTATCTCAACAACAAGTATGTTCTGATTCCACTATGAATATACAAAACAAAAACGTGTACTTTGTCTGGGATGTATAACACAAAAATTATTTGAGCGGGACAACTGACTTTAGTTAGTAAATTAACTATAAGTGAGTGTCTGTCTGTTTTACGTTTCTCCTCTAATTTATCATGAACATTTTCAAGAATGGAAAAAATTGTAATAAACTAAAGTTACATTTCAATTTCATAAAAATCAGTCAAACTAAATTTTTCGTTGTTTTTGTAGATTTGGCCAAGACTACTTAATCAAATGATGTACAATGTACTTTACTTCTCACCAGTAAAATCAATTTACAAGAGGAACTGCTCAATTAACACATTTAGAAATATCCTAACAGTGCTCTGATGCAGTTATACAGTATGTAGTATCCGAATTGGTTGCTGTGTGTTACGGATGTACGAAAATTATCAGTATCACTCGGTCTCTATCTAAAGCTAAATAAAAAGTATTGTAACGAACTAAGCAAGATAAGATTTCGTCAGTAAACGATTTGAAAGGTTTAAAAATTATAGAAACTATTTGAATGTAATCCTTTTCTGTCCAATAATGCCCAACCTTACACATTTATCAATGCAAGTAATTACCTGTATTTCTCTGTGAGCAAAGATCATGCTTAACCAGGTCAGTTTGTTAATGTGTTTATAACACTCAATGGAAAGCAGAATCATTTGTAAGCAAAGTATGGGGAGAAACCATTTTTCTTTCATTTTATGAAGATAGATACATACGTAACATAAATGTTATACAAGATGAAAATATATCTCTGAAATATTATCTTTAAAATAGCAAGAAAATGATGTTTTTATCCAGTAGAAAAAAATCATACAAGTGATCTTGCTTTTCAGCATTAAACCTCATGTTACATTGTACATTTCTTTGTGCCCCTAGCTGGTGTTTAACATTTATCTGGCTAAAATAGGTGCTTTTCTAGACTGTGTACGTCGTTCTTAGGTCAGTCTTTCTGAGCTGCTGGAAGTTCTTTGAAACTTAATATCAGGTTATAGGTAACAAATAAATATCATAAACACTTGACGAAACAAAAATAAACTGTAGAAAATTGTCGAACATTGATTATCTTTTACGATAAATATAGATAAATCAAATATGAGGAACACACACACACACACACACACACACACACACACACACACACACACACATATATATATATATATATATATATATATATATATATATATATATATAAAACACTGAACTATAACCTCATTGGTTGAATCATACTTGTTGCAACGTCTGTGATGTCAGATACATGTCTTATTTGACGAAGAAAGGGATATTCGGCAAAATGCAACTCCACTGCCGTTTTATGATCTAACGTCTTCTTGGCATTCCTAATCGCAGTGACTCCGATTAATCGGCTAAATGAATTAAAATACTTTATCCAAGGTGAAAGAAAATTTCGAAACGAAAAGAAAAAAAAAAAATGATTAAAAAAAAAAAAAAAAAAATGGGGAGGGGGATTTTTTTAAAAAATTGTTTATGACGTAAACCTCTTTTAATAATGTTGATTTGTGAAATGTATTGAAATCTGACATTTCTTTGGACGTTGGCTATATCACTTTCTGGTTTTCTTCTGTTTGACTATTGACACTAAATTAGGTTCCTGATTAATTCTTACATCTTAATACTGTCCCTAGGAGGAAATGTGCTGAATATTTTTTGACAATGATACATTTGTAAAAAATACAAAAAAAAAAAAAAAAAAAAAAAAGAAAACAAAAAAAAATTAAACTACGCCCACTAGTAAATCAAATCGCTGGTTAAAACGTCTAACAGTGAAACAGAAACAAAAGTGTGATTATATTTGATGACGATAATTTATAAAATACAATAATTAAATTAATTGTAGATATCATTTTGAATGTTGTAATCACATTAAAATGACTTAAACTAATATACATTTGATATCTTTATACTATATATCAATAAATCCAGTGATGTAACTAAGTTACAAGAAGAATAGATACCACAAGTATTAAGAAACGTATTTCAACATTTTTTCATAATTTATTTCCTTCAGTATATATTGGCATGATTCATTTCTTTCTGACTTAAAAATAATGTCGCAGTATCAGAATCACCAGAAATATAACACGATTAATAGACTTGCAAGTTGTATCATAAAGAATATTCACGAACCAGCAACTGCAACTGGGTTGATTTCCTCGCAGCAAATGCACAGTTCGTGGTGGATTTATAACCAGGTTACATGTACCTTGGGCTTCTGCCACGTTTTATAAAATGGACTGAGAGCTCTTACGTTATTACTTTTAAAATAAATCAGTAGGTTAACATTGGATGATTATTACATGGGCAATATAAACAATGTTAGTATCTACGATCTCCTATTACTAAACATTGTTTGTTTATTAGAATCTAAGCATCAGATTCAACCTTCTTCAATAATACGGTATCGAATACTCTTGTTAAAATACAGAACTTGCCAATTCTACACAGACTTCGTTCTAAGCTGAAAATTTTGATAATTATCAGACCTTAAGGGGAAGATTCCTGCATAGTTTAGAAAATCATTAACTGCATGTCTTTTGGTATTTTTCTTTCTTATTTATTAAATTTTCTGCGTAAAAAATCAATGATCTGTATTTGTGTTGGGCTTTGGTTGCTTACGGTCGGAAACCTGTCAACAGAAATTCACTTTGTCTGTCCGATAATGTCTTAAATTAGAGATTTGTACACGACGCTAATGTCATTTATCTATTATACGATTTTACTTCAAAATACCGCGTTTACGATTCTACTTTATCCAATCAGAAAAATAATCACTAAGTGTGTATTTCTCCCAACTTAGTGGCCTCGAGCGATGAAGACCAAGTGAGACTAATTCCTCTTGGCACGCGAAAGCGTGCAAATGGGGAAATAAGATGCTGCTTTAATAATATTTACTTCCAGTAATATGGTATCCCCACAGCACTTTGTCTAATGATTGGCCATGCCAATATTGAATTAGATTACCTTTGAAATTTAATACCTCATAGAAGACAATTAAGGTAATGATGGGGACTAAATGTTATTAAAGCTTTCTGAATATTAAATCCAAATAAACCTGCACCTGTCATTAACACAAATTGATGCATTGGGTGTCATGAGGGGGAGACCCATTGAGCATCATCATACCTTGTAGGCCAAGACCATCAGACACATCAAACCTCTAATACGTCTCATCACTTACAGGTTTTACTATATAAAAAGAAATTGTATTGAATGTGATTTTGTGCATGATGATCTGGCAACGACAGGCGATAAAACTATTGTATAGTGATGGTCGATCCGTCAACAAATTATTCTTAATGCCCATCATTCTGGGATGACAAATATTGCCTATATCATGGGGAATTGGAGTAAATATAGAGAATTGAAGATGCCTTTAGCATCCGCTAAAAATCGGGAGTAATTTTCCATGCATGATCTATCTTAATTGAATTAGTCAGACCCTTTTGATCGGAATTTGCACGCTTTAGTAACGATCTTTCCTTTGTTCTTATATTAATGACAACTCCATGGATATAGCGACATAAAAATATGTTGCCCTAAAACCCAAAACAACTTACAGTTCACAACGATAATATCAGCATCAATAAGTATATAGCAAAAACATATAATATTCTACAATTTTCTTCGACAACTAGTTACAAGGAAACTTATTCTTAAACACTTTCCTCATGAGTTAAGAGGTCATTGATTGATATTTTCAGGGAAAGATTTCGGGAGTGTATGCATATAATGGGTTTCGAAGAAAATCCTAATAAACGTAGAAAGTTAAATCAGGTAAAATAATTTTATATTTTTTAGATGCTGGTTATGGATTGGGAAGCGATTTTCAGGATGACAATTTCGCCAGAAGAAAGCAGAGAAGAAACAGAACAACTTTTACTCTTCAACAGGTCAATAAAACAAAACTGAAGAGCATGGTATTTGGTCATTTAAATGTATCATAAATTTAGAAAATGTTGTGAATATGATTAAATTATCGTTTTCAGTTAGAAGAGTTAGAAAAAGCATTTGCACAAACCCATTACCCAGATGTTTTCACGAGAGAAGATCTCGCAATGCGGATTAATCTCACTGAGGCCCGTGTTCAGGTATACATACTAAAATCATAGATACCATGATATATAATTATTGTAATATCGTCAATTTTAATTTATAAATTGTATTCTTTATGAAGGTATGGTTCCAAAATCGAAGAGCGAAGTGGAGAAAGAGCGAAAGGTTCTCACAACAACCGAAGTCGGGGACATCTATCCAAAATGACGTCAATGGGGACGAAATGCTGTCTGAAGGTGATGATGCAAAAAATGAGGATGAATTGGAAGTAGAAACCGTCACAAGCACCGAGTTAGCCTCTGAGGGCGATTCTCAGGCCGCCAAACTTCTTGATGTGATTTCACGAGAGATTGGTAGGCATTCACCAGAACCCTGCTGTAGCAAGCCAGAGGACAATACTTCCATAGTTCAAGAAACATCATCAGAGTCTGAAATATCCACCTATGATAAAAGTGAGGATGGACATCAGAAACGGGGAGAAAAGACAGAGGAAACTGATGGCTCAGATAGTGTAAACGTAACTAGTGACGTCAATGATTGTATAACTGCTACAAGTGACATCAAGGAAGAGGGCAATGACGATGCACTACCAATCATAAAGACTACCCAATCATCTGGCAGAATTCCGAGTTCGTTACCTAGCATATTTTCTGGAATGCAAAACATGTGCTCTTCGTCATCACTATTGATGAGCATGGCCAACCAATCACAAGACAATATGTTGTTACAGAAACAACAGTTTATGCAGCCGTCTTTCGTGCAGACGCTTCTTGCTCTCAACAATAATGTTGTAAACAGACAGTCGATGTTGCCTTTCATGGAGGGGTAGGTGTTGAAAAGATGTTACATGTTATCAAGACATGCTGTTCTTTTGTCAACTTTGAATTTAGAATGTTCATGTCGTATTTAAGAACAAAGACACAGATCTCATTGATTTTATAATCAGCGAGTAATACAAATATTAGCAGATATTTCAATAAGTACCAAAAGGTAGCCCATAATTATTCCTAATAAGTATTAGCACTTTGTATATATATGTACTTACAAAATTATTGAGATATATTGATTTGTCTTTCCTTTAACACAGATCTGCCTACAAGAATTATCTAGAAAATTATCTCAATACGCCAAGACATTATCTACCCCCAGTCCCACACCCTGCTTTCAAAGGTAAGGGACGTAAATGAGTTTTTCCTCTTTTGAAACTATCAATTGTAAATGATTGCCAGTTGATGCTCTCGGGAATTGAAACATATTATTTTCAAAAAAGCATCAGATTTTGTTTGACATTGATGAATAGAAACGAAACACAATTTCAGAAATTGCATGCATCCTTAACTTATTTCTGATGTCCGGGAGCTCATAATATTGGTCATATATATAGATTGAACCTGTACTGATCCTGGTGTGATAGAGATTTTTGAGAAATAAGGACATACTTTAAAAGTTTGCTTAAATAGTTTAATTCGGAAACCTAACTGAATATATATATAAAAAACAAAAACAAAAGGCAATTTCTAAGGAAAGCTCCTGGTAAAAAAAAAGTTAAAAAAACAACTGTCTGCTAAAAGCTAAAAAATATACATAACTAAGCATAATCAGATGTAATTTGATTACTCTATCAATAAAAGCAATTCAGATTAAATATTAAGGTTTTTTTCTTATATCTTTGCAAAAGCCGAGAATTTAAGTTAGCAATATCTGATTTCACAATCCTTTTATCACAATTAATCTAGTATCTGAAAAAATTCACCATTGTATATCGTAAACTTTAGTAAGATAACATAAACGTATGTATCAAGTCATCCCAATTTTTAACGTTTTTTGAACTATCCTGTTCAATAGGGTGTTTACCGTTTTGCGGTTGCTGCTCTCGGCCCGGATGTCCTCCTATGATGATTTCTTCTGACCAGAGAACATCTAGTGTTGCAGAACTGCGGAGGCGTGCGCGAGAGCATTCGGAATCCATTACATCTACTTCGTCTCTACAAGAACAAATGAATTCTAGATCATGTCCATAGTTTCTGAAACTTAGTTTTGATATTTCTATATCCTTGAAACTAATGGTGAAAAGTCTCATTCTATTCATAAACGATTCATTACGGATTGTTTCTTTATTGCTTTACATGCATTTATATTTCTGATATTGTGCAATATTGAATATATTGTTTGTTATATTTATTAAACCGCTTGATTTATCATTTCAGTTTGTTGTTTCATTATCTCATTTTGTGTACCCAATATTCTGCAGGTTTATACACAGATAAACTAGAAATTACCTATGATATCGATGCTTAGGTGATATGTCATTTGGAAGTACCATAAGAAAATGTCTAACTCGTGGTAGGAGTGAGCGCAAAAAAGTAGTCGTGATATGTTATAATGAGGTTTCATTCGCATCAAGAATATTTAAGGACGACGAACCTAATCAAAATTTTGAATGCTGCCCGCATATGCTTTGCGCAAAACTTGTTTTATTGTATAGTTATAGATATTTATAATCGGAGAATTATTTTTTTGTTTAAATTCAGACCAGTAAACCCTCCAGGTAATCAACAAGTGTTTGATGTACCGACACGGACTGATAAGTAGGATTTGTTTTTGCGTAATGTATTATTGTGTTTATTGTTTATCATATAAACAATAGACATATTTTATCGTATAAATTATATAATTTTATCACGTATTGTATGTACGATTTGAAGAGATTCTCGCGTGATTTGTTAATATTCAACAATGCTAAATAGATTTTGTAACGGAACAGCAAGACGTTTACACCAATCCATGTAATATTTCCCCTCGAATTGAATGAATTCTTTCCACACCTGCGGACACATCCATCAAGAACAGATGAAAATAACGAACGGTGATCAATCTCACAACTTCTAAAAGGAATACAGATGTATTGATTGATTGATTGATTATTTATTGCTTTCCGCCACACTCAACAATTTTTCAGTTATCTGGTGGCGTCCAGTTTTTTTTTTATTGGTGGAGGAGAGAACCCAGATATAGTGTACCTGGAAAGAGACCACCGACCTTCCGCAAGTAAACTGGCAAACTTCCTCACATAACGCCGCGGCCGAGATTCGAACACGCGCCGACAGAGGTGAGAGGCTTTGTGATTTTGAGCCCGATATTCGGCCACAGAGGCCTCTAATACAGATGTAAGTGTTGGGGCAAACACGGGCCCCTGGACACACCAGAAATGTGATCGGGTTCTAGCAGGAGTAACCATCTCTTGTCAACCGGTCACACCCGTTGGAGCCCTATATCTTTATCAGGTAAACGGAGTAATCCATAGTCAAAATCAGTATGTAAAAATAAGACCTAACAACTGGTACGAAAAACTTCAAACCGTATTTGACCCAGTGAGGGTTTGTTTTGTAAATTAGATCATTATAACGACCATAGAATTTGTGAAATCTGACTTTACGCGAGACTGTTGAAACTCTCGTAGTATCAATTTGTTTGTCAGTAGCCTGCCTTGATTTAAAAACCAATCATACGCAGAACAAGCTCTTGCGCATCGAATCAGTTGAGATTGATTGTTTATTGTTTTCCGCCACACTCAACAATTTTTCAGTTCTCAGGTGGCGTCCAGTTTTGATTGGTGGAGGAGAGAACCCAGATACAATGTGCCTGGGAAGAGACCACCGACCTTCAGAAAATAAACTGGCAAACTTTCTCACATATATCGGCGCGAGCGAGATTCTACTCCGCGCTGACTAGAGGTGAGAGGCCTCGTGATTTGGAGCAAGATGCTCTAACCACTCGTCCACGAAGGTCCCCGAATCATTTGAGATCTAAATACTATATGCAGGTGATATTGGAAGATTGCTACATAAATATGAGAAGTTGACGATAGGGAAGCTGAAATTATTCCGTTTCTCATAAAGTTGAGTGGTAAGTTTGCCGTTAACATCTATTTTCACTAAAATATCTAAGTACAAAGCAGATCTGTAGACTCTTATGGTGTCTCTCTGGCGATACATCAAATCGACATATGAATGAAAATTATCATTGTTAATAAATAAAACAACGTCGATATATCTAAATGTCGAGTTGAAGGCCACAGCAAGATAAATGTCTTCTTCTCATGCAGAAAATTGTGAATCAATTCTGATATATAAGAATATAAAAATAGGTCAGCTAACAAAGGAACACAATTCTTGCACACGGGAACTGTTGACAGACCTGATCATTAAATACTACGACTTTAAATGGGGCTATTGAAACCACTGTAACATCAATTTATTTGACAGTAGCCTGTCACGATTTAAAAATTGATCATATGCAGATATAGCTCTTGCGTTTCGAATCACCTGAGAGATATAAACACCATATGCAGAGGATAGTGTATATTGTTACAGAAATATTGCAATTTATGGGAAGTTGACGATGGAGAAGCTGAAATCTTCCCGTTTGTCATGAAGTTGTGATGTTAGCGTCTATGTTCAATAAAATGTCGAAACATGAAGCAGATGTGAAAGACTCTGTGGTGTCCTATATTTCGAGTTCACTGTGATATATCGAATCGACAAATGAATGAATTTATCACTGTTCATAGATAATGCCTCGTCGATATATTTAAATGTCGAGTTGAAAGCCACAGAAAGAACTTTTTTGTTCTCATGTAGGAGCTTTTGCATATATTTTGCCTAATAGGAGTACAAAAACAGATCAGCTAATAAAGGAGCACAATTCTTGCCCATGAGAATTTCCACAGACTATCGTATGTATTCATGATAAACAATTCCATTATGATAAATAATCAGAATGTAAAAACAATGAATATAAAGGTATTATTATATAGCACAAATTCAGATAAAGACATAGGTTATGTAAAATATAAATTACGAGGGATGAGAATGTTCTAGTGAAGTAAAATTGATTTCCAGAGTTTCTTAAACACATGTTTCACTTATTTAACACGAGTAACCTTGAATTACTTAAAAATTTCTACTTAAGTAAAACGTTAAAGCAGAGAATGTTGGCAGTTGTGTAATCCAAATCAATGATATCAAATATATAAAAAATTGCATCTTCGATAGCTACTCTTCTACCAGTATATAAACCCTTCCAGAGAAACCTGCATGAAGTGGTATTTAAAAATAAATTTTCTTTTATCGACCAGTACAATCAATATATTTTGGACTTTCTTTAATTTTCATATTAAATAGTAATTTCTTCATTATTGTGTCACTTCTGTGTACGAAATTTAGTTGAAGAGATTGTTTTCGTGCTACAGATAACCTGAATATTCTATTATAATCCGAAAGTAGAATGACTGTAATATATGGGGGGAAATATGAGACCAATTTTGGACAAAATTTATAGGTCAATGTAATCTTATCAAAATCCAATAAATGTACAAACCAATTTAAAAGTATACATTAACAGTTTTCATTTATAATTAATACTACCTCTTGTATAAGGTGAAATGCTATTGATTATTCTAAAGAATATCTGCCAATGATGAGGTATTGCATTTTGAAACTTTAAATATCGTAGAATGTTAAGTTTAAAGTTCATTGTAGATTTCACCTTAAGACAAAAATTCATTATTATTGTTACTATATATACTCTTATCAACATCATCTTACTTTTGTAGAAAATTTGGTTAAAACATTTTTCTTCCAATACAGATATTACTTTTATTGAACCACTTGTGCTCTTTAAAAACATGTGTTATTTACATCTAAAATATCTAATTTCTCTACAACTTCTAAGGTCAAAGGCTGTTGGTGTATGCCATTTGACAATTAAAGATCTTTGTAAAAAGAATTCTGAAATATAATCAATTATCTTTGAAGCTAAATACTCTTTTTATTCAACACAACTGTAATTGGTTTTACTTAAAATTCAAAATATGGAATCTTAATTCTACCATCTACCAATCTTTAGGAACATGCACATGATTTTAGCTTTTCAGAATCTCAGAAGAAATTACTGATTTCTCTTTCTATATTACCAAATGTTGAGTTTGGAATCGGGTTGACAGATGCAAGATAAATATATTAGGAAAATGCTTCTTTTAAAGTAGGATTTTACCTATTAGGATATTGATGACTTTTTGCATTTTCCATCAAGTGTTGCTTTTAATTCCTCTGTTTTCATATTTGTTTTAAATTACCACATCTTCATGATGATAACCATACACCTAATGTGTATGTGACCATCTCAAAATAACTCCCGTCTTTAAAATAAATTTTAAGACATGAAACATTATTTAAAAGTTGAAAAAATGCTTATATCTGCAAGTTGACTATTGTTGAATTCTGTTATATTGAATATTGAAATTTTAGGAAATTATGTCAACCAGTAATGTTAAAAACCTTTAAAACAAACTGTGTGTGTCTATGTTAAAGATATATGAATTAGTTTGTTCTCCTTGATACAAAACTAGGCAAACACGGACCACTGGTCATACCAGAGGTGGGATCAGGTGCCTAGGAGGAATAAGCATCCCCTGTCGACCGGTCACATCCGCCGTGAGCCCCATATTTCGATCAGGTAAACGGAGCAATCCGTAGTCAGAATCAGTGTGCCAAGAACGGCCTCACAGTTGGTATGAAACACATCAGACAGCATTTGACTTAATGCTAAGTTGTACTGTATATATTTCACTCTGTTTATCTGCATACCTCTATACATTCCTCTGACATTACTTGTATTGATACATGAAGTCTCTGTACTGTACCTCACATATCACTTTTATTATGGTTTGAGCGAATAAATGAATGGATAAATGTTTCTTCTGTTTAACTTCCCCATGTTCATGTTTTTGACGTATTGCAACTGTAAATAATTAACACACATCATGAATAAGGTTTCGGCATTGTTGGTTGGGTATATATGTATTTAGATAAGGTCCTTAAAAATGGAATTGGAAAGATGAATTTAAGTCCTGGGTGAAAATTTTATACGGTGAAATTTCAAGCTTTCTAATAAATAATGATTATACTTTGAGGAAGAGGGTAGTAAAGGAGTCCGACAATGCTATCCGCTATCACTTTGTGTTTTCATGCTGTGTGTTTGTTTTTTTTATTTAATTTTATTTATTTATTTATTTTTTATCTATTTATTTTTTTTTTATGTTCTCCGCCACATTTTCAACAATTTTTCAGTTATCTGGTGACGTCCAGTTTTCATTGGTGTAGGAGAGAACCCTGATACAATGTACCCGGGAAGAGACCACCGACCTTCCGAAAGTGAACTGGCAAACTTTCTCACATATATCGGCACGAGCGAGATTCGAACTCGTGCCTACTAGAGGTGAGAGGCTTTGTGATTTTCAGCGCGATGCTCTAACCACTCGGCCACGGAGGCCCCCAGCAATTTCATAATTTAATGATTTTTAATTATTCATATTAAAGTTTTAATGAAATTTCTAGTGAAAATATACCGGTCGTGGTAGCTCAGTGGTTAGAGCGTTCGCTTCGTAACCGGGAGGTCGTGAGTTCAAGCCCCGCTCGTGCCATGGTCGCGTCAAACATAAAACGAAAAATAGGTAGTGATTACTCCTTCGCCAAACGTTCGGCATTTAGAAGTGAGAATCACGGGTCTTTCGGACATGACCTTAAAAACGGAGGTCCCGTGTCACGGTAGGCGTTGGCACGTTAAAGAACCCTCACTGCTACGGCCGTGAGCGCTAAGCATAGGTCTAAATTTATGGTACTTCACCTACGGCTAGTGACGTCTCAATGTGAGTGAAAAATTCTCGACGGGACGTAAAACAAACAAACAATCAATCTTGTGAAAATATGAATCATGTTCGTCGTCTCATCCAGGAACCTTACGATATTAGCTAGGTATTCGTGAATTTGAATTTTTGACCCTATATTGTGGACTGGGGTCAATAAACAGCGAGGATTCATTCTCGTGAAATACCCGTAGTGGCACTTGAGGACATGTAATCTTTAGGTTTATAGTAAGCGACAGATTTCTTGTTGCAGTTACTCAATCAAAGTCATTCATATTGTAGCGGTATGCATTCACTATGTTCCAATGTTTACAATTTGTTTCAGTTTAAAATGACTTACATTTGATATTATAACTATGAATAGCACCAACTTTTACTTGTAACAAATATGTAAACCTTTTTAATATTAAATAAGGACACAGTAACAGTTATGTTTCTATATCCCAGACTTATGGAACTTTTACACGCTGTATAGTTGAATCCAACTTCTTACTAATTCAGGAGCCTCCGTGGCCGAGTGGTTAAAGCATTGCGCTCAAAATCACAAAACCTCTCACCTCTAGTCGGCTCGGGTTCGAATCCCGCTCGCGCCGATATATGTGAGAAAGTTTGCCAGTTTACTTTCAGAAGGTCGGTGGTCTTTTCACGGGTTCATTGTATCTGGGTTCTCTCCTGCACCTACAAAAACTGGACGCCACCAGATAACTGAAAAATTGTTGAGTGTGGCGGAAAACAAACAGTCAATCAATCTTACTTATTCCCCAACTCGGGCTCATAAACAGCAGCCGTCATGCATAAATTATCACGTTTTCCATTGTATATAGTAAAGCCCCCAGCTACACATTCGACAGTTATTCCTTACATTTATATTTGAAGTAAAAATAAAATATAGAAAAGACATATCAAAACTACTGCCTTTCAGAACTTGAAATCCATGTTAATTTCCATAATTCACGCCCTGACCTTTCATTGCATGAACTGAGAATTGCAGAGAAATTGACACATTGAAGCTTCACTTTTGGGAATGTAAATATATAGCTGAATTTTAATTAGGGGTATTGAAAAAGATATATATATATATATATATATATATATATATATATATATATATCTCGCAAAGAAAATTATTCTTGCTATTACTGAAATTTTTTTTTTACCTTCAATAGATCTACAGCAATTTCATACATGGACTCGATGGAGCCATCGTTATCATTTGCGGCGCCATTCTGAACTAAATGAGCTGCATTTCTTGAAATAAACGTAAGTCTAAATGTGAACATAAGATTTTAGTCAAATTTTAACTGTTGAAATAAAAGAAATCTTAAACTTAAGTTTGAGATTTTTTTCTTCGAGAAACTCAAGCCTGGTCTGATGTCAAACATAATACCAACTGGTATCTGTAATCTTGGAGGTTTTTACAAATGCACCAGATCTAAACTTCAGAATAAAGTGAGAACAAGTGGATTAAACATATTTTTATACCAAGATTTAATTCTAACTACAAGTTACATATCGATCACAGCTAGTGTAGCGTACTGGCAGTGGATTAGTTTGTTGATAGATTTTTTAATTCACTCCCTCATATTTCAAAAGTGTTTTAACAGTCGTAATTCATATTGAACTATCGTAATTGCTTAGATTTGCTGACGTAATTTACAAAACAAAACTTATGATGACATTGTTTTACAATACCTCAATCAAAATCAACTGATATCTAGAAGTTTTTGAACGAATGACTCCTTGACGTCACAGTACCACGTGATTCCCAAACTAATTAAAGAGGACATCAATCACTGGTTGACAAAAATGCATGATATAAAGAACAAACCCTGTATGAGACTGTATTTTTAAGTTGTTGTGTTTTCGTTTACGTAAGACTTTGCATGTAAAATTTATTACACACAATATTTATTACTGTATTAAACATAGAAGTCCTGAAGGGTTTGCTTAACATACATTGTTTCTAAATATAAGTACATTCTTCAGAATATAAAGATCTTTCATTTTCCACCAAGAATAAGGATCTAGTTGACCTAGGAGCATGAAAAATTAAAACCTCAGATATTATAGAGGTCTTGTAACATATTACGCAGCAAACGTTGTTTTAATGATCTGCATATCTCATTTTGAAGCATATACCGCTATCCACTTCTATCTATACCTTTCTGCCAATTCTAAGTATTTTTACACATCATTTAGGTGTTTTGCATGTAGCAAGTTTCCATTGATATTTGTTCGGTCAATTTTTAAAGCCTCGTTAATTGTCATTTCATATATTTTTCGTACTGAGCATAAAAAAAAAGACCCTTTTCTATTTTCTTATAGTACATATGGTTAACGTGCATTTTATGACACTTTGTGATATTGCTAGGTCTCCTACTGTTTCCGTTGTGTATTACATAACACTTCCTCATTTCAAAATAAATGATATTCATTTGGGAATCCAGTGTTTTAATTCATTTAAGAAATAAGATACATGTTTTGAGTGTTATTGGGATATGACATGAAGTTGGTCAGGTGATCAAATCCTATAACGCCCGAAGGTCATTATAGTAGATTTGATCATGTACCAATTTCATGTCATATCCCAATAACATTCAAAAATGTATCTTATTTCTTATATTTATATTTGTTTCGATTTGTGTTGTTCTTGTCAAGCTTCCATACTTGTATAGGCAGGATAACATTACAAAATATTTACTGATGCTTTTCACAATTCCTCACGATAAATTAAATCTAGACTTTTTGGCATAATTGACAGTTGCTTCTTTTACACAAATGGAAAATGGAAATATTCATATCTATTGATCAATAGTTCAAAAAATTACATTGTTAAACACCACTCTGATTCCACACATAAGTACTCTGAAGTTAAGATTAAAAAGATACTGGAGTTCCTCATTGACAATGTCTTTGTAGTCATCGGCGATCAGGTCTTCCAAACGTCTGTTGGAATTCCATGGGCAGGAATTGTTTTCCTTTGTTAGCTACCTGTTTTTATATTTTTATGAAACAGACTTCATTCCAAAGCTTCTACATGACAAAAAATATCTTGCTGTGGCCTTCAATTCGACATTTAGATATATCGATGTTTTATTTATTAACAATAATTATTTTCATCCATGTGTCGATTCGACATATTCCACCGAGACGCCATATAGTCTACACATATACATCGTACTTAGATACTGTAATGAAAGTAGATGTGACAATTTATGACAAACGGGGTGATTTCATCATCCCCATTGTCATCTTCTCATATTTATGTAGCAATATTCCATTATCATCTGCCTATGGTAATTATATTTCTCCACTGATTCGATACCCAAGAGCTTGTTCTGCGTATGATTGGTTTTCAAATCAAGGCTAGCTACTGAAAAACAAGTTGACGTTACAGTCTCGTTTAAAATCAGCATTTTGCAAATTAACGATCTAATTTGCCAATACATTCTGTCATTGGGTCAATTGCTCTCTGACGTGTTTCATACGGATTGTTAGGTTGGTCTTGGCACACTGATTCTGACTGCGGATTGCTCCTTTTGCTTGATACGGTATTGGGCTCACGGTGGGTGTGAGTGGGCGACAGGGTATGCTTACTCCTCCTAGGCACCTGATCATCTAGGGATCCATGTTTGCACAATACTCTATTATGTATTCTTTATAGGAGTTATGAGATTGATCACTGTCCGTTATCTTCACCTTCCATCGAAAGGAAAAAAATAGCATTGCTCGACCTGGGTGTAATCTTTTTAGTGGGCTAGTCTTTTTGATTGATTGATTGATTATATATTGTTTAACGTCCTACTCGAGAATTTTTCACTCATATGGAGATGTCACCATTGCCGGTGAAGTGCTGCAAAATTTAGGCCTATGCTCAGCGCTCAGGGCCTTTGAGCAGGGAGGGATCTTTATCGTGCCACACCTGCTGTGACACGGGACCTCGGTGTTTGCGGTCTCATCTGAAGGATCGCCCCATTTAGTCGCCTCTTACGACAAGCAAGGGGTACTGAGGATCTATTCTAACCCGGATCCCAACGGGATGGCTAGTCTTTTTGATTGTAGGATACTATCTACAAGGACACTCTGGCCAAGATCTAGAACGGATACACTTAACGGGTACGTGTACATTTTGACACTCTACCCAAAAGGTTGGTAAATATTAAAATTAAAAATAATCTAAAGAAAGAAATAATACGTTAATTGCAATTAAACTAAAATAAGAAAGATGTCTATTGAAACTTATCAAGGCAGATAATGCAGATTTTAGCTAAGTTTGAGCTAAATATGTGTTCATCTTAAATTCAAATGTTTCAGGAAATGAACGCCAACCAAATCACATGATGGTTTTTTGACGTTTCAGTCTTCAGTTCCCGGTAACAGTAACAGGTAATGATTCACAGTTAATACGTTCGTTACAGGGAGAATTTATAGACACCTCCCCCCTACTTTTGTAAATGGTACGTGGAAAATGGAGAACATAGTATTTTAGAGTACTGAGATAATTCCATCAATAATTCATGGAGACGAGTTTGTGTTACCGAGATTTCATGATCAATGAAAGGTATATTCCTTTTTTTCAAATGAACATCGGGGGCCTCCGTTGCTGAGTGGTTAGAGGCATCGCTCTCAAGATAACAAGGTCTCTCACCTCTAGGCGACACGGGTTCAATTCTCGCTCGCGCCGATATATGTGAGAACGTTTGTCAATATACTTTCAGAGTCTCTTCCCGGGTTCATTGTATCTGGGTTCTCTCCTCCACCAATAAAAAGTGGACGCCACCAGATAGCTGAAAAATTGTTGAGTGTGGCGGAAAACAATAAACAATCAGTCAATCAAATGAATATCACTGATATGTTATTATAAATGCGACATCAGGATAGTAGAAAGCGCACACACGCAGCTAAAATAAGAGGGTTACCAACATGACTGTGTATATATCTCATGTGACAATGTGCAACATTCCAAGTAAACGTTGAATAATCCTGAAAATCCGTTTCAGTATTGACAGTAAAGTCTGGTGAATCATATCTAAGAACTTTAGAAAATCTGATTGTCGTAACATTCTTAACCTTATTAAAGGAACGACATGTTCCGATTTGATACAACATATCTTTAGTTGCATCGTAGCTTGCAATTTGACAGTCTTTGAACAGTACAAAATTATGATAAAGTTCATTTGTTGAAGAGAGTGGGATAATGACATCTCTAATTTATTGATGACCAAGGAACGTAGACTAGACTTGTTCAAAATCCAAACAAACACAGTGACCACCATATTAAGCATTATATGCCAAGTAACATAAAAGAAAAAATGATATGGCTAGTAACATAAACGGATAAAGTTTATGTAACTACAACATAAAAAGATATAAAGATCTTCATGAGTAGTAGCATATATGGTCAAAATTTTTATTTTTTTAATTTTTTTTATTTTAACACCTTCCACTGCATACAAACAAACAAACAGATGACACATTCAGCTAACAAGTCAGTGATAAAATTATTAATGTATGAAAGCATATATTTATGGTGTGAAAGGTCTTTTTGGAGAGAGAGAGAGAGAGAGAGAGAGAGAGAGAGAGAGAGAGAGAGAGGGGTACAAATGTATCATTGTCTTAGCAACAGATTTTGATAAAAATACATAGAACAATTCAAAATTTGAGGAGGGAAATAAATGAAATTGAACATGTTGAAGTGACGGAAGAAATATACACTATAAGTATAACATATTAATTTGCATGATCAATAATACAAGATTCACATACCATTTGCCAGTGTTTTTCATACTCATCATATCTACAATTTCTTAAAAGCAAGTATTTCTCAACCATAATTCTGTCTGTAATTATTTTTGTAATTGCTGATATATGAACTTGAGGCTTATTTTGATATTTACTAGAAAAAATGTAATGTTTAACTATCAGCAGAATCAAATTTTGAAATCTATATATATGTCTATTATGGTATTTACCAAATAACACAGTGATTTTGTCAAAATTTACAGGGATATGAAACTGGTCTAAAATCCATTCTTCTACCTCACACCATAGTTCCCTTATTTTTTGACAGAATATGGTCAAAATTTTTATGACAAGTAGAATAAAGGGATATACTGCATTCGACTTCAAAATACGTGATATAGTAAATCATAAAGTCAAACATACAGGGAATTCTGATAATATGATATTTTACATGTTAAAGTCAAACATACAGAGGATTCTAATAATTGAGATCATTTGATTTGATATCAAATAGTCCATATTAATTTTGACACACCCCGTATTACATGTCTACGTTTTAACCTGCTTTTGTGCTCTACGTCACAGCACTCCCTGGAAAGACCCCCATCATTAGGTAGAATCAATCTAACCAGCCATCCATATTCTAGATGTATTTTCTCGGTGTTTGTCGTTTTGTTTTCTTTTAACAGGTTTGCAAACAGATCATGGCATCTCAACAAATCCCATAGATGCAGGAAATGGTGTAGCCTGGACAGAGGACTGACTTTGAATTGCCATTCTGGATATAGTGCTAATAAGACAAACTTTAATTGTTAATAAGGAAATTCTATTTTACGTTGACTATATATACATATCGAGTCTAAATATATTTAGAATGTCGCGTGCTTTAGGGGGCTTGGGACTGTAGAGTCAGTAATGGTATGTGATGACTGTTTCTGTCCAAAACCTGGGTGTATCGCCCACCTGCTTCCAAAACAGGGGGTGATTTACAGGACTAAAAGTATTAAAAAGTTACAATTAAGTTAATCCGGGGACGGTGGGAGCCATATCTATCTCGCTCCAGTGAGGTAATGCTACAGGCTGGTGCATGTTGATAAATATATAAATGTTGATCATTTCCAAACCAGGTAGCGTTGCAGGAGACAGGGTGAGAATGACGGGTTTCGCTTACCTCCTTAGAACGGTGGCGACCGTTCGGGTTTGGGCACTGAATATTTTAATCCCTCGTGCATCCCTTACAATTTAAACTGGCGCACTCGATCAACGGTTTCCCCACAAAAAAATCGATCTCTGTACATTTCTGAATTTCTCGAATGCATCATATCCATGTATAGGCAAATAAATTGGTAAATGTTAACTTTTGTTATATTATGCTTTACAATTTCTTATGGACAACTATATTACAAGTCAGTATGCGTTTTAAATATCCATTTCATTATGGATGTGTAACTGTCAAGGTAGATTCAATATTGATATAATACATTCAATAATTAATATAATGCATTCAATAATCAATATAATACATTTAATAATTAATATAATAGTGGAGATCATGAATTCAAACAGATACGTAATTCTAAAGTACATCATAAAATAAAACATACAGAGAATTATAATATGATATTGTATATCATACTGAGAATTCTTACATAATACTGTACATGATACACAGAAAATTCCAATGTTATACATATAGTGAAAGCGAGAGATGTGAGATTTCTTCACCCAAGAAAAGTAACATTTCCTGATGAGAACACCCAAAATGAATATTTTTTGGTAGAATAGTTTTCATATCCTTCAAACATTCATGCAAAAGTATGAAGCAGATGTTGAAGACTCAGTGGTGTCCTTTATTTCGAGTTCACTGGGGTGTATCTAATTGACATATGAATGTAAACGAGTATTGTTAATAGTATAAAACATAAACGGTACCAATTTTGATGCACCAGATGCGCATTTCGACAAATAATACTCTTCAGTAATGCTCAAGTCAAAAATGTTGCAAATCCGAAATAACAAACTTGGAAGAGCTAAAACAACCAAATAAATAAATAAATAAAATTACAGATATTGGAGCCAAAAATCTGGCTAAGGATCAAAGCTATGCATGAGGGAGATAATCCTGCATTTTGAAATGAAATTCTTAATTTTATCACAGCAAAGTTTTATTCGTATTTTCATGCTAGTACCGAAATACTTAGCTACTGGGCTGGTGAAACCATCGGGAACTAACTAATAGATAAAACGTTGTCGATATATCTAAATGTTGAGTTGAAGGCCACAACATGAGATTTTGTCTTCTTATCTCTTGAACAAATTCTGCCTCGTAATAATATAAAAACAGGTCATCTAAGAAAGGAATGCAATTCGTGCCCATGGAAATTCCAATAGACTGTCGGAAGACCTGATCACCAAAGACTACGAATAATGAGAAACTCCAGTGTTTTTTAATATCAACTTCATAATACTTCTGCGTAGATTCTAAGTGGTGTTTAACAAAGCAATATTTTGGGTGATTAATAACAACATATGAATATTTCCTTTTCCACTTTCGACGAAACAGCTGTGTATAATATCAAAAAACCTAATCGTTAACTTATCTAAGGAATGCTAATGTAAAGTGTTGAAAAATCATACGTTTTGATGTTGTTGATTCGAGAAAAGTTTTTTAGATTTTTTTTAGAACCCACATCAGATTTACACAACGTCTGGCTTATATTGTGGCGCAATGCGGTCTCCTTCATAGCAATTGATATTTTCATGAGGAGCAAAGACAAGAACTTGGTAGAATATTTACTTGATCCTGCAATTTATCTCTATAACGGTTTTTATGACATTTGGAATTCATATAGATACGGTATATATAACTCATATTCATTCATACCATTGACTAGGATAGATTGTTTTAAATTGAAGCATGATTTATAAGGATTTCATCTTTGAAGGGAGGAGTATAAGTTGGATTATCAAATGTGGAATTAAAATACAGTTTAAAATACAGTTGTAATAATGAACCATACAAACAAAGACAGTGGTGTTATAAGCTTTGTCAGTTGGAACCAAATTATATTCCTCGTGCAACCTATCTAATTCTTTTGTCACTTCCGGTTTACTAAACACAATAGGATAGATGATACGGGATTTTAATATTTCTCTTACACTTTTTATTCATTGTGACAATGTGTCAAGTTCTTCATATTTAGCCCATCGACTGGCATAATCTTCGACAGAATTCATAACAGAGATGAAGTTCTGTTTCAATAATCGTGGCGTCATTATCATGAGGTATAATAAAATAATGTACATCATGAAGTCGAACACACAAAGAATCATAACGTAATAGTGAACTTCATTTGATTAAAAAAAACAATGCAAAGCCAAACATATGAAGATCTCTTGATAAAATGAGGTAATCGGAAGACAGTTAACATAAAAGTATCGTCTCCAATGGATTAATCAATTCTTCCGGTAATTCTTCAAGCAGTATGAAAATTATTCAACACCACCTCCAACAAAATGCAAAGTAAATTATTCAATCCTATTGATAAGGTTGATATATTAGATAAGTATTTTTCAGGAGTATCCACTATTGTACAACCACGTTCTTCACCCTATCGTATAAAACACAAGGCCTACTACTGAAATAACCATGCATTACTGAACAAGACATATTTGATCAATTAGATGTAATTGGTTTAACAAAACCGCCTGACCTTATGGCATCTCTCCCGGGATCCTAAAGGAATCACATTTTTCAATGAAAACGCCATTGGCCAAACTGACTAAGATAACGAACAATGATCAATCTCATGATTTATTCCTTTAAAAAAGTCTGATATACATTTGAATATAATAAGGGCAATAATTATAATACATCTAGTTGTAGACCCATATATAACAAGACAGTCATAGGCCACATCGCTCACTCGAGTTACCTTGACCCTGCTGTTGTTCAGCTGTTGAGATTTTAAAAAAGATTTTTTTTTCAATCTTTGTTTCCATGAAAAATTTCTAAGGATCCCGACACAACTGAACATGAATTTTCACAAGATGGTGATACTTAAATACAAATATCACTAACACGACCTTGCCGTTTGGGGATAAGATGAAGGCCATATACATCATGGTATGAAATGTTTTGACTAATGCGATAAGAAATTTATAAACAAAATATGAAAGTTCTACCTTAAATAACCAAGAAGATATTGAATAAGTCATGTTTTTAACAATATACAGAACTTCAAGGTCATCCCCCTTGTTATTAAGTTGAGTTGTCAGTTTGTCGTCAACATTCATGCTTAATAAAATATCAAAGTATGAAGCATATATGGAAGACTCCGTGGTGTCCTTTGTTTCGAGTTCACTGGAATATATCGATTCAACATGGATGCATGCGCGCGCGCGCGCGCGCGTGTGTGTGTGTGTGTGTGTGTGTGTGATGCAAATTTAAAATATAACTGCAAATAATTGGTATACGTAATCCTTTTCAATATGTACCCCTATATCTTTGTCCGTTGAGTACGTTATTGTTAAGAGGAAGAAGTGCCTGCGCAAGAGTCGGCTGCGTGGACTGTTGTTTCTGTACAAACAGTTTTTCCGTACCCATTAGAAATGATGACGACAAACACACAGTTTACATTTGGGCGTTGTCGCAATCCACGGCTGAAATTTACGCTTCTCTCCCTTTTCATCCGTGGCCCTCTGCGTGAAATTTTTCTCGTTTCTCACAAATATGCAAGACGCAATTTCGCCAATCGCCTAGTTTCCAATCACAGGTTAGTTGAAATAAAAGGATATGGGCAACTCCATATGAATAACATTTAATATAGAATTTTCATGAAATGTAGCACTCTGTAGTTTACAGCAATATTTTGATTGTTTATCCATGTCATTATTTACGCCACCTTGCTCATTTGAGGCGACAAGGAAACTGAAGTAATGTTCTCGTGGAAATCAAGGAACGAGCGTGTATTATTAAACATCATATTTCAGAAGTTATATGTTCTGCTCTTAAAGCAATATAAGCTGTCAAAATTGTTATTTTGGGGTCCTAAAATTTAATCGAAAATTTTGTAAACATCTACCTTCTAATACCCGATTTTATCGATTAAACTTTTGACATGTTGTATTTTTTGCATTAAATGCAAAAATGTTCGACAGTTGAAATGAAGTCTTCCCGTACCTTAATTTTCCCGACATTATTTCCGTATGCAATGACCTAAAGTTGAACTCATTCGGCAAAATCAAATGCGCAAGCGCAATATTTCCGGTAAGCACGAAATATGTCTGACACGAAAGGTTCGAAGCGAGGGAGAAAGCCGGCTTTGGAATTTTGCGTAATGTTTCGAGCGATCCCTTAAAACTATCATAACTAAAAAACATACTATCATAACTTAAAAACATATAACATCGTTAAAAGTGCCAAAATAATGATGGTAACTAGAATTTTATCTCACCTCGCCGTCCATATTTTAATGACCCGGATACAACCCGATCCACCCAGATCAGCATCAGAATCATTCGTGTCAACATCGGTTATCTTCGGGATTGTCGCCGACGATTAATCAGCTGCCATTGTTAGGTTCAAATGGAATGTCGAGGAATATATTTTTCATCACGTAAAGGTGTGTAAACGATGCATAAGAGAGGAAATTCGATGCAGTTCTTTTTTTCAATCATATCAACGTTCATTTAACCTCTTTTAATGCCACTATAAAAAATTGCAATTTTGGCAGCTTATATTGCTTTAAGTATGTCTAGAATATACAAAACTATACAAACAACTGATGCAAGAAAGTAATACTGTAGGTCTATTATATAAAAAGCTCTCATATATTTTGATTATTATAGGTTTATTTTTCTGAGATTTTCAAAGATATTCCCAAATATATAAACTTACATCATGGTAATGTTTTGAAAACATTTTCCAGTTCTGATCTGGGAGGGTCATCATTTGAATAAACATGAAACAGCATTAATGTTATCTACACTGGTCACTTAAAAATTCAGATGTCACGCTTTTATGTTAAAAAATAAATAGAAATTTACATATTTGGTCAACAGTTGAATTCTTCTAATCATTATATTACAATGTGACGCTATTCTATTAAGCGAAAACTGATATTATTATGTTTCACAGTTGTTATATATTCTTCGGGCAATGTCAGGTTATGTGTGTTGAGAATAAACCATTGGTATTATTACATATATGCAAATTTTGCATCAGGGTGTGTTTTGGCGCATGTAAACGGAGTCTATGGGAGATTTGCACATGGCCATTTTTTTCTCCTAGTGCAGACCTAATTAAACTAGGTGTAAATTAACAATTACATAAAATTTTCACATAGTAAGGAATGTTTTGTTACAAATATGCTTCCTAATTGCAAAATCAATACTGAATTATATAAAGTTTACGGATGCATCTGAACGCATCGCAAAATATACGTTTGCACACCATTAGTAAAATTTACACAGTATTGTATGTTAAATTTACATCTGTGACTAAATGGGCGCACGATAACGGGGCGTAAAATTTTTTCTTGATATTGTTCATGCATAAATATGTACATTCGATATATATTTAAAGTGCTTCTGTGTATGAATGTGAGCGCAGACGTGTTGCAACCTCGATCATCTGTAAATAATCATTCAGCTTTTCGAAATCCTTTGGATGAAACTTAGTTAAGTTATTGCTAATCTGAAGTTGTGACCAACATATCTTTATTTATTATCACTTTGATATCATTTTGCTTTCAGTGTGATGATTTTCACGTAGCCTTCACCGGCAATGGTGACGTCTCCATATGAGCGAAATTTTCTCGAGCGGGACGTTAAACCATATTTAATCAATCAATCAATATTTATCGATAATCCAAACATATGATATAACGTTGCACCTGTTAATCATTTAAGTGAGACTTTTTCTATCGCTGTATTTTGTAAGATATCGTTGTGGTTTTTTTATCTGAGATTATTTTTTTTCAAATCTGTCACGCGCCCAAGAAACTCCATATCTTATTATCGCTACTTTCCTGAAAATGCCCTTGCCTGTGCCGGGTTCCATTTTCGTTTTGTAACTAGTTCTACATTCCATTCTGTTATTGTTTACTTAACCGTCCTCACCTTGTATGTTGGCTTTCATTTCGTCAATATACATGCATTGATGATTGAGCGTTAATGTCTTGTGCTATGTGTTTTGTGTTAGATTCAGTTGAACAGACCAAACATGAATTAGTAAACCTGAAATGTTTGTTTGTTTGTTTTTTATTTATAGTCGCCTGAGCAATTTTTCAGCTATCCGGCGACTGTAAACCTGAAATGGAAATGGAATAAGTCAAAAGTTTCATAAAGCAAAGTATTTCTAAGGAAGGGTTTTCAGAGGCTTTTGATACTTAAGGTCAAAGGATACCGAAGATTTTGGAGCCATTAAATGAAGTAGAGCTTACGTAGGATTTTCTAGAATTTGATCCAACAACTACGTAAATCAGTCTTTAATACATGAAATGCACCATTAAAAAGAAGGTTTTGAAGGATTTCAATTTTGGGGTAATGTTACAAGTAAAGATTTGAGAAAAATGCAAAAATAAAGGTGGTTTTGTGGAGTGGGAGGTCGTGGCAAATATGGTCTTTAGCAATGCGAAAACATTTATAAAAAGTTGTACAAAATTCTATAACATTTTTTGGCGGCATCCCATGTCCCTAAATGCCTAGGTTCCGTGTCACGGCGGACGTTGGTACATTATAGAACTCTTAATAATGCTACGACAGCATAATTTTAGTGTCATACTTCACTATATAGTTAACCAGCTGACGTCTCAATATCAGTGAAGGGATATAAAACAAAGAAACAGTATTCCAGAAAATGTGTAACGCAACAAACTCTGGATTTATCAGCATTTTCCTTTTTTGTTCGTTTGTTTGGTTGGTGGGTTTTTGTTGTTGTTTTTTTTGTTTTGTTTTGTTTTGTTTGGTTGGTTCTGTTACATCGCTTGTAATACTCACACCGTCATTGACTCACATGCAATAATCACTTTAACAGTATGTTACCAGTCCTTCAGATTCTGAGATTCGTCCTCATTTGTAAGAAATGGATCCTTCAAAATCTGATGATACAGGGGAAGCTTCGTCTTCTCACTTTCTACAGCCCGCCTCCGCCTCTCGTGTAAAACACATGCAGAAAGAGGTTCTGAGCATCTTATAAATTTGTCCAAAATATTCTAGTGTGAAAAATCGTAATAAATTGTAGTCCCGCCCTGTCTCCTTTCATCATGGTTTGGGAAAAGTTTTGACGCTACACTTTGTGAGGATGCTTAAATATCAAATTGAAAATTAATTGAATGCATATAGTTCTTGCAATTAAAGCTTTTAGAAATTTCCTATATACAAAAGAATTATATTCTGCGCTTACAATTTCTGTGGTAGCTTTTCAACTATACATACCTATGTGCATGAATTTATATTTTGCGATTGGAATTTTTGAGGATTTTTCCTATTCGCAAAATTCCGCAAATATTGGACAACCGCAGAAAATACCCGTTTTACGATATTCCAAAGTAGACTTTAAATCCTTGATGTGGTGCGCTATCTGGCATTTTGCAAGTTTTGGATTCCACAGTCCAAAGATTCTTGCAAGATTTATCAAAATACTCCACCCTTCACTACTTCAATGTTCAAAGGATATTTTGTGTCAAAGAAGAAAATAGGGAAATGCTCGTTATATGACCCCTTCCCCGCTTTTGAGGAAACATCTTGGACAAAACCATAGATCATTATCTAGTAACCCACCATCATGTTTATCTCAGTAGAAGTAGAAGTTTTCACAAATAGCATATTCCAAGTACACAGGAATGTAACAAAATTAATGAAAATTCCGAAATTCCTCATTTTGGTCCAAAAAGTGTCAAATTTGAATCATATCTTACTTCAGCAAATATAGAGCACACAGTTTACTACCTCTTAAGCTTACATGTTTTGTACAACTGTTATAGCTGCAACTTTGTTATGAAATGGTACATTAGTAAACGCACGTTCCATGTTTTACCAAGCGAAATGCATGCAAAATTTCAAGAAAAAAGTACATGTATGCTATTTTCTTTTGAAACCCAAAATTTTTCGAAATTTGTGACAAATCTTGTGGTTTTGGTCACATGAATTCATGATCATAATTATACACTATAAACTGCTAGGTTCGAAATAATGTTTGGCTAGATTTCACAATTTTAATTCTGAAATTTAAACGAAAATGGAGACCACAAGGGGTCCTTACCCAACCTTGTTCTTCGACTGAAATTGGTCAACTTGATTTTAAGAAAAAGTTGATATCTAAATAAAATACCACAACAACGACGATCGCGCACAATGTACAGACTTTCACTTAAACCTGAAGGAGCAGTCCCACCTTACCGGATAGCGTAAACGGACGTCGCACGGATAAAAATAGTGCTGTCCGTTGGTATCCGTTGATGAAAGTCATTCCCGCCGTTGCTGGGGGTTTCTGCGATCGGTGTATGAAGTGTATAAAACGCACGATTACTAGAGGTGTTCCGGACAATTAACGGTCAATTGGCGGACATTACCGTCTGAATAACGGACAAATACCGGGTTTAACGAAGGTGGGACGCATGGGAAACTGATATAACGGAATGGATGGACGATTTTGTTATCCGTTGGACATCCGTTTGCTTCATCTGGTGAGGTGTGACTGCCGCTTTAGGTGTAGGTAAATTGCTGTGAGGATTGAAGAGGACCCGTATGATGATATCAGATACAGTAATGACTTATCGGGGGTTGGGGTTAATAGTTTTATTGTACTCCAAAATTACTTGTATTAAAATGGTAATAATATAGTACACCACTGACGTTTTTAATTGTTTCTTAACACATGGCGAAGGATTTATCTTTTTTTCTCTTTTGAACTTCTTTGATTTTGTAGAATAATGATACTGCTGAAAGCTGTTTACTTACAATTTCTCGTCCTTTTTATCTAGATAACGTGTCATATTCGTAAATGCAAACTAATATTCTCATAATAGAACTTAATAGATCTTGCTGATTATCGTGAGTGGCTATCAGCGACAGAAATTCTATTTACGCATTCAACTGTCATTTGTGTGTTGATTTTGAGAATTGTGTACATCAATAAGGTTACCATTCATGGGAAATCTAAGAGGCCGTGCTATCACCTCCATTTTGAGCAGCAAATTGACCAAATTACCAACCAAAACTCACCCAGTCAAACGGAAAATAGCGCAAAGCAAATAGATGCTTAACGCTGGATTCCGAGAAAGACTCAATCACTTGAAAATTGAAATATGGTAATGACGAAAATTAGCTGTTCTGTTTTCAATGAGAGGCAAAGGTGAGGGAAGCCTTGAAAGGACTCCAAAGACACGACTGGAACAAAAGAGTGCCCGGCCTGCAGACAAACTCAGTAACGGCGTTACTACTTCATTGAGCAAATGAGATTATTGTCGCTAAGCGATGCCAAATTGAAAAATGCCATTTTAGTTGGAAACCTACTTCAAGTTGTAAATTGACCAAATTAGACGTCAAGGGGTGTAAAATAGCGTTTAAAACCGAAAATTAATTTTACGATTTCGATGTGATTCTGAATTCGATTTCAAAGATTGCACGAACCTTATTTCTGTCTTCGTTGTTTGAAAACGAAGAATGGCGTCCTTTCCAAGACATATCCGATATTCCGCTGCTCTCTCTCTCTCTCTCTCTCTCTCTCTCTCTCTCTCTCTCTCTCTCTCTCTCTCTGACCAAATATGTAAAGTGAGGACGTCCTCACAATGTGTAGAAGAGAATACACACATATGTTATTCTAAAGGCAAAAAAGTACTAAGTTAGGTATAGCTATAGGGACAGCTATACAATTTATCTAATACTCTCTTTCGAATTGTGAAAATTGGTTTTTGAGACAGAATTTTAGTAAGGACATGTCCTCACAACACTTGTCCTCACTAATCTAATATTTTGTATCTACATCTTTCACATGTTTTTGTCCTCATAGTGCGTTCTGTCCTCACTTCTGTCAACTAACTAAAATTTGTCCTCACTTTACATGCTTTACTCTCTCTCTCTCTCTCTCTCTCTCTCTCTCTCTCTCTGTGTGTGTGTGTGTGTGTGTGTGTGTGTGTGTCTCAGAAACTAAAAACACTGCAACGATGAATAAAACTATTCAAATTTCAAATGTTTACATACCACTAACTTTGAGTTACTTTTTGTGAGAACAGATTAGGTGTGGCAGTGGATCATTCGATCAAGAGTAAATTTTAATACATACCTTTACTTATACATGTATGTACTAAATTATAACTTTATTACTTGCATACGTACAGAAAACAGAAAGTTATTACAAGAAGATCAAATACAAATACATTAGAATCTACACAATAGTTTTATGTTATATTTTTCGCTTTTCTTGACGCGGACGTCTTGCATAAAAAGGAAAACTCAAACATGATTGTTATTGATCTCGGATTCCTAATGCCTGCAATACAGTACTACAATTCATGTAGATACTTAATGATCAACGATGTAGTTGCTCTACGTACTTCTATCAATTTGATATTATACTTGTATGTTTAAGGCACATGCGTATTAATAATTCAAATAATTTTGTTTTCAAAAACATACTCAATAAATCTATACGACAATATGTGCGATAACTTTTGCAACGTAAACGATTTGATTTCATTTCAGATGAAAGGAACAGGTCGAAATTTTAATGTCATTCTTGACTAATTTAACTCTCAAACATTATTGCGCACTCTTTTTACACGTGTTCGGGAAGAAAACAATTGCGTCGGTAAGTTTTTTGACATTAAGTTCGTCAACTGTAGGTATAAGAGTAAGGACTTGTCAGACTAAATTCATTGTACTAAATCATGTGTAAAACACGAAAGAGTAGATGGAGATGGGGAAATAGCACGTGATATGCTAATAAGACAGTCACGAGTCGGTCACTCGGCTTGTTTTGCAAAGAACGTGTGTGAAAAGAAAAGCTGTATTATACTGAAACTATTTTTTATTTATATTTCTACAGACGTAATATCTATTTATTCATTTGTTGTATAGATATTTGATAGAGTTCCCCCCCCCCCCCCCCCCCCATTTTATCAATAGAATACCGTCCCATTGATATCTTCATTGAAATGGAACATATATCTAATGCAGTACTATTCTATGTAGTTAGAACTCGTGGCTCATAGAAGCACATTACTCGGTTTTAACATTTAATGCTAAAAAGAGGTGTGGAGAATTTGAATGAAAGGGGACTAAATTTTTATTGGGATCGGCGAAGTAGTAAAATATCACTCAAACTGAAAAAAAAATTAAATGACTTGTTTCCAGCATGAAACGATTTTCTAACAATGGTAATAAATCTAATTGGTAAAAATAACATAATACAGAAAATGCGCCTATTTTGAACTATATAACCACCCCTCTTTAGATGTCCTACCCTTATAACTTTTTGAAGGAAAAAATTGAGAGAATAATTTTCTCTTTCTTAAAATGATCTAACCCCTACTTTACTTTATGGCAATAAGTACTTCAAATCACCATTGCCATTATACGTTAGCACTTGACGTATATGATTAATTTGCTAATTATAAAAGCATCGTGTTCCACCCTAACCCCCCCCCCCCCCCCCCCGAGAAGAAGTTCAGTTTCCTATTATCTATGAATTTTTTGACAATCACGTCAATTTTTTATCCAACTCAAACATCAAACTCCTACATTATCACTACCTTTTACTACTTCCGTAAGACAAGCGGAGGGGACCAACCAGAACTTTCCAATGGTCTCTGGTTCTACCCTGTAAATGCATATATATATATATATATATATATATATATATATATATATATATATATATAATGCTCAAATTGGCCTGATTTCTTTGACGTCCTAGTCCAGTTTCTAACCCTCTACATGGAATGAGTACATTATTAGTTTGTGCATGGAAATGTTCGTTTATTTCATGAACAACAGTGATCTGGATGAACTCCAATATTATACACTTCTAATGATAAAAATTATATCGAAACAATGCCCAAATTTACCAGGAAACGTTTTTGCTAGATACCTCAACAGACAAATAATTCTGTTTCTCATAACATTAAGGACATGACTTGCTGTTCTACTGGAAGGTACATACACGTTTCTTTAAAATTGCAAAAATATAAATGAAATTTGTATTTTCTACTGTTAGCTGTGTAACATTGCCTCCATCTATCTTTCAGGAGACGATTCTGAGTCTTTTTTGTGTTTTAAAGCATCTTAAAAAACGTTATATTTCTTGTGTATATAAGAACTATCTAGATACATGTATAAACCTTCATTGAGCAGGAGCTTTGAAGTTTACAGCATTAGAGATTAGTTGAATGCTGAACGTGAAGTGAAAGCAAGACTTGCCTTACTGATATATTGTAGAGGACTGGAAACGTGACTGGAACGTTGTGGATGAACTGAAGCTCATTGACTTGGGCAAAACCTTGTAACTAACTGAAAGCGCATAGTTACCAACAACGTGAAAGTGGGGGATTTGTTTGTTAATCTATGGAGGTTATAACGCAGAATTAACCAGAGAGTGTTAAACTTTATAGTAGTGGTGGTGGTGTTAAAACAGTAGACTGATGTAATTCTAAAGAATATTTACTCGCGAGGAATTCCATACAGAGTTCTTAAAGAGAGAGAGGCGATTCACACATCGGTGGCCTACTCCAACTTTGTATCTTTTTGATCGTCTGCCATGTAATCTGTTTTAAAGAATTCGAATTTTCCTTACGAACAAAAGAATTGTTGATTTTTTTTTTACCTTCGGGGAAAAGTATCCCATATTTGAATTGTTTACAGATCCAAATCATATGTAAAGTCTATTATCAAACAATAAACATAACCTATTGATGACGTTCTACATGTATTTAAAAAAAACAAACAAAAAAAAAACCCGACTTTGAGTTTGTATTTTGACATGGTCCCAAATTTTCCTATTCGTTGAAACTCTATCCATAGCACAAGGATAACTATTAACTGCTTTTCAAAATATATCCTAGTAACATGAAAAAAAATCTTATGATAACAAATTCATGGAGTTACAGTTCCGATATCCGTACCACTCTATGATGAACAATGTCGATTTATTTATTTCCATTTATTCAAAAGGTGCTGTATTTTTGTACATCCCTATGATTACTATTGGTCATATGACGTTGAAATCCTGCGAGAAATCTTGGCCAAATACTTCGACAAAATCAGATTTGCAACCATAGTGTATGTAAATGTTCATATATATATATATATATATATATATATATATATATATATATATATATATAATTCCGTATTCAATATAAAAAAAAACCCAGAATTTATCCATGCAAATTTTAACCCGTAGTATACGAGAATACAAGCTAAGCAGATTGTTTTGTAAAAGAAACCGGGTAATTTAATGTATACCTATTTAAATTAGGTCTGGTTAGCGTCATGGGCGGTGTAAATTCTGACGCTTGATGAATCCCATCGGCCCCTGGTCCATTTCTGACGTGCCTCGGAACGGCGATAATTCACTTATAACAACGAGACGCCCCAGTATTAATTCAATAGTAAAACACTATTCCTCATTTAGTCCCCTGCTTTAACCAAATATACACCATAATTTGGCGCTCTGGAAGAGAAATTTGTCACATTTTGCAGGCAAAATTGGTTAATTGGCCGACCAGTGCTTCAAATTTGTCGGTGTAATTTATTAAAGTTGTAGGAAAGTAATTGAAATTGTCTCATTTTGCCATATAATGTATGGGTTTACTGTTCGTAATGAAGTTAGACAGCTTAATTAGTTCTGGAATCTCAGATCACCGAATGTACTTGAATTATTTATATCACAGTCAATCATCTCTTGTGCGTCTTTCCGTCGTTTTTCGGAATGCATTCTAGTTTTTCATAATATGTGTCGACTTTTAATTGATTTATCTTTTTCTGTAGGGAAACTAATTCAATATATATTATAAATCTACGACTAAAAACAAGTGGTGACCGCGGGGCGCCACCTGTAACAAGGGACTGACTCACCATGAAGTGCCTGGCTGAAATGAGAATACCTGATCTTTTTATGACATGCGTTCTGTTGACCTTTACATCCAGCCACGTTTATGAAAGTAATACAAATTTCGACCTGGAAGACAAACCGATAAAATCAATACTGTCACAACATAAAATGAGAAGACATTATTGGCAATAGATCTCAATTTATTGTTTTTTGTGCAGTGAATTCCAAATGTCATCCATCACAAAGTTCATAATTGATAAAATCTCACCATAATATGAAATAATATCTTTAATTTTGTCACTAAATATCGCAGAAAAAGAGCGCATGTCTTCATTGACTCAGTTACGAAAAAGCGGATTGATTCCCTGAAAGACAAAGAATTTGAATCACTACACCTCTATAATATGTCTAAGTATATATGCATAGAAATTCGTGTATTCAAATTACTGTCAATTGTTTATTGTTTCATGAAAAGAAACATTCGGTATTAAATGATAGAAATGCAATTGTTGAAGGATGTTACAGGCTTGTTAACTCGTTCAATGTCTATTAGCTCACTAAAGTAGAGAAACCATACTGCTCTGAATGGGACGTAAAACGACATACAAAGCGACTGACCACTGCGTTTATTTTTTTCTATAATAATAATAATAATATATATATATATATATATATATATATATATATATATATATGTGTGTGTGTGTGTGTGTGTGTGTGTGTGTGTGTGTGTGTGTGTGTGTGTCTCTCTCTCTCTCTCTCTCTCTCTCTCTCTCTCTCTATATATATATATATATATATATATATTTGCAGAGATTGAAGAAACTAGTCGAATATACTCAATCTGCTCTGTGATATTTTATTATACTTATTATACTACTACATGTGTAGATTTTTCTATACTAATTTCTGGAATATAGCGATATAGTGTTTATAAATGTGTTTGACGTGATCCAATCTAACTTATTTCTTACTATTAACGGTAACCAAGGATTTACCATTTTCTCTCTCTCTCTCTCTCTCTCTGTATATATATATATATATATATATATATATATATATATATATATATATATATATATATATATATGTCTATCTATCTATCTATCTATCTATCTATCTATATATATATAAATTTTAGTTTCATTTAGTAAATGGTTCTCCAATGTCCAATGATTAATTTACAAGTAGTCTCACAGACATGTGATTAGCAGACCAATCTTTGACTCCTCTACAAAAAAAACCAAAAAAAAACAAAAAAACAAAAAAACAAACAATAAAACAAAACAACAAAAAACCGCCAAGGACCCGAAAGTAAATAAATGTGGTCTAATTTCACTTTGATATCGTGAATGGCAAAAATCTGTTGAATTTGTTATAAGCCGATTACTATGCCCGAAAAAACATATGCAAAAATGTGTTTGCTTTTCAAATCCTTAAATTCTGGGAAGATCTTGAGTGTTTGCTTGATTAACCTGGCGGAAGAATACAGCCCGCGACATTGAAAAATTCTCAATACCTATTGAAAAGAATAACACATGTAATTCCAAACGTGTTCAAAGAAAGACATTGTGATTGAACGTTTTGTCAACGTTTACGCTGTAACAACACATTTGAATACTATTTACCCTTGACAGAGATGTGTACAAAACCTAGCCCTGAAGACTGTAACATCTACATGTACAATATGTCTACTAGTTCATACATATCCGAGAACACGTTACTCATATGGAGGACCGGGCCGCTTTGATTCCTCAGACTTTTCCGAAAATATTTTTGTGACATATAACGCTAATCAAACTCATTATACACAGTTAAATGAAACTGTTATAGTTACAGATTGTGATACGATATTTTTTTTTGGGGGGGGGGGGTCACAAAAGTGCAGAGCTGGAGAAGGTTAATTTGCAGATCACACCAGGTACCCCTAACCCTAACCCTCCCATTGTTTCGGACAGACTAAAACATAGACAGATGGAGTCGAGGTTTAAACAAGAGGCTTTAAAAGCTTGAATAGCTCACCTGTATCAAATAACTTTGTAATGAGGGAAATGTCAGGAAATCACAGCATGCAAAAGTTGACGTTTTAGCGAAGAAGTTAGTTTTGTTCAAGACAACCAAACGCCATGGCAGTCTCATATTGGAATTCGATATGCTTCAATTGGTAACAGCAATTCTTCGGGACCGGAGTAACATTCTATCATATACCGTGACTTGACATTCTGCAACAATTCTCGAAAAAAGATGTCGATTTTGTCTCAGCCAATCGAAAGCTATGGCAACCAATTTGTAATTCGGGATGATCTGATAAGTAGGAATACCTCTATGGGACTCGTAGAGGCATACGTATTCCAAGTATGCATGTCCATTGGACTAAATTATTTACAGACGTTGCCAATGACAACGACAGAGGACGCTTGAAAGTAATAGATGACATCGACCTTCAACCATGCAGATGAGCTAAATACCTTCAACCATGCAGATGAGCTAAATACCTTCAACCATGCAGATGAGCTAAATACCTTCAACCATGCAGATGAGCTAAATACCTTCAAAGTACTGTATGCTTAAGGGTTTTATCAGACCTAGTTTTATGATGTCTCAGAAATAGAGTTTTGATTTTTTTGTTAACAGTTTGGGAAATCCATAATCTTGTTTTAACATGGCATTACATAAAGCAGCGTCACTAGTGCTCAGTATAATGACGATATTGACCCGTGATATGTAGCCGTCAATCATGCTTTAAGCCGTATCTGGACTATGTATATTACACAAATTATTGTTTTAAAATCTGATTTTCCCCAGTCTCTGAGGCGATTAGACATTATATAAAATATAAACCGGAAAATAATTTGGTTAGCTCCGCCAATAAAGACAGGAGAAAATGAAATATGACTTGAGTTATTCAGGATTATCAAATTGTGTTCGAGTTTGTTCTTTATCATACCTTCATATTAACTTGCTAATTCAATATAAACTGAATAATGCCCAGTAATTTTGCATTGTGTTATTTTTCCACATTGCTCTGTGGGATGGTTTTTTCGTTTAAAAATAGTAGATTGTATACTATGTACAAATCGTGAATTGCAAATTGAATAATTTTTTCGTGATAACCTTAGAGCAGAACTACAAATGATGCAACTAGCAATGCAGCTTCTGTTTTAGTTCAAAGATCAGATGCCCGCTGGAAAAAAATATCAACAGAGTATATTCGATTATATTGCATTGTATCTGATGTATAAACTTATTTACCGAGCAAATTTGTATTGATATCTATGTACAAAGTTCAGAACATAAACAGATATCTTGACCGAGATCAGAGAATATCCGAGAGAAATGGACATAAAATGCACTGGATACTAGGTATTAGTAAATTGGTGTTAAAAGTGACCAAAATGATACATATGGATTCTGGGGGGGGGGGGGGGGGGGGGGTTTCCATTAAGATCTTCACTTTTCACTTTCACATAATGTAAATTCAATATTGTTTAGAACTGATAATGGGCATTGAGAACAGTTATTTAAAAAGAATCTGGCATTAAATACCAGTATATATGGTATCAGTTTTTAGTCTTATCTATAAATTCCTTTATAGATAAGACTAAAAACTGATACCATATATACTTGTATTTAATGCCAGATTCTTTTTAAATAAACTGTTTTTAGTCTTATCTATAAATTCCTTTAGGGGCCTCCGTGGCCGAGTGGTTAGAGCATCGAGTTCAAAATCACAAAGCCTCTCACCTCTGTCGGCGCGTGTTCGAATCTCGGCGTTATGTGAGCAAGTTTGCCAATTTACTTGCGGAAGGTCGGTGGTCTCTTCCCAGGTACATTGTATCAAGGTTCTCTCCTCCACCAATAAAAACTGGACGCCACCAGATAGCTGAAAAAATGTTGAGTGTGGCGGAAAGCAATAAAGAATCAATATAAATTCCTTTAAAGACATAAATATAAAATTATGGATTTATCGTTCATGTAAAAGATTGGCAAATATGGAAGATATGTTGCCATTCAAACTTTAAAATAAGACTCACTATCACCATCCTTCCGTTTAATCAGTGATTATTCATGATCGTCTTTCGCTATAATCAAGAAGGAAAAAAAAAGACCAACCACTATTCAAATTTTTATTCTGATACGGGTACATATATATGCACTACATATAGGCTACTGTTTGCATTTTCCAAAACAGGCATATTTACACAGTACATGTATATATGACCTTGAAAATACAGTCAATAAAGGACATTTGTTACAATCCTATAGATAAATGTGAACTACCACGCAACGCCAATGCTCTTGAAAAAATATATAGCTTGCAATTAGGCGTATCTTTTTAAATTTAAACATTGTGGCGAAAATGAACCATGAATTGGCATAATTTACAGATAAGTCTTTTGGTTGAAAACTTAAGTCAAGCAACATAGAATTTTATTAGCTTCAGATAAATATTAGATATGTGGTGCTTCCTACTACTCAAGGGTTAAAGATTTATTTTTTGACATTTTTTGCACGGATATTAATACGCAAAGATGTGCAGACAAATAGAATAACGCGCGTAAAATCTGCGATTTATGAAAAATTTGTCTGTATGCCGTGATATATTAATAACACAATAGATGTCAGAAATGAGTATTTATTCTTATATTTACATTGAATTTAGATGTCATTTTTACATTAAAAAGGTGAAATTGGGATATCCCATTTCCTGGTATTCTCATTGCTTATCCATTAACACGTAGGAAAAGCTACCTACAACATGTAATTGGTCGGATAGTTATTGTGAAGTAGATGCCATTGCAAACACCATGGTGATGAACCACAAATCATTTCTAGGTTTTTCAAGGTAAACACCATGTTGTAAACAATCATGTAATGATGTACAACACCTCGAGTCGAGATCGATAAGCTGGGTACATTCTTTATCAAAGTATGAGGAAATCATTCTTTCTTACAGGCATAATGCTTTGTAGGCCGTTATATTTTATTTTCTTGAACATGTTTATTTTCAATGAAATTCAGACTCTTAAAATTCGCTTCTCCATTACCTTTTAGCAGCATTTTATAATATTTCAATTCCTCGATATGTCATAGGTGAATTTAGAGGGGTATGAGCCCCCCACCCCCACCCCACCCCCCTAAAATTGGCAATAGTTTACAGTCAGTTTCTCACTCCGTAAGAACAGTATGATCCACAGCGTAGAGGTTTTGACCTCTGGGCGGGGCCAAACTTGGTATATGGTATTTATGGGTAAAACATTTAAAAAAAACATCTTTAATGTTATTGATACCAAATTGAATTTAAATGTATATTCATGATGAACAGGTAGCCCAAATTGTAAATTTCATGATCCCAAGGGGTAGGGGTTTTGGTATGAGCTTGGGTCTAAATGGTCTGTGATTAAATGTGTTAACAATTGAACATTTTTTACTTCTTCATAATCACTACCATTCCAATTCCTTCTCATGTGTTGGCATATCATGAAGACGCTCACATGTGCATCTATCACAATGTTTACGTCAATTAGCTAGGACGGTGAATTCAAAATTGCCGCTTTTTTTGTATTGGAGGATGGTTCCCAGGACAGTGCATGTCCTGTGATCCATTTGGCATACTTTTGATTAAAATATTGTCTCCGTGTGTACTGTCTTTTCAAGGTTGATCGGATCAAGATAATATTTTATTCCGTAATTGTGTATGGACATTTGATTTATGCTGCCAATATTGCATGTTGAACAATAGGCGCATTATTTTAATGAAGATGCGGATCCAAGATGAGGAGACCCTGACTATAGTAGACAATCCTATCAAGTGTTTGGGGGAAATGATTCAATGAATCCCTCACCGACAGGAGCAAGGTCAAACACACCAAGATTCAGGTCCAAACTTGGCTAAAGAAAGTGCATGGGAGTGGCTTGCAAGGGAAGTACAAGGCCTTGGTTTACCAGCACAGAATTCCACTGATACTGATGTGGCTGATGGAAATATATGAAGTAACGGTCATAGCAGCTGAAACCATGGAACGGCCTGTGAATGGGTACCGGAGGAGATAGTTGGGTGTTTCACAGTGGTTTACATCGATTGGAATCTACAGTAAGTCGTCCCAGTTTCAATTGCAATTCTCGTCTTTGGTGAAAGAGTTCAAAGTAGCAAAGTGCCGCCTAGTTATGACACTTACGGACCCATCCGATACTAGAGTCAGTAAGAGAGGTATCCAGACTTGTACAGGGAGGAAGTGGAGGGCTTCAACATCAGGTCACCAAGCAGAGAGCATGCTAGAGCTAAGGGACATAATTGGGAATACGTGCAATGGAAGGCCTGGTCTTGGAGTGGTACACTTCAACAGTGGACAAAAGCGACAACAAAGAAGCGCAGTATGGTTCAATCAGAAATGAGGCGCAAAAAGAAGACCAAAGAAGAGCAAGGGCAGCTGAGCTAGGAAAGCGGGGAGCCTGGATGCAGTGGGGATTTTCTAACGAGAACTAACATGATCAGAATTGTGGATGAAGGATCAGTTCAGGGTAACATCCTACTGAAGTTAGTGTATGACACGCTCCCATCTCCTGCAAACCTTCAACAGTGGGGACTGATAGAGGATCCAAGCTGCAAGTTGTGTGGGAAGAGAGGGATAATGGCTCAATTTTTTCAGGATGCCAGGCAGCACTGACACAGGGGAGATATAGATGGAGGCATGATAAGGTTATTCACGAACTGGCCGACGTGGAAGTGGAGCATGGAAGTGGACTGACGGAGGAAAAGGCCTGCCGTGCAGAGACAGATACAATCTGTCAAAGAGGGGACAAAGGCAACTGACAGAAGAGCAGGAAGACTATCATCACTGCTAGACAGAGGAACAGACATGTAATTATGGGTGGACCTTCACAGAAAGCTACTTTTTACAAATATAGTAGAAATATATCTCCGACCGGATGCTGTTCTGTTCTCCTGGGAGTCGAATACTCTGATTGTCATAGAGCTGACAGTGTCGTGGGAGGAAAATTGTGAAGAGGCACACGAGAGGAAAAGCCTAAAGTACACAGACTGCAGATGTTTCCTTTGGAGGTCGGGTGCAGAAGGTTCCCAGCGCAGTCATTCTGGAAGTTGTTTCAGCGACTGGGTATGTGTGGAAGATCAATGAAGACTGCAGTAAGGCGATTAGAAAAAGCAACAGAAAGATCATCATATTGGTTATGACACCGCCGAGATCTTTACTGGATTGATTGTATATTGTTTTACGTCCCGCTTGACAATTTTTCACTTATGTGGAGACGTCACCATTGCCGGCGAAAGGCTGCACAATTTAGGACTATGCTCGGCGAAGGAACCCCTTCCCCACATTTAGTCGCCTCTTACGACAAGTAAGGGGTACTGAGCACCTATTCTAATCCGGATCTCCACGGGGCGATCTTTACTGGAAGCCGGAATTCATCGAGTAGTGAATTTGCCACCACCTCTGATCCACGAACTGGAACTTCCCTGAACTTTCACATGAAATTATTTATGTACTATAACTTTTAAATCTGTAAGAAAATTATGTCACAGTCAATAACATAGGCCAACAACCTACCTTAGAACTGGCATATACAGTAATATTTTGATGTCCCCCATCATGAAATGGACTAACTTGAGTGTCATAGTGCATTTTATGCTGTACATTGTATTACTTTTTATATATCATCGTTTACTATATCTATTTCTAAATTCCTAGAATATGCAGGTGTTAATAATCTTAATGTCTTGTTCTGAAATTATCTGTAAAGTGTTGTCCCTCAGATTTGTGTCTATTCTTTTTCACAAACAAAAATACAAGGAACAGAAATAAATGCATGATCTTAATGATATTCCATAACTTTCCCTGGTTTAAGTGCTGTTTTCACTGAACCATGTTACACGTGATTTCAAATGTAAACAAAGGAGAAAAAGTCGGAATAGAGAGTATATTATACGAGTAGAAAATGTAAGCGTCTTTCCTGTTACATTGAAAATAATTCTGAATGCAAGCTTGCTAAGTTTGTTTTAAAATTTTAGCATCATAATTTAGTATGGAGAGCTATAAGGGAAATTAATATAATATAGTAGTTTCATATAAGAATCGTTTCTCCTGTTACATCACCTTTTGTGACAGGAGGAACTGGATTTTGTAAGAGAAAGGAGAGAAAGAATTTTTTTATATACATATTTTAGAGTAGTAAGTATTGTTTTCAAACAGTGAATGCAGGTTTATCAGAATGTCCATCAAAAGCCATTTGTGGTTTGGAACTCTTACTATTTTCTGGTTTGAAAATCATTCAAGAATAAAAGTTGAATTTGTAACAGGAAGGACAGAAGTTTGTAACAAAAAGGGTATGAGCTTTAAAATTGTTTCTGTATCTTGGCGTAAATATTGTTTTGAATGATTAAATGCATGGCTATTAAAATTCTGACCAAAAGATATACATGATTTAGAGATTTTCTAAAAAAAAAAATTCTGGTCTGAAAATCATTCATTTCATAACTAGAGGAACAGGTCCTTGCAACAGGATAGACATGATTACTTTCAATTTAAAGTTCAGTTTGAATACTCTTTGAACTAATCAAATGCATGTTCATCAGATATTTACTCAAAATATGATTGAAGCACAACACATACAATCCTGATCTTTTATTTAAATAGAAAATATAATTTTTGGTTGAATTTCTAATTGGATAGACAGGGTTGTGTAACTAGTATGATGTTAAACCACTTAATTAAATTTAATTGAAATTAATTAAACATTGACTGATACATTGACAAAATGCGACAATATGGACAGCACAATTGTCTATATAAAAGCATTTGCAGTTTGTTCCAAAAGAGAGAATTGAGACAATTATGGAAATAAAGTTGAGTTCTCAATCACTAAATTGATATACAACAATTTTTATTACAGTACCAATATTTTCAAATTATCTTAAATTTTGCAATCCTAATGTAAAATCACACTTTCATCACCTTATCTTAGCAAGAAGCTTATTACTACTGAAAATGACTTGGTACAGCTATAGTTATGAAGTTTGAACCAATTTGAAAAAAAAAAAGTCTTACTTTAAAATAAACGAGACCTTGAGTGCTTTTGTAGGAAAATTGAAAAGCTAGAAGTTAACCATAGTTTATCTGTTATCACAATAGGAAAGACTTAAATAATACTTGGTTACTTTGTATCAATTGTTTTTATTTCAACACCAGTTGGCATTCCATCTCATTAGATTGAAATTACATGCTGCAGTAAACAATGTACGAGGGTTGATTGATATGTTGTGAGCCTTGTATTGAAGGAGGTTAGCATCGATGTCCATTTTTCAGCCCTATTATTCCCTGACTGTTTAAGGCTGTGTACCCGAAGACTATCATTTGGTCAGTTTATATTGACAAGGTAGCACTCTAAAGTAAACACGGCAAGTGACTATTGCAAAATGGACAAAATCGGTGAGAAAAGCAGTGATCCAATATTTGCATAAGTAATGTTTAACACCTAAGGATATCCATACTGATATGGTAGCAACACTAGGAAAAGATGCCCTTTCATATGCTACAGTGAAAAGGTGGATGGGGGAATTTAAACTTGGCAGGCAGAGCCTTGAGGATGACCACCATCCTGAAAGGCCCGATACTGTTGCAACCCAAGAAACAGTCAATAAAGTCCATGATATTGTTATGACTGAGAAGCGAGTTACAGAGAGATATATGGCCAGTACAGTTGGCCTTTCACAGGAAAGAGCACATTCCATTCTGACAGAGGATCTTGCAATGAGAGAGCTTTCAGCCCGTTGGGTACCAAGACTTCTGACAGTTGATCAGAAGCACACCAGGTGCACCTCGTCGCGTGCTAATCTAAACCTTTTAGAGGTAGATCCTGCTAACTTTTTTCAGAGATTCATTACTATGGATGAAATGTGGTTCCATCATTTTGCCCCAGAGGTCAAGCAACAGTCTAAACAATGGAAGCACCCTGGTTCACCCCCGCCGCCAAAGACTGCTCCATCAGCTGGAAAGTTTATGGCCTTGCTTCTCTGGGAAGCAGATGGTTTTCTGATGTTAGATTATCTCCAAAGGGGGCAACGATCAATGGCACATACTATGCATCACTCCTGAGGCAGTTACGGGAAAATGTTAAACTCGAGTGCCGCGGAAAACTGAGTAAAGGTGTGTTGTTCCACCAGGACAATGCACCTATTCACAAGTCTGTAATTGCCATAAACGATTGTGGCTTTAAATTGATTGAGTGTCCACCTTATTAACTTGATCTCACTTCATAACTGTTGAAATGAAGGGTTTTATTTCATATACAAGGTATATGTTTTGAGTGGCTTTGACCTTTTTAACCTTTGTCTGAAAGCTATTTGCTCGTTACTTATTTGTGTGTTATATGATCAATACCTGTTCAAAAACTGTTGAAATACAAAACTTTGGTATATGTTCTGAGTGACCTTGAGCTTTCAAAAATGATCGTAGTTCACAAGTCCCTGTCCCAAGGAATATTTCTGATCAATTTCTGATCCAAGGATTAGGAGATATAAGCTTTGACGGATGGACATGACTGCAACTATATGCTTCCCTGAAAAATTTTTGGGGAGTATCAAAAAAGTCTGGAAAACTAAGTTGTGACAGATAGGTGGAAGGACAGAGAGGGTGCAAACTAGCAGGCTACTTCAGCTCCACTAGTAGGGATCTAAAACGCTAATGGTCAATGGGGCCTTTAAAGCCATATACTATTGAAAGTACCAAACCAATATTGCTGTGTACATAAAAATATTTATTCTGAAGCTTTTTTAAGCATTGCTATTCATACCAATACTTTTACAAAATGCACATCATTATGGCCTCCATTGATAAATTAAAGAACATCTAAATAAAAAGTATTAGATACAAGTATAATAATTCATATCATTCAAAGCAACTCTTCACAAGTTGAGACTTCAAAGAACTAAAGGACAAATAAAAATAAACATACACAAAAAATTATTCTTAAACTGATGTATCTCATACATATAAAATATATTTTAGAAAAGAATTCACAGATTATCAATTATAAGAATCGACATGACAAATGTAAACAGACCAACAAATTATACAATGAACAAAAGATGTCACATTTCATTAATGTATGACATAACAATCAAACAGACTATTTATGTAAATTTCCTTTTTTTTACTATTCAATATCCATTACTTGCATGTAAGCTATAAACAATTGTTCTAAAGGCAGATAGAGATTATGTACAGATAGAATGTCAAAAACATGACATATAGGACTTGTATAAGTCAATTTCAAATTGTGCATAATCATGTACACAACAAAACTCAAACACAACATCAATGTGCAGATGACTGTCTATATTCACTGCATAGGAAATAACTTTTCAACATTCATATATTCACAGATTTCAAAATCAAAATCAGTCTGAAAAGAGTACACACATTCTATCATGAAATAAAAAAAAGACATGTTCCCTTCAATTTGAGTCAAACAGATATGATTAATTTGATAATGTAGACCTCTAATTTTTACTGGTGACTGAGAAAGCTAGGTTTTAACAAACAACCAGATACCATTTCCCTCCTTATGATCATTTCAGTGTTTTCATGTTGTGCAAACATCTAAAAGTTTACTTCATGTGAGGAAATACACATGCATAGACAGTCATTATAAGGACCAGTGCATATTTTTTTTTACAGTGTTACTCATTGGCTGTATGCAGAGAAACAACACAAAAATCTAATGGATCCTTCACCCATCTACATTGTTTTGGACAATATTATTTCCTAAGGGAGGTAACTCAGATTAATCATATCTACAGCCTCATTACATACTGTCACCGTGTACTGACTACACTGCAATTAGACAAACTAAATTACATTAAAATAAAACAAGATTTTACTCAAATGGAAAATATTCCTACATCAGTGTGTTACTTAAGAAATAATAACTTTTAAACATCTATACGATACACAGTCATGTTCCAGCAATATTTACATGCATATTGTATATATGTATGCCATAACATTTGTGATTTATTTCGAACTATATCTTGTCCTAGATGTAAAAATCCATTTTTTTCAAGACTATTTATGTCACCGGTTAATGCTTGATTTTGACATATGGTTAAATCACATAGTCGTGACTTCACCCTAGTCCCTAGAGCATATCAATATGTTATAGACATGACTGTGTTAGTAGTGTTACATAAGGGAAAACATCAGCAAATGTAAGTATGTAACAGACAAAGTTACTAATTTTCCAACATAACTAAATCATATAAGTATCAATGATCTCACAAGATGAATTTGTTGGGGAATAACCTAGGAGGTCTTGAGATTTTCCAACAATATCTAAAGACAGAGCGGGTTATTTTTATTTCTATTTTACTACAGTGATGTCTGTCATGTTTACAAAGCACAATTCTTCTTTAGAACTATGGTGGTGTACAGCTTTTGCACATGACATCAAGGTACAAAATCTCATAAACCCTCGTGGATTTTTGTATCAGAGGGTTTATCGAAATTTTAATACTAACAGACCCTGGTAAAATACCACTTCACATATAATAAATTCTATAAATCAGTTTTACTATTCCATAACAGCAGTATATAATACTATAAGTCTATAACTAATCTACATCAATCAAAACAGTTTATTTCTATGAAAATATATAAACAAGTATTTGTTAAAGCTGTATGGTCCGCAAGTCTGGCATATCTTTCAAAACTAAAAAATGTTTTTTAATCAATTTTATCTCCAAAAATATTCACAACCTTAATGTGGAAATACTAACTTGATTGGAAAGTACAATAGAAGTCACAATCATGGACTCTTCACTGTTGACATTTTGTACAAAATATCATATCTTTTGTATGGGCTGCTTCATTTCTTTATGGATGTTTCAGTTTGTGTGCATGTGTGTGTGATGAAAATACATGACAACTGGTGTTTTTTCTTTTTTTTTTCCAAGTAGATAATATCAAGATCTCAAAAATGTTCAAAGCCAAACATGTTTTTTGCCTCCAGACTTTTGTATATTTGTACATGTACTTTGCATGCATAATTAGTTTTTACATTCTCATCCCCCCCCCCCTCTCCGAATTCATTGTGAAAAACAGGACTCTCTGTATGTGAATAAGTACATGCATGTGTGTTGCTGAGCTTGTAGACACTCGACATGCCACATATTCTGCTTGATTTATTTGATATCAAACGTGTATCTTATCAAAAGAAGAACCCTACAGACACACTACAGGTCACATTTTTTGCTTCACTGATTTGATACTTCACAAGTAGTTTTGTTATCAAGAGAGGAATCCTATTAATTTTGGGGTCAAAAGGACAAAGTTTGATATGGGACTTCACAGAAAAAGCTTGTAGATACTCTACAGGCCACATTTTTTGCTTGACTAATTTGATACTTCACATGTAGTTTGTTATTAAGAGAGGATTTGGGATCAAAAGATCAAAGGTCAAGACAACTATGGGACTTTATCAAAAACATTTGTAGGTACTCATAGCAAGGGGATATGACCCACCTTCAGGATTTTTTTGGGGGGGGGGGGGGGGGGGGGTGTTCACAAAAACATGCTCCGGTTTGCAGTTAAAGGAAAGTTCAAAAACATGCTCCGGTTTGCAGTTAAAGGAAAGTTCAAAACTTGATCATTTGCATGAAAATTATTTTGAGGTAACAGACCATACAGCTTTACACTAACATTTCAATTATTGTTAATTTATTTGACTTTTGTTGTGCCCACTCTATTACCAATGTTGTACAGTCATTCAAATTGGAATCTTATGCAATATAAAAGCAAGCTGATATTTAACACAGTAAGTAAAAATAAATACCTGAGACTTTGAAATTGTCAACAAGCTTAATTATGTTAGAAATAAAACACCTATCTCAGCACAATAGTTACTGTGCTTTTTCATGATCTGCTATCATCTCACTTCCGCTGTAGTGTCCGTTTGAAACATCTTGTTTAGCACACATCCTGGGGAACCAGCCCCTTACCCTTTCTTTTGTTTGTCCTACAATATATTATTATTCACATTTTCAATGAAAACATATCTACTCAATATCATGTTGTGAACTTTATTGCAATTCAATCTACATATTCCTATAAATGGGTAGAGCAATCTCATTAAAATACAGATGTCTCAGATAGTGCATAGTACAGAGAGCGCTGCTATGTGCCATGTGCTGTTTGAGATTATATTTCAGATGTTTAAGCATTGTAATCTTATTTCTGGTGACCTTACTTAACTACAGAAAAAACTTTACCCATGATTAGTTTCTGCAGTCTCACTGACTATAATCAAAATATCTGATAACAATGTTTAATTTTATACTGCAAAATAAAAATCAATTTCCTCTCTAACCTTTCCGTGTTCCTTCTAAGTTGACTTTTGTTCCATATAACCAGTGCCTGTAAAGAAATAGAATAACACAATACCACAGATGTTATCATACTGAAAAACACATGATGGATAATGCTGCACATTCTGGAACTTGAAAATACCTATCCATACATTATACAGAATGATGTTCTTATAACTCGGTATATATGCACTAGTTATTAATATATGTTCTTTATCATCTGATGTCATATTGACCTACTTTTTCCATCGGGTGACCAAGACCCTGTCTCCCACTTTTAAGCTTATTCTTGGTTCATCAGTGCATGGAAAGTTCACACACACTCTCCAGCCCATTCTGATGGGTACCCATGAGCCATTATACACTTTTCCAATCACATATTCCACAGTTCTCTCCCTTTTCAAGGCCTTTTGACAGATTTGTTCAATCTACAAAGCAGAAAAAAATACTAAATAAATAATACAAATGTTTCAAATATATCTTAAATTAAAATATTTTACTAATAGCTATGTAAATATGTCATTTTTTAAATTCTTGTTGTTAATTGCAAAAAATTTACTAAATTTTAAAGGAACAGTTGGACCAATAATTGAGATTTTTTGGTTTCTGAACTAACATTGTTTGTGTATCTATAGGGTATAATGATGCCAAATAATAACTTATCTATATAAACTATTTGATCTCATCCCAAGTGAAACGAAAGGTCGAAATTTAACATTTTAAGTTCATTTTGACTAATTTAACTTTAAGAAAACTGGCATTTACAAGTTTTGACACTGAGTTCATCTTTTGTATATGTAGGATTGAGAATATATCAAATCCAAATCATTAGCTAGATCATGTGTAAACTACAACAGGGTAGTTAGATACACACAGATTCAAGAAATATAGCACATGGTATGCTAATAAGACAGTCACATGGAAAGCACTCAGCTGTTTAGGAAAGAAAGTGTGTCAAAAATGTGATCTGTATTTTGAAACTATTTTCATATACAATAAAACAAAGACATATCAAACCTCCAAGGCCTGCAAAAAATTCTTTGTTATAACCAAATTTCATTGTATCAAATAAAGTTTTATTTTCCTCTCGTAGGGAAATAAATATTACTGCAATAAATATGAATTCATTGCAAGTGTTTTTGTTATAAGCATGTTTTACTGTATATCTATATAATGATAGTGTTTTGTATGAATGTTTATTAGAATTTTGCATTTCATTTTATTTATCGAGTATTGTAGGTCAATAATCAATAATGAAAGAGACATTACATTGGAAACCAGAAGGGAAAACAAGAGAGGTCAACCAAAAAACACCCAAAGAAAAACAGTTGACATCAAGATGACATGAGGAAATATAGAGAAGAAACAGCTGAAGGTCCTTTCATATCATTAGCATTATGGGCAGTAAGTAAGTAAAGTAGAATTGATATCTCTATTATGTACCTTTCAAGACCATTCATACTTATCACTAAATTTAAAGAAATCATATATTTTGATCATAGAAACGACTAAACATTAAGAAATATTTTTAATGCAAGAATATGTCTCACAGCATTTTCATTTGCACAAAATTCTTCATTGAAGTTCAGGTAAATTCACTTACAGTGAGAGTGTACTGATTGCATTCAGGAACTACATTCCATGTTATACCATCCGACTTTGGCTTGCCACTTAAGGTGAAAACTTCACAAAGATTTTTCCAGCACCCAAGGTTGTACGGATAAATAAATTCCCCCTCTTCCTCATCCCGATCACGATCCTTTGCCTGTAAATCATAATAGAATGAACAATTTTACATGGCACCTACAACTATTTAGTTTTCTAATTACTGTAAGTGTAATTGTCTTATTTTAGAGGTGTTTTTTTTTGCATCAGTTAATCAAATGAATTCTAAATTGAACTTCAATGGATATACCTCTAAGTCACACTTATTAGGATGTGACTAATATATGAAATTGCACCAAGAACACAAAAACTGGAGATTTTTTTTAAACACTCTAAAATTAATAACTTCAAAAATTATATTTATCTACAGGAAAAATCTCTGTGGAATCTATAGAAAAAAAATATCAAAATATGGAATAATTGCATATAATAGTCTTTAATAAATTATATGTCAAGTATCAAAGGCACATTTTGTATTACCTTTTCTATGATCCATTGTTCTATCCCAGTTTCATTCTTAATAATGCATTTCATCTGAAAACAAAAGCAACTTGTTTTATTCTGTAGGAAATGAACTTCATTTTAAGAGTACACACACACACACACACACACACACATATTCTGATCACAACTTGACTTTTACAAACATGTTTCTTCAACAATCTCTTAAACAATATGTATAAAAAAAAAATCAAAAAAAATCAGGGTTGGGTCATCATTGTTAGCCAGGGGTAATAATACATGGCATTTTTCTTTCAACACTGTTTATCATCACCTTGGCCAGTGAAGATGAGGTAAGGTTTAATTTCCAGTTGATTGAGTTACCAAAACACTACAATTTTTATTTAAATCCATATACTTAAGATTTAGAGGTACTGAGAGAAAAAACTAGTAATTCTGAAGGTTCTCACTACATTTCTTACTTGTATAAAAAACAGCATGCCCACGGCAATAGTGACCCCAATGGCGAGGCCAATGGAAAACATGGCACAAACAAATCCAACAAAGTCCAGGTGAACCACAGGCTCATTTGTGTAGTAAAAGTAATATTGCTGTAAGCATGAAATGATGTTCAGCATTATTTGTTAGCAAAACAGATTTCTGTTAAATTATTGTGAATTAAATCAAATCTCCATGAACTATGCTAGTTATTTCAAATCACAAAAAAAAAAATCAAAAAAAAATAGCTACATAAGATACATACGTAGGTACCAGTAACTACATAGGTATATGTGTGGGTTTGTGTGTGCATGCATGTGTGTAAAGCATGTTTATGTGCAATGCTTGAAAAAGACAAAACTAGTATTTTGTCTCTTACTTCTTTTAGTCTACCTTTACCTTAGGCTATCTTTAATAGATACATAATATGTGTGTTAACCTAGTACAATATATTTTAGTACTTCACCCTATTTGTTTTAATTTGATGTCAACATTTGCTAATTATCTTTTCTTCTAATAAGTAGTTTTCTCCTTTTACTGTTAGAAACAATGAATGAATATATTGTAAACTTACCCAGTTTAAAGCCCTATATACAGAACAAATCAGAATGATGGCTGCATGTACACAACCTATTGGAGCAAATAATAGAAAATAGGTGAAGTTGGCATGGTTCAAATGTCCACAGCAGGTGTTTATCCATGGGCAGTGGTGGTCCATTTTTATTACACATCTGAAAGTAATTTGTACTAGAAAGTAATACACCATAGTATTTTGAAAATAACCCTTAAGAGTCAATATTTACATTCAATGAATCTTTTCACTTATATTTCTTTTGAAATTGACATTGTTTTCATCCTTGACAATGAATACATGTTGTTGCAAACTAGTCTGCATAATTACTACTAAATATGGAACACTATCAGTGTCAAAGGGTGTACTGGCTGTTTTGTTGAAAGTAATGAACGGGTCAATGATATGATATTTTAGTACTTAAATCTAGTAAAAAATGCATAAAAATATAAACAATTAAATGTCTTTCTTTGTTGTTTTATTGGGCGATGAAGATAGCAATCATTGCTGAAAAAATTTGCATAACTATAAATTGTAAGCATTTGATTCTGCAATTAACAGCATTTGATTTTGCAATTAACAACCTCAGCAATACACCACAATACCTTTAAACATAAAATGTCATGCTTAAGGTATGAAACACACTTTAAAATAGTATTACTGTTAGGTGTACTAATACATGTAGCTGCAGAATGTGCCTCCAATGTCAGAAAAATTGGAGTTGAAGACATCACTTGTCACATTTTTTCTAAGTTGTTACAGCAGAGCTGTTAATGTACGAGTTATTAATCTATCTCTAACCTGTTGCATTTTCTGCAGTGGTGTGCTCTGGGACTCTTATAACCTTTGCAAAATTCACAAAACTGTAAATACACTTTGTCTTCTTTGTCTGCCTGTAAAAAAAATTATAGTTGTCTGGTGATTGAAGTTTACCCCCCAAAAAATTTTGATGAACAAGAACTTAAAAGCTTTATTTGTAGCAATTATGTATTTATTATTGTACATTTATATAGCACTTTATCTAATCAAGACAATTACCCTTAAGCATTTTATATGTAAAACAACAAAATAAATTAAAACAAGAAACAATAAATAATAAAACAGGGCATATTAATACTGAACTGAGATTAAAATAGTAAATCTAAAAGTAGGCAAACTATACAATTTTTTCCCATATAAATCTTGATATACATGTATAATGAAAATAAGATTGTATGCCAGCAAAAATATTAATATGAACACCACATATTTCTTACAAAATTACCATGATTATATTTTATATAGGATATCTGTATTACGTGATTTGATACTTGTTCTATCCAATGAGTTGAAATGGTGTATTTATTCATGAGGCTAGTTGTTGTACTTTGAATAAACTTGAAAACAACACCATAAATATTGCAATCCAGGACTGTATTTTCTTCATTCAAATAAATAATGTATCAACAGTGCAAGTTGTGATGTAATAAACATCAAAGTACAGTAAGTCACTGGATGGCTCAAGGTGATGTTTCGTGTCTATAAATATGATAAATGCTCATGTAACTTACAGGCTCCCAGCCTAATGGTACAAATCCTGGTCCTTTAAAGGCTGCTAGGAAGTAATTATACAAAATAAGAAATAACCAGGTGAAATATATCATCAAGTTAATCCAACTCCCTTTCATTCGAACAGGCCACCACATTAACGAACACTTAAATCCTACTACTGTGATGATGAAAATGACTGACAGGGCTAGAATAGGGCCCCAGTGCAGAAGTTGTCTTATGCCTGGCATGGTTGTTATGGATTAGATTGACATTTGATACCTGCAAATTAAAACAGAATGACAATATATTAGTATACATCTATGCGCGAGAAAAACCCCATACGAGTATACGACTACATGCAACAATCAAAGACATTCCCCATCTTTATTTGTATATAAATGCATGATAATATTAGAAATAGTGATTAGATAGGTCTTTGTATTTATTTACGGATATAGCACTGTAAATTATTTACTAGTAATAAGATAAGGAGCGTCTATGATTAGCATCCGTCAACTACACTACATTGAATATATCTCATAATATCTGACATTTAAATTTACAAATATCCGTTAAACAACCTATTTTTCTAAATTTCTTGCACTGAAAAAACCCAAAACAATACGATTTCAAAATTTCTCTGAACAAATTTTGAAGGATTTTACCACTGTCTTGCCCTGGAAACACGAAAATCCCTCCCTATGTGGTGTTTTTTTGAAAGCGAGCAAAACGTTTAAAAGAGTTCGAATGGGTGTACATAGAGCGTTCTTAAGTTGATTCGATATTGTAAGTAAAAAATAATTCATTTTGAAAACTATGTCAGAAATCACAACTTTTAAAATTTTGTTAAAATATATGTCGTAGGTTATACGTATAATATATGATAATTAGGTATATGATGTATAAATCTGAATTCTACAGTGTAAATCGACAGAATAGTCCTTAGTACGCAATGCCTAAACCATTTAAAATAAAATCCAACATGGCGCAGGATTCGACAGAAATCAGGAAAAAATTGTTTCGATCCCCTATGGTAGAAGGTGACAGATTAGCGGGTAATTATTCATGTGTAATGCTTTGATTTTTTTTTAATTTAATCTTTTGTCAGAAGACAGTAACTAATACGATGCTACCGTTTGAGCGAGCGCATAGTCATAAAATATTTTATAATGTTCATGCTTTGATCAGGTTCAGTTTAATTTTATTTTGCCAAATACTCTGCACATGAATGGACTTTAGCAGCAGAAACAGCCTATTTTAGCTATCTGTCAGGGTTTTATGTTAAATCATGAGCAATTGTTCAAAGTTTTATGCAAGAATTAGATCACTCCACAGTGGCTCGTCACGAACTTTTTTTTGTCGTATTAAAATTATCACCATCTTTAACTATAATTACCAAGGGAGGAATCCGGAATTCCGAATATTGCTACCTCACATTTCCATTCGTCTCCTTTCTTTATTTTATGGACGTTAGTATTCACAATTTAGTCTCAACCAATCGGGGAAAGATCTTAGTCAATAAAAATACCTAACATTTGTTTGCACTGGCAATAAATATGAAGAAGCAATACATTTTCTTCTGTTTTTGAACTTCAGGAACTTTTCCTCAGTCACCCAAAGTGGAATACACACACTCATTGGTCAATTCAATTTGCTCTTCTTTTTCAATCAAATTAACTCGTACATTGTGTGCGATAGTAGGTAAGGTGGGCTGTTTGAGATTGAAAGGGAAACACATGGATTTCGAAGTAAGTAGGAAGTAAGACTTTAATAATTATTAGAATGATGTATATTAAGTATCAAAACATTATGACTCCATAATACAACATGCTCTATGTTAATGTTGACAGATTCCAGTGAAAGCATTCTCTCATATGAGTTAACTTGATCGAAATTGAAGTGCGAATTAAATTGACCAATGAGAGTGTGTATTCCATTTTTGATGATTGAGGAAAAGTTCTTGAAGTTCAAAAACAATAGAAAATGCATTGCTTCTTTATATTTATCGCCAATGCAAACAGATATTAGGTATTTTTACTAACTATGATCTTTCCCCAATCAATTGAGACCAGGATTGTAAAATTTAATGTCTTTAAAATATAAAAACGAGACAAATGAAAATTTGAGGTAGCGATTTTTGGGACTCTGGATTCCCCCCTTGTGTAAATATAGAATAGAGAGTGTCAATTTGTGATGAGCCCATGATCACTCTAACAGGTCCAGCTTAATCTCTATGTTTAGCTATATAGCTTTATAAAGCTATTTAAAATGGTTTGATTTGGCTATTTTAAATCTTTTATCTAATTAATTTCTAAAAGCACATAAAAATAAAATTTCAGTGAGTGAACATATTTCATCCTTGTGCTTCGTAAAACACAATGCAAACAAAATGTATTTCTTAAACTAGGTACCCGTAGGAAGAAATTTAATTTAAAATTGTCAAATGTTTACAATTATTAAGTTGTTAAGCAACAGTTATCCAACCTATTGCATAGAATGGAAGTCATTGAGGATCAACAAAATAATGGATTGACTATCAGATTTCACATTGTAAAGTCATCAAACTTGTCTATGCTTCAATGCACACAGGGTAGTGGACAGTTAACAACACATGAAAATTCTTAAATTGATGTAGTATTGTTCTAATCTATTCTATCTTTGATTAGAACAGTGTCTTGGTTAGTTCAAAATATGAACATGTTCAAAATTATTATGCGACTTTTTGGCTATGCCATTGCCCATTGCTCTAAGAAATCCAATTGAATTCAATATTAAATAGCTAAATCAAGGTATTTCAAATAGCTTTATAAAGCTATATAGCTTAATAAAGCTGTATAACTAAATATAAAGATTGTGCTGGGCCCGTCTAAAATACCCAGCATGCACATCAACAATTATAATTGCAATCACATGAATATGCTACCTTCACTCTAACTTGCTTAACCTTTGACAACTTGTTCTGAAAGGTATGTACTCAACTGTGTCTACTTTCCTTATTTCTGCTATCAATCTTTCCAAGTCTCTAATTGTGTGATAGAAATATCTTTCAAGTCTTGTTGCAAACCTTTCGAGTTTGTAAAACTGTGAACAGCACTGCCTGTGGGCAAAAATATATGATAATTTTAAATAAATCAATAAATTTAATACTACTGCACATGCATGCACGGATCCAGAATTTTTCTCTTTTTACCCCCCCTTTATGTGCAACTATATCTAATAAAATTCATTTATCAAATCCCTAGTAGCAATGGCATGGTTTAGAAGAGGAAATTTAACACAATGATGAAATATTACAGGATTTATGTATAGTTATTGAATAAATTGCAACATATTTAAGCCCCCCCCCCCCTCTTTTGTGTGTTTTTTTTAGAGATACATTGAAATTTATTCACCAGCCTAGAATTGATTAATGAATTTTCAGTCAGGAATAGTAAGTGGCATGGTTGGTTATCATGTGTGGGTGGGGTAGTGTCATTGTGGTTTGCATTACTGGACGTGTCAAGGAATTTAAAACTGGTAAATAGACTTCAGCAGTTCTTATTTTTTGATGTGGAAAAAACAAAGATATTTTTGTTGTTGCATAAAACGAACTTCAAAGTTGGATCTGCCACTGTCACAGTTGTATTATGACATACATCAAAATGTAGACATGACATCACACATTGTCTTACCCTGTCTATCATCAACTGTTACATTGCACTTCCAAATGGTGCACTGTATTTTGGAGCTAGGAGATCACAAGATTGGGATGATAACCCATGTAAGTTCACAATCTTGGTCGAAGGTGTGACTGCGAAATATCAGCCCTTTTTGCCAAGGGACTTCTGGGATTGGTGACAAAATTTGTTTCTTGTCAAAGGTTCAGATGTAGCTCAGACTGTTTTGTGTGTTTTAGTCATTAGAACTCGCAGTATGAGCCATCACTCTGCATCAGCTTGCTATTATTGTTCTAAAGATATTTACCTTGATGAGGAATAAAACACCTTAGGAATCTTACATGAGTGGAAAGTGGAGGATATGTACAAAAATATTTTGAAATTAAGAACTGTCAATCACAGGAGTCAACAGTTTTACATGTAAAGGTCTACAATATAAACAACAAGTGGTGAGCTTAACAAGCGTGGCGAGCATTTGTCTAACCAGGTTGGGAACACTTCCCTTACAGTGAGATCTTTTCACTAATACCTGATTATCCCTCTTGTGCAAGAGTAAATGTATCTGTACAAACAAGAAAAACTCCCAAGGAGTACATCTATTTCTGTTTCATGTGAAAAAGAAGAAAAAGTGCTAAGATGTCCATATCAGACAAATGCAAATATATAAACTATAACAAAAGTACTCATGATTTGTATTGGATTTCAGCCTCCTTATCTCTTACACAGCAATGTTGATATGAAATTATCATTTCTATCTATATAGAGGTAATTTGTACCATGTTGAGTGTGTGCCACATTTATTTACAATTGCATGCGATTTGTTGTTATTTTCAATCAAAACAATAAAATACCTGTTTATGATAATGTTTATTTTCTTGCTAAAGAAGGATAATCATGTTTTAACGAGAAAGTCTAACTATAGAGGAAGTGTTCCCAACCCGTTTACTAGAGCATGAATGTTTCATCAACAGATCAAGTAATCAATCCACACTATGATAATATAAATTACTGCAAGGGTCCTTATGCTCTGCACATTTATCAGTGCTAACGTGAGCTATAAAATTATTGACTAAAATGAAGTCAATTTTAATTGTGATATTTCCCAATGCTAAAAGACCCATGTTATTATCAATGATATCAAGTTATTGACCTCTGAAATCAAAATTACCCTAGAAATGACTATAAATGATGACCCAAGATGTGATTTAATGTTCTTCTCATTATATTTCATTTTATACTTAAAGAGAGATGAGTGAAACTAGACTCTGTTCATGTTGTGACTTTGTCATCTTGCATTGTAGTTATAATTCAATGTTTTCTTTTACTTTCAGACAATAGTACATCCATGAATCTCATGACAAGGTTACACATTGAGCACAATATGGAACATGTGTACAAAACAGCAAACAAGGGTACCAGTTTTCTTTTGACTTTATATTTCTCAAAACTCATTTAATATATTTTTCATGTATCTTCAACATTTAAACTTAAGTTGCTAACTTGATACTATATCATACTTAGGTTGATAATATTTATTTTATTTTTTTTCATTTTATTTTATTTATTATTATTATTTTTTTTTATATTTTGTACTTCTATGTATTAGTTGCAGTTTTGTAGCTCCTTTGTTGTCACACTGGTATGATATTCCAGTATTTATGACCAAAGAACTACAGAACTTTATGTGCTAATTTCTAATTAACGATGAAATGTAATTTAAATATTGAATTATTATCCCCTTGGATTTCATTGCAAGAAATTCTCCGCAGGCCATTTTTTACTCCATTGATTTGGTATTTCACATATAGCTTTGTTATAAAAGAGAACAAATAAAACATAATGATTTGGGGGTTAAAAGATTAAGGTTACTATGGGACTTCATATAAAAGCTTGTAGGCACTCTACATGCCACATTTTTTTGCTCATTTGTTTCATATTTCACATGTTATCGAGAGAAGTAGAACACTTGACTTGCAATGAACCTAAATATCAACATGCTAAAGTACATTGTAAGTTCACATACAGTATTTGATGTATGTCTTCCAGTTTCAGTTGGAATTTTTAAAAAAGAGTTAATGGAATTATCACCATTCCTGCTGTAGATGATTACCTGAAAGTATTTCATTATCGGAGAATATAAGACTCGAAAGTACTGAAAATACTCGGTAACATCAATCATGTACAGTTCTGAATGGGAAATTTAAGCTGTAAAATTGTGATTTGCTATGACAGAAAAATAGGTTTATAAACTTATATTATCAATATTTGCATTAGAAAACCTATTCAGAGGTTCTGAAAGGATCAAATTACATCACTGTCTTCCCATAAAAAAAATGATTTCTGTATAATGCTTTATATTCAATTGAACCAAAATCTTTATTTTGATAAAATCTTAAACTTGTTTTTAATTTTATTAATGATTATGGTTAAAGTTACAAATAAAATTTCAGAATTAGAGATAATGATGTTAATTATTAAGACATATTATTAAGGCTAGACTGGTCCCCTACCTGATATCTCATCGGGAGATAGCAGACAGGTAGACTTCTTTACAAAGTCACCTGATAGGTGGCATTGATTTGAAAACATGAAAACAAAAGTAGAAATCCAATTAGTGGCCGAGTGGTTAGAGCATCGGACTCAAAATCACAAAGCCTCTCACCTCTGTCGGCGCATGTTCGAATCTCGGCCGCGGCATTATGTGAGCAAGTTTGCCAGTTTACTTGCGGAAGGTCGGTGGTCTCTTCCCAGGTACATTATATCTGGGTTCTCTCCTCCACCAACAAAAACTGGACGCCACCAGATAACTGAAAAATTGTTGAGTGTGGCGGAAAGCAATAAATAATCAATCAATCAATCAACCAATTAGTGGCAAAAAAGTGCTGCTCAAAAATGGTACATATTATCATGACTTTAAAATTCCCAATATTAAATTCAGTCAGGTAATGGATGAGTCCCTGTTGTAAAATACATTGTATTAAGAAAAAGATATCTTGTTATTTTACTTTCTTGGAGTTTACAAAATAGGTGTACAGAAAATGAAAAAAAATATGTCACGTCTGTAGACTAATCGTTATTATTATTATTATATATTTTAAGATATACATGAACAAAGGCTGAAACAGTTAAGACAGAAACTGAAGACATTAGAGGAAGATGACTGGCGATATCCTCCAGTGGAGAAGTTGATTGGTCTGCAATGACAGTTTTTTGTACGACTACAGAATGATGGAGAATACTCACACTGTCCAGAAATAAAGGGCTGGTGGCAAGAGGAGAAACTAATATGATATTGTAGTGGGGAAAAAAGACTCATTGACCCATGTCTTCAAGCATATTGCCTATTGGCAATCATGTCCTTTGATTTTTTTGCAATGAATCATTACCTTTTATTTCTTTGTCAAAATGATGTCATTTGTAATTGTAAAGTGTACATTACACTTTCATTTGCATTGTAAATGAATAAACCCATGTGGTTTATAACTTGAAGTAGTTACCAGGGTATAAGAGTTGTCTTTCATTTCACAGATATATTTTGCAACGATGTGCTCCTTTGATTACATTCAGTGAGTGTTACATGGGTGTGTGTGTAGTGTGCTCTCACCTTTGCAGGTACGCATAAGATCTTCATTATTGGCAGTGCAGTAGGTGTATGTGAAAGAGTATCGTGGTCACCCACTTATAAACAAGGGTTTTCTATGGGAATTCTAGTTTCCCATGCATATGTGTGTGTATCGCAAATCGCAATACTTTTTCAATTTTTTGTTAGTACATGTAATAATTGTATGCTGTTTCTCAATTAAAGCAATAATGTTATGGCATGGCTTCTCTTGCTTTTTTCGTGTATCTGTACACAGAAGACAAATCTTTTAATATTTCTAGTACAGACTTATCTCTCCTCAAAGTGTTGTGCAGAAAGGTTGCTTCTAATCATTGTCTTCATCTGTGGTTTTGAGTCTTGTTTCCAGCAGATGCTGGGTCCGGCTTGTCCTGTCCTATGGCCCGTTCCAGGGCAATTCTGCAGCTTAAGGTTTATCCTCAAGTCCTTCTTCACTGTTCTGGTGCAGGATTCAAAACAGTGTCTTAACATAGCCATTTACCTAATATATGAAGAAAAAAAATGTAAGGAATAACATTTAATTATTTATAACGTGTATCTATTATAAAGAAAATTTTCAAAAAAGTTTCCCAAATAAGGGTGGATTTTAATAGGGTCAATGTACTTGTATCATTCCATTCCTTAATTGCAATGTGCTTCGGGGCCTTGGCTCCATTACTTTTAAGGAATTAACCCTTGCATCCACCTCATTTACGCTCTCTCCAGCTTCTTCTCCTGGTCCACTCTCAGTCACTACGTCTTGTTTTTATACACCATTCTGTTCATGACGTATGCTGCATACACTTTCCCTTCATTCTCGTAGAGGTACCCTTGGATATCAGGAGGGGAACTAACTGATGGAACTTGGCCCAATCGCTCCTTATTCTTGTGGTGATGGCTGCATCAGTCCCAACACCAGCATTCACCTGGATTATAGAAGTGGTCCACTCGTACCACGCGCCTCCATTGCCACATGACTGTTGAGATTACCACCGATGAATATAGCATTCTTTATTTGGGACCCCCGACACTGTGGTGACAAGCATGCCCTAGAACTAATCCTTCTCCGCCGTATGACCACTTTGGGGGATATGCTAAAATGATGTCCACCATACTCTTCACTATCACCGGCTTCATAACCAGAGTCCGGTCATTCGAAAGACGCTAACCACATGATCGGCCCACCTCTTCACCATGGGAACATTATACCACAATACATCTCGTCTTTAACGGGCGTATAAACGTGAAAATAGGGGAAGAACAGATCCCTCCAGAGATGGAACCAAATGCTCAGAAGTAACATCCCTTGTTGACCAGGTACACCCATCACGAGCCCTATACTTTGATCTGGTAAATGGAGTAATCTGTAATAAAAAATCAGTAAGTAAAGAATGGCTCTGTCCCGACGCTCCTGTCCTGCCAGAAAAACTTGTACCTCCTGCCTTCACTGCCCAGCAACCTTGCACTCCCACCCTTTGGAGACTCTTACGCAGCATATGTCCACTCTCCTCCTGTGTATTGCATCCACCACCTCTTAACATCCTACCGACGTTCTATCTAGCAACTATTGCCTGTTTTGCAGCTTCCTGTCTACTTCTCTCGGTACAACTTTCCTGCAGTATTTCGGGCCGTTGGCCGTCCTCTCCTGGGTGTAATCTGACTGCGGTTTGGCTTCCTCCACACCTCTGTTTGTCGTTGGCCGATGGAGTGACCCACAGAGTACTTAAAGACTCTGTTTTATGTTAACGTCCTCAAATTTTACCAGTATCTTGATTAATGATAAACCGACCGTCGATCCAACTTTTAACAATAGATTTCGGGTGGAGTGACTTCTACAGAGACTGTGGTCTGCTTCTACTGAGTAAGGTTTTTTGATAACAGCCACTTATTACTGGCGTTCATTAGATCTTGAAGAAACCCAGTATATCAGTATTTTGATAGCACTGACTTTTCCACAACTGCTATTTTCTCGTAATTCAAATGTTAAGAAGTCCCCATAAACAAAGAAATTTATCATCTATTTTTTTCTTGCCTATATGTATTATGAATTACACAATCAGACATGAAAACACATCGAACAATAATCCTAAAACAAATAACTTTTTGAAATAATTTCTATTAATAATATATAATAGTTTTACATTTATACATCGAGCGAATGAGAGAGATGAAGAGGGGAGGTGGTGTAGACTGTGTCAGCTACTGTTAGATATACCACAATCATACAAACGCTATGACCACAGAAATTCAGCAGACGCCCTGAGACATTTCCTGTGTATATCATAAGTATACACAACAGCATGATCTCTTGGTCAAGTAAATAACAATGACCATAAATAAGCACCACCCACAATCAGTGATCCGTGAAGAAACCGTAAAATATTTTTGAAGTCTTTAAGGCTGTACTCCGCCTGTGTGGAAGACGCCATTTTATCCAAAGAGACTTTCTTATTTGTGACGTTTAACGAGGACAAAATAGTGTTGAAGAATATTTTTTTCGTATGCTTAATTAGTAGTTATAAAATAGAATATCAACATTTAACGACACTTGGTACAAAACGTTTTTCAAAAAAAATGATGAAAATAAAACTAGATATAACCGGTCGCGGTAGCTCAGTGGTTAGAGCGTTCTCTTCGTGAGTTCGATCCCCGCTCGTGCCATGGCCGCGTCAAACCTAAGACGAAAAACAGGCAGTGATTGCTCCTTCGCCAAACGCGAAGTGAGAATCACGGGTCTTTCGGATATGACCGTAAAAACGGAGGTCCCGTGCCCCGGTAGGCATTGGCACGATAAAGAACCCTTACTGCTACGGCCCTGAGCGCTAAGCGTAGGTCTAAATTTGTGGTACTTCACCTACAGCTGGTGACGTCTCAATATGAGTGAAAATTCTCGACGGGACGCAAAACAAACAAACAAACAATAAAACTAAATATAATGCTACTTTCCAGTATGGAATGTAATTTAATTCCATGGTTTCTCAATTCAGTCCAAAACTGTGGGGGTACTTTTTATAGATTTATATACGAAAGTGTAATATATTTCAAATTTTAAACTAACTGCAGAAATGGAGCTCTCCAAAAAATGTTGACAGACAGGTCTGTCAAAATATTTTTTCAGAGAGCTACAGTTCTGCAGCTACTTTTGAACCTCATAGAAAATTTACGAGTCTATTTTTTAAAATGAATATCAAATGTATATTTATTACAACCACACAAAACCAAATTATATATATACATATATATATATATATATATATATATATATATATATATATCAACTCGTGTATCAATTTTTCTTTGATTTATATCAAGAGCCCTTAAGTTTATCCATTTCCTGGTTATGAACAAATTGTGGTGCTCGTTAATATTGCAAACTGAAGGGAAAAGAAAACGTCCTTTACATATTTCAATGTAAACGCAAGCGGCTCATGGGCACATTTATTGAGAAGGGATGTTACCGGCAAACGAACAATTCAACGTTGTGACAAACGGGATGACTTCAGGCTCTCCGTCGTTAACTCTCATATTTATGTTGCAATATTCCCTTATAACCTGCAGATGGTGTTTTTGTCTCTCAGTTGATTCGATACACAGGAGCTTGTTCTGTGTATGATCAGTTTTTAAATCGAGGCAGGCTACTGATAGATAAGTTGATGTTTAGGGCTTTCAACAGTCTTATTTAAAGTCAGCATTTCGCAAATTCTATGGTCGTTATAACGATTCAATTTACCAATACAACCTGTCATTAGGTTAAATACACTCTGCTGTGTTTCATACCAATTGTTAAACACTGATTTTGACTTAATCCGTTTACCTGTTCAAGATATAGGGTACACGGCGGGTGTGACTGGTCGACAGGGGATGCTTACTCCTCTTAGCACCTGATGGTACTCTGGTATGTCCAGGAGTCCGTGTTTGCCCTAATTTTATTGTTTGTTTGTTTTCCGCCACACGCAACAATTTTTTCAGTTATCTGGTGTCGTCCAGTTTTTGTAGGTGGAGGAGAGACCCCAGATACAATGTATCCAGGAAGAGACCACCGACCTTCCGAAAGTAAACTGGCAAACTTTCTCACATATATCGGTGCGAGCAGGATTCGAACCCGCGTCGACTAGAGGTGAGAGGCTTTGTGATTTTGAGCGCAATGCTTTAACCACTCGGCCACGGAGGCCTCTCCCTAATTTTAATTTTGTTTTCTTTATTAAAGTTATGGAATTGATACTGTTGTTTATCTTCACCTTTTCATCTATTTAACAGTCGTCATTTTAATTCTTTAATCGATTTTATATATCTCGGTGTCTTTTGAATAGAAAACATCACAGAGTCTTCCATATGTGCTTCATATATGGCTATTTTATTGAACATTATGTCAACAGAAAACTAACAACACAACTTTGTTCAACGAGATGAATTCAATTTCTCCATCGTCAACATCCCATATTTGTGTAGCAAACTTCCATTATCATTTGCATGTGGCGTTTATGATTGATTGATTGATTATATGCTGTTTTGCGCCATACTTAACAATTGTTCATTTATCTGGTTTTTATTGATGGAGAAGAGAACTCAGATAAAATGTACCCAGGAAGAGACCACCGACCTTCCGAAAGTAAACTGGCAAACGTGGCGTTTATGTCTCTCACCTGAGTCGATACGCGAGTGTGATAATTTTTTTAAATAAAGGCAGTCATTATATTGCTATTGTAGGGGTTGCAACAGTTACCTTAAAAAGTCAGCATTTCACAAATTCTATGGTCGTTATAATGATCTAATTCGCAAACAGAAACCATTACTGGGTCAAAAGCTATTTGACCAGTTTCATACCAATTGTTTGGCTGTTCTTTTCACACTTATTTTGAATACCGATTACTCCGTTTACCTGATCAAGATTAATGGTTCCTCCTAGTCACCTGATCCCACCTCTGATATGTGCAGTGGTTCGTGTATATGTTTTTCAAGGCATTGCGAGACTGATCTTCACTTGTTCATCAGTTATATCAATATCTATTGATGATTTTGAAGACATTGGTTCTTTCTTTCCTTTTTCTTGTTATACCGTGAGGACCCGGATTAGAATAGGTCCCCAGTATCCCTTGCTTGACTTAAGAGCCGACTAAATGGGGCGGTCCATCGGATGAGACTGCAAAAACCGAGGCCTGTCACAGCAGGTGTTGCGCGATAAAGATTCATCCTTGCTCAAAGGCCCTGAGAGCCAAGAATAGGCCTAAATTTTGCAGCCTTCACTTGCAATGGTGACGTCTCCATACGAGTGAAAATTTCTCGAGCGGGACGTTAAACTATATATAATCAATCAATCCTTTCTCTTGTTTCTGCCTTTAATTTCTGTTTTGCAAATAAGTTAATAGGGTTTTGTGCAATTTTTTTTTCAGTGGCTGTATTTACTGTGGATATGAAATTCTATGTATTTGATCATCATGCACGTGACAATGTAGCTGAATGTTAATCCAGACTGTTATGCTGCTTTATTGACAGTATGTGGATTTTCAGACTTCGATTTCGATCTGGTTCTTGTTGGGTTATTTTTCACATTCATGGCACCGAACATCACAGGAAGTAAACGGACTAGATATACAGTATATAACATTGTTATGGTTGTAACATTTGTATCATTTGGCATCTCGTTTCAGTACTTTGAAAACGTGCATGCAGGCATACTAGTATAATCACACACTCTGCTTGCAAAAGGTGACTGGATGAAATGAGTCGACCATGGAATTCAGCGAGTCAATGCTTCAGCGCGATTAATGATCTAGGGATGGTTCGAAATTGTTCACTGCATGCTAGCATAATAAAGGGAATACATAGGTACATATAGGTTTTTATATAAAATTTAAACTGCAACTAGAATTCCAAGATACATATATTATTTACTCATAGCTTTTGTACGTAATACGAGGGTTGTACGATATGTAATGTGTATTGTACGACATCTAAAAAGCAATCGACTCAAATAGTGAAATGAGCATTACATCCCTTCATAGTATTCTCCGCGGTTTGAAACCATATCTGAAATGCGTCACGGTACACTGATTTAGGTAGACCTCTGAGACACTGACTGATGCCTGAGCCAAGGGCTTGTTGGGACTTGTAACGACGACCAAATAAGAACTATTTAAGCTTTGGATAAAGGAAAAAGTCGCATGGGGCTAAATCTGTAGAGTATGGTGGATGTGGCAAGACGGTAACTTCTCCGACTTCAAAAATTGGTTCACAAGCTCAGCTGTATGTGATGGAGAATTATCATGAATTAGATGAACTTTTGCCCTTTGGCCCGAAATTTGTACGACTATACCATCACATGAGAAGAATATGCAATAGAGAACTTTTTTTGCACTCATGTTTCATTTATCAACTACAGGCCTTCTACCGTGGTTAGTTAGCCATATTTTGTTTCCAATTTTTCTTACTGGTTCGAAATAGTGAACCCATGTTTCGTCACCAGTAACAATGCTTGCAAATTACCTTTGATTGAATTTGGGAAACATTTTGAACAATTGCTTAGCGGCTTGTACTCGTACACATTTTTTGTCATCTCTCAATATATGCGGTATTCATCTGGCCAAAATCTTAGGTACTTTCAAAATACGCTTCAAAACGAAATGCACCCGCGATAGCGTTATCCCAACAGCTTTGGAAATATCACGTATCGTGCACCTGCTACCGCTTTCAATTATTTCCCTGACTTTTGAGGCATTTGCCTTGCGTGTTACAGTCACAGGTCGGCCAGATTTTGCTGCATCTTTGACGGACTCTGTGCCAGTCAGAAATTTCTTTCTCCACCTACCAACTGTTTCATAAGATACCCTATCAGACCAATAAACTTCTTTTTTGTGCGAACTTTTATATAACCTCTACTTTCTTCAATATTCTCAATCCGTTTCCCAACCAATTTTACAACTGTGGTCAATGACTGGCTCTATTAAAATGACTATAAGTTTAAAAATATGTGGAGTGAAGGTTCGTGTTTACACCGTTGGAAAGGTATTGAATAGAGCTATTCAAGAGTATCATCATCCACGAAATCGTACAAATCGTTATCGCGCTGTTGTACAATACACATAATATATCGAACAGCCCTCGTAATGTCATGAATTAGAAATTCAGAAGATTTTCAGAGTATTTTTAATCATACGTACAGTGTAATCTTCATTTAAATATAGATCTACAGTGTAATAAAAATTAACAATTTGCAAAATATGTTGATAAACAGATATTACCGATATATGTTTCAATCTTGTACAAATATAAGGTACAGACATACAATATATAAATATTGATTCTCTTTATTAACAAGTCACATATAACATACCATCCGGATGACGATAACAATTCATTTATATTTACAATATACTTGCTTTCACATAGTATCAGGATGAACGAAATTCGAGCAGGAATGGAGTATTAAAATGTGTTGTATTCCAACGTTACGTATTCAGTCGTTATCTCTCTGTTTAATACGTAGATACGTTATGTTTTTAAATGTACTAGATGGGGTTTCATATTTTGTATTCATTTTATATCCATCGGGTAAATTAAAAATTTGAAAAAAAGTGTCATTTATATCGTTAAAATATATTTGCCATTTCTAAATGTCATATCGTGATGTCCCTCGTAGTTGTTCTTCTGCTACCTCTTAAATGTATTACTACTATATCTATGCATATATTATGTACCCTTCTGTCTCCCAAGCATAATGCATTGTTTCATTTATGAACCTCTGACGATTTTTCTAGCATTTATTATGTTTATTTCTTGTACCTCATGTAGCATTTAATATGGTTTGAGTGAATGAATTGAATTAAAAAACTGAATTGATGGATGAAGGTGATATTTTCAGTTGGTTGGTTTGACATCTTTGAAATTGAGTTTAACATGTCTGTATTACCGGTATACAATGCCACTGATCTATGTATAATTTCTGTCTTTGTAAACATAGCATCTCGATTTAATATGTTCTCTATAATAGATTAAAAACTCTGGACCAACACAACGCTTGAGTTCTAGGTAAAACTTCCCTTACAGTGACTGAAAAGCTGTACGAGTTGTTTAGTATACTGCACAATCTCTTTAAAGAGACGATGATTGACACAGATAATGCATGTACTACCATTATGCTATAAAATATAAATAGTACCAATTTTGATGCACCAGATGTGCATTTCGTCAAATAATGTCTCTTCAGTGATGCTCAACTTGAAAATGTTGGAAATCCAAAATAACAACAAACTTGGAAGAGCTGAAAGAACCAAAAAATGCCAAATACTGGAGCCAAATCCGGTTAAGGATCAGAGTTATGCATGAGGGAGATAATCCTTAACTTTGAAATGAATTTCTTAATTTTATCACAGCAATAAATGTATTCATTCAAACGAACGAGAAACATGAATAATGCCGAAGAACAAAAATGCATGCAATGCTGAACAAAACATGTATTCTCATCTAGATGCAAGTACGTAAGAAAAATGTTTGGATTTTGGGACTAATATGTTAACAAATATCACACATCAATAAAAATCAAATATTTAAAAAATATGTGATGAGATCGAGGTGATACATTAATGATATACATGTATGTATCTAATATGGATTTCCTTTTTATTCCATAACTTCTTGAAATTCTTTATAAAACACCCGATTTCAGATATGGCGACAATAACGATGGGTTCATATTTCATGCAGACAGGGGAAGCTCGGAATTTGTGATATTTCTTATCCAGTCAATGAATTTATAAACCTCGGTGTAGATCCCTGGAACATTTGGTAATGCACATCGAAGTCCCCATGACGTCAATCCCGCCATGTACCACGTGTCCGATTTGTTTTCGTCAGGGCAGAGCAAAGGGCCACCACTGTCTCCCTACAGATTGTATACATATGTAATCTTTACGATTAAATCGTATAAGCGAAATGTAAATTGTAAAAGAAATTATATTTACCGTACAACAAATGCACATTATTGTTAATTCAAACACTAACATTACCTTATCCATACAGTTTTTACCAATAATAATCATATTTAGTTATCTTAGCCTTTTCATTCAGGAACTGGCAAGGTACTTTCCTTTCGACCATTTGTGCCGATAAAATTGACAAGTGTTTCTTGAATTTCATTTATTATTGAAAGCACGGTACCTTGTATGGTGACTGAAGATTACATTGAAGATAGCATTATATTATTTGGTTAATATGACCTATGATACAAAGTTTGCTATGTAAATATTTTCAATCCACCATGAACATCTTGGATGTAATTAATGATATTTGTGGTGTCATGGTGTTCAGGATACATCACGCTACTAGTCTGAATCCCTGACATTTTGCCAATATAATCTATTTTCCTAAGTCGTGATAATTGATCATATCAGCTTTATGTTTAATATATTATACAGTAGAATCATTTAATCATCAACACAATCTTAGGAATCCTTGTAATGGCGTCTTTAGATTGTGTCGAACAATGCATATATGTATCTAATGTCTAGCATTCTTAGCTGGTGACAATTTAATATGAGTAAAACATTTTCAAAGGATCGTAAAACAAACAAAATCTAAAATTGTACATGTGTATAGTAAAACATTGCTGCAATAATTGATTCATTCATTTAGTTAAATGATACTTTACTAAGTATATACATTATAAGGTTCTTGCCTGGCACGAGTCGTGACCTCTACTGCCGCCTGCGCATAACATATCTTTTGATAGTTCATAAGGAGATGGAATACTGGAAGAAGCAATTGCATGTTTGCAGCCTTGCCAAGATGCCACATCTAGACCCACTTGTCGCAAAACTGGCTCATAATCAATAGCTGAATGTGACAAAAATCATATATTTATTCATTGTGCACCACCTTTTTACTATATTTAGTGTTTCAGCATTCGTACATTCTTATTGACTGAGCTACTTTGTGTCATGTGACTAAACAGCCTGTTTTAAACTAGTCAATTTGTTGTCATTAGTCATTTTTTTTCTGGTGTAAGACCAACCTATTGTTATATAAGATTATGTAATATGTAATTTTAGTTTCTAGTCATATTTAGTTTTAATAAATGACAAATTCACACATTTCTCTCATAAGAAAAGTAAAATTTGGAGATATAAATTTATTCATTCTAAGTCTCTCTCTCTCTCTCTCTCTCTCTCTCTCTCTCTCTCTCTCTATATATATATATATATATATATATATATATGTGTGTGTGTGTGTGTGTGTGTGTGTGTGTGTGTGTGTGTGTGTAATCCCGTTGGAATCTGGGTTCGAATAGGTCCTCAGTACCCTTTGTTTGTCGTAAAAGGGGAATAAATGGGGCGGTCCTTCGCATGAAACCCCAAAATCCCGACGCCCCGTGTCACAGCAGGTGTGGCACGATAAAGATCCCTCTGTTCCTAAATTTTCCAGCCTTTCATCGGCTATGGTGACGTCTCTGTATATTGAAAAATTCTCGGAAGGGACGCTAAAACTATCCAACCAACCATGCATATATATGAAATATATACAAATACATGTAATATAAATTTCATAATTGATTTTCAGATATAATTTAGCATAGTAATATAGTAATATTTAACGTGTATTACTTAAAAAATCACTCTTATTTCATCTGAATATAATGTTAATATAAAAAGTATGAAAAATAATTCAACAAACCGTGCATATGGATTGATTGCATACCCTTTTCAAAGGCTTTACCCCAGCCTACGGCAAAACAACGTGTTCCGACTGCCGAGGTATTGTCAGGTAAGCACATAGGTCTGACATAATCATTGAAGTACACAGGTGACGCAAGTTTTATCAGCGCTATGTCGTTCCTCACTGTTTCTGATGAATACCCCTCGTGGACATGCAAGGAACTAGCAGTCTTTAGTCGTCTATATTTATTATAGGCAAATCGTCTGGTGTCGCCAACAACTATTGTTAAATCACCTGTTGTTGATTTGCTGGAAAAGTCAATCAATTTTGCATTGTTTTCATCAAGGTTTTGAAAAGGGAATTTGAACATAGATTAGAAATTTAAATTGTAGGAATCTTCGACATAAATTTCTATAGTCTCTGATTATAACTTTCTTCTTACCCTCCCAAACAATGGGCGGCAGTAACTACCCAATTCTGATTGAGGATACTGCCTCCACAAAAGTATCGCATATTTCTGCCTCCATACAGTCCCACCTGCGAGGGCCACGTACCGGGTTTGACTTGGTCTCCATTAACAATACGTAGAGGGGAAGAGAAATGCGCTGGTCGTGTTCCACAAACTGGGATAAACAACGGAAAAATCATTAAACTATTCGCCATGTACGAAGGATCTACGTACACTCTAAACACCTTTACACACTTGTATTTCAACTTTTTGAGACAATCTGTAACAATTACTGTTAGAGTTATATGCTTGTGGAGTAATAAGGTTGTGTTTCAAAATTGATAATTCTTTATGTATGGTTTAGCATGCACAAATGGTAGAACAAGAGAAGGATAAACTATTTTTAAAATGTTCCATTTGTAATAAAACTGCAGATAATGCTATGTCACGACATGCGCATTTATATTTTACGATTTTCTATTCAGATAAAGTATCATATCTTTGTAAATAGGAGATGCTTTGTTTTTCAAGAGTTAGTTCCTATCTTAGACTGATAAAGTATCATTAACATTGATATTTCGCCCCAATGAAACATAGCTCTAGAAAAAGACACAGTAGCTAGTAGTATATATCTTTGAAAACTTTAAGATTGATTAATAGATTATATATTGTTTAACGCCCCGCTCAAAATTTTTCACTCATATGGAGACGTCACCATTGCCGGTGAAGGACTGGAAAATTTAGGCCTATGCTCGGCGCTCAGGGCCTTTGAACAGGGAGGGATCTTTATCGTGCAACACCTGCTGTGAAACGAGGCCTCGGGTTTTGCAGTCTTATCTGAAGGACCGCCCCATTTAATCGCCTCTTACGACAAGCAAGGGTCCCCACGGGTGCAAACTTTAAGACAAAAATATTTGTTTGTGTGGTATACCGTTGGAGGTATATGGCTTAACTGAAAATGTGTCGTGATACCACTAAGTTTTATAGATTCGATATCACCATTTCTACTGGGTGCTGGGATTGCTCCAGAAGGAGAATTCAACGTGATACGCAAGTTGATGAACGCAGTAATATCATTTAAATCATAGTGGCGAATCACGTGACTTTGACATGACTAGTTACACGAAAAATGGCTACTAAAGTCTACACAAAGGAAAATTTAAACGAGTAAGTAACACCTTTATCAATAATGAATGGTCGTGTAACTTATATCAACATTTGAAGAATTTTCGCCGGAGCAAATCTATACTAAAATGGTAGTTCTACATGAGGAAGAAGCAGCGAACACTGACACAGTTTTCAAAACTTTCTGACCGCCAAACAAATGTCAGTTTTCTCCCCTTCTATCGCACATTACTAACGTCAAAGTCATGTGGTTCGCCATGTGAGGGTGAGTACAAGGCAACTTCAAAGAAAGGGAAATGTATATGTGAGCATTTTACTCAAAATTTTACACGTATATGGAAAAAATGATGAGGACATGTTTCCCGATCTGGTCTGTAAGATGGTTCTATTTCACTTGGAGAGATATCAAAATATGCATATACGTTTGTACATATGCCTTTGTCTTCGAAAGACTTTCTCTCAATAGTATGTCTTAAAGAAAAAGAGAACTTTCAAGATTTTTATTTTAATACGAATTCTCTCAAATCAAGTGTTTAAATGGACTTTCCCTTAACACGGAAGAAAATCCAAGGCCCTACATTTTCCCTGAAACACATAATTTGGACTAGTTTTTATGTAAGAAAGCTTTTCAGTAGTTCCAAACTATACTATGTATATCCAACCACCTCTTTTAGTTAACCCGCCATATTGTGCCATATAGTGGGAACAATGGATTTTAATTGTGGGATAAATGGTAAAGAAAAAAAACTTAATAGAACACCAACTACGATGTACACGCATATATTTTACTTTCAACGTCATAAATAGATAAATAATATAGACTTAATTCAGAAAACAGATGGACGACCTTGGTCGACGTCACCGCTGGTAACACAGAGAGAAACAATAAAAGATAAGTCTTTTTAAATTACTAGTATTACAGAGAGAAAAAATAAAAGATACATCTTTCTATATTACTTTCCGTGGGGATCCGGAATAGAATAAGTCCACAGTACCCCTTGCTTGTCGTAAGAGGCTACTGAATGAAACGATCCTTCATCCAATCGCAAAAAACGAGGACCTGTGTCACAGCAGGTGTAGCACGATAAATGCCCCTCCTTGCTCAAAGGGCATAGGCGCCGAGCATAGGCCTAAGATTTTCAGAACTCTCTCTCCATATGAGTGAAAAGTTCTCATGCAGGACATTAAAAAATATATCCAACCAACCAACTCTCTAAATTACTAGTATTATAGACAGAAACAATGAAAGATACGTCTTTCTAAAATACTAGTAAATGTATTTCAATAACTTTAAGAGAACTCAATCTCTCAAATCTCATTTTTCACCATCATATCTTATTTTGAATAAGTTTACAGTATTCTTGGCTAATATCATTGATTTCAAGATTCTATTAATTCAATCTATCATACAAAACCTATTTTCTGTCTTGCAGACGATATTTATAGACTTACTTGGATCACCACACGCTAGATAGACCACGTCGTCTCCGGCGCATGAAGAACTAAATGAAAAGAAGGACACAGCCAATGAAACGGAAGATGTCATTTGATGCTATTTATCAATAACTATAGATACTCAATTTGTAGATGATTGATTGATTATTTATTGCTTTCCGCCACAATCAACAATTTTTCATTTAACTGATGGCGTCCAGTTTTTGGTGGTGGAGGAGAGAACCCAGATACAATGTACCTGGGAAGAGACCACCGACCTTCCGCAAGTAAACTGGCAAACTTGCTCACATAACGCCGCGGCCGAGATTCGAACACGCGCCGACAGAGGTGAGAGGCTTTGTGATTTTGAACCCGATGCTCTAACCACTCGGCCACGGAGGCCCCTCAATTTGTAGAAGAGCGTAACATGTTTAGATGCAAAACGAACCTTTTCTTTAGGAAGGATTGCAGATAGTTTATGTTAGCTGATCCATTTACGTTTAGTAAATCTAACTTGGCTGTGACGGCACTCTTGGTCTGAAAACTTGTTGTCTTGATACTCCTGAAATGATAACTCTTGTGACAAATCAAAATTGAACGTAGTAATCTTAACACATCTATCTATTCATGAAGAATTTAATGGGCATTATGAGCGATTGTCTTATACAATTTCCAGATTTAGAACATAGAAATTCATGGTGAAAATACTAAGAAAACCCTATAAGGGCATTTTAGTTTCTACGAAGTGCTTATGCATTTATTACAACCGATTCTTTATCTATATGTTTGTTTCCTTATCCCCGTATTGGAAAAGCTTTCGTTTTAATGTTTTATATTGAGATTTTCATCAAATGCAAAATACAAAAGTTTTGACAGGGGATTGTAGATAGCTTGTAGTGATTTTGGGATATATAGAGTTTTTGTCACAAGTAAACGCACTCTATTCTGCGACCCCAAAAAACATCATTTTCAGTCAATACAGCAGATTCACAAATAATCGTTTAAATTGTGAATTTTAATCAGTATACAAGCAAGTATATAAAGTATGTTTCTAAGGTGTACATTGTAGGTAGATGCGATTTGTTGCAGTGAACATCATATAGGCTGTATGTTAAACTTTATTTCTTTAAGCCTTTGTAATGCCAACCTGTATCCTAGTTGTTGACAGACAATTTCACCAAATGTGTCGTTCCAGTTCTCTGCACAGATTTCTTCCCAGTTATCTGTGACATGGTTATAAATCTGAACAACACCACTGTCTGATGCGTTTCCAAGTTTTACTGCAAAGAAGGGCAAATATAATCATTCACTGTTGGCAAATGCATCTCGTGTTCAATTTATACATTCTATATTATGAATGATAGATTAATTAATATATGAGGGCGGGTCAATAAGTAATAACTTCAGTTCAATTTATACATTCTATGTCATGAATGATATATTAATTAATATAGGAGAGCGAGTCAATAAGAAACCAGCCTGACTTATTTCCACCTCTTATTTTTCGATGTAATTGCCCTTTAGTGTGATGCACTTAGACCAACGGTTTTCAAGTGCAATCAGTACAGAACTGAAAAAGTCAGGGTTCTTTATATTGACTCACTCCTCAACTGCCGTCACGACTTCGTCAGACCGGAAATGATATCCACGGATATCCTTTTTCAAGTTTGGGAATAGGTGGAAGTCGCTAGGAACTAGGTCAGGCGAATAGGCAGGATGTGGTATTAATTCTAATTTCGCTCTACAGCATCCAATCCAACTTTGCAAGAGTGGACTCTCGTGTTGTCCTGTTGCAGCAAAACACCTTTCGAGAGTTTACCTCGGCCTTTTTCACGGATGGTGGTTCTCAGCTGGTCTAGCAAATTTCCATTGTACACTCCAGTTATTGTACTTCTCTTTGGTAAAAAGTCCAGCATAATAACGCTTTTGCGTCCCATAATACTTTGGCCATCACCTTCCCAGCAGATGGTTGCATCTTGAACTTCTTTGACCTTGGGGACCCCGGTCCTATCCACTGACGAGTCTGAGCTTTATCCTCTGGCTCATAATAATAATGAAGTCTTATCTACAGTCACCAAACAGAAGAGAAAATCACCTTTTAACATAATACGCTTCAACAAGGCGCTGCATACTGATGTTCTGGTTGCCATTTGCTCATCGCTAAGGATATGGGGACCCAATAGGCTTTTAGCTTCCGCATACCTAAACTATCATGTAAGATTGTTGAAACACTACCATGTGAAATACCTAATGCCTGCGCTACCTTAATTCGCCTATCAGAGTATACCAAATCCCGAACTTTGTTACACATTTCTTCGTCGGTAGCATCCAGTGGGCGTCCATACCTGGTTTCAACTTCTAAAGACGTTCTGCCGCGTTTGAATTCCTCTACCCAGAATTTAACCTGAGCATAAGATGGTGCAGAAGATCCGTAAACATCGGCTAACTCGCCGTACATTTCCTTGCCTGTTTTACCTTTAAATACAAGTACTGAATTACAGCACGATACTCAACTTTAGATGAAAAGAATGCCTTTGCATCATTAGCCATGTTTGACTTTCAATATCATATTAAAGAATGATTCGATACGTGTGCAATTTTGTACCCAAGTATAATACATATATTGAAACAAGGCATGAAAATCGAGACCGTCTCGGTGAATCGGAAATGGGATAGGCTGGTTACTTGTTGATTCACTTTCCTAGAATATCCTTCATTTAGCAAACTGATTTTGAATGTTGGCAAGAGGGCATGCATAAGTATGTTTTATTAACATCTGTTGTTTGTGGTCTTTGTTTCAAGTGTTTTATGTTTTATTTCACTTACTACATTCGGTTTCTTCTACTTCTTCATAACAGTCTGGAATGCCATTGCAGACCTGAGACTTCTGGATACACAAGTTTGATGCCGGGTTACATTTGTATTGATCAGTAGAACAGGTAGCTAAAACGATTTTAAAGAAAACTCATTTCCATTGCTTAAAACGCTTTAATAGTATAGATATTTACATACCTACTTTTTCATTGTGTTTTATTTCTCGATAAAGGCACTGTGACGTGTAAGTGATGATTCAACATATAAACATGAAAATCTATACTACTTCGTCGTAGATCGAATGCTGTCTGACATGTTTCATACTAACTGTTAGGCCGTTATTTACATACTGTTTTTGACTACAGATTACTCCGTTTACCTGATCAAGACAGGGGGGTCACGGTGAGTGTAACCGGTCAACAGGTAGGGAATGCTTACTCCTCCTACACACTTGATCCCACCTTTGGGTGTTCAGAAGTCTGTATTTGTCCTACCCTTTATTTTGTATTCTTTATGGAATTTATGAGATTGATCACTGTTCGTTATCCTCACTTTTCATACTTTAAAAAATCACAATTTTTGTGAGGAAATATACATGTAAAGAATAAATGTATATTTCATTTGTATATTGGGAAGTTTAAAATCAATAGAAGCACGGTCTGTAATTTCTAAATAATCAATTTATGTGATATCAGTTAGATAGGGGAAAAGAAACATGTTCTGCTGTGACAAATAGTTGAATTCGCCATATTTTAAGTACACGTTTTTTGTACTACTGACTTGTTCTACAAGTACACATACCACACTGAGCTTCATCAGTAGCGTCTTCGCAATCGTGATAACCGTCACACAAGAACGATATATCGATACAACGACCATTGTCACATGGTATCTGGTTTGGCTGACATTCTGTTGAAAAATAGACACTCGAGGCACTGTCATACTATTACATACAATGATATAACATTCCTGCAATAGAATATCTGGAATTCAAAGGAAAATGAGTGATTCTATATATCTGCAAACTAGTATTTGAAATATACATAATCAAAGGAATTTTGAAACATGCAGCAGTGCACGTAAGAAAAATAAATTTAAATAAAATATGACGAAATAGTTATATTACTAACTCTTTTCGAACCCATTGGATTAATCATTAGTACACAAAAACATCATAATCAAGTATATCATTAAAAGACATACCCTTTATATCTGGAGTTTCGTGAGCCTCTTTGTAACCGATACACACAGAAGTGTCGTTTACATCAGGTAAAGAAGAACACGTCAGGTTCTGAGGCCAGGGATTGGCAAAAATCTCCCAGAATACAAAACAGTTCTTCTTGTATTCTTCAGAATGGAAATACAGAGTTTGTACATGCGCACTGTATTTAATAATTTATCAAATCATTTATATAGTATATTGATATTTGTATTCAAATTAAATTGAAATTCTATACAAAACATCTTCAAAATGGAAATATAAACTTTATATCCGTATTTAAGTTTTATATCATTGATGCTAGCAGATCATGAATGAATGCTTGCATTTCTAAGCATTTCAAGGAATAGCTCTTCACATACTACCATTCATCAAATTGAAGCACCAATTTTGTACATTGATAATTACAAATGCATACTTTTACTAGTATCTAAATTTTAAGTTCTCATCTACATTTTTTTCTGAAGTTATTTCTTGAATTTTCTAGGAATTGTACAATGATTCTGGAACTAATAAATACTTTGCTAACCTTCACAAAGCGATCTGCAGGGTGGGATAGTATGTTGAAAAACAACCTCTGTTCCAGAACATTTTGGAACAAATACAGAACAACCGAACAACTCTGAGTGTTTGTAACACTGTGTTGTCTTCTGTAAATAAGAAATTACTTCCAGCATCATATTGTGATTCGGAAAGTTGATATCAAGATTATAATTTGGAAGTGCTGATTGACCAAATCCCAAATTAATGCAGGCATTGTAATATTGGCCAACTGGTACAACGACGCATTTTCCAGCTGAAAAGACAAAATTAAACTGTACTGTAATGGCGGACTGCTTTAAACAAGATAACGATATGAATTAGAAAGGATATTGTATACTTACGTTTGAATGGGTTTTCTCTGCATTTGGAAGTTGGAAGATTGTTACAATCTAGCGGAAATGAAGTATTCTCGCAGGCTGATTTAACGTCTAGAAAATCAAAGCAAAAATCAGAAAAGTCTATTATTAGAAGTATCATCGAGCAAAATGACCGCATTGCCACGCAAAAATCTATGCATGGAAATAAAGAATGTCAAGATTTGATACTGATTGTTCTCTTCTTACATTTTTTTCATGCATAGATGAAGATCAATCTCATAATTCCTATAAGGAATACAAAATTAAGAGTTGGGCAAACGAGGATCCCTGGACATACCAGAAATGGGATCAGATATCTTGGAGATCTAGCAGTAAACATCCCCTCTTGAGCAGAGATCTAAAACTAAACATCCCCTTTTGACCGATCAGACCTACCATGCGCCCTTTAATTTGATCAGGTAAACGAAGTAGGCCGTAGTCAAAATCAGTGTGTAAAGAACAGACAAACAATTGGTTTGAAACTTGTCACATAGAACTTGACCTAGTAACAGATTGTATTGTAAATGAGTGCAGTATTAATAACGATAAAAGAATTTGCAAAATACTGACTTTAAACAAAATTGTTGAAATCACCGTGATATCAACATATTTGTCAGTAGCCTGTTTTTATTTAAAAAATGATCATATGCAGAAGATGCTATCGCATATTAAATCAGTTGAGAGACATAAACACCACATGCAGGTGATAATGGAATATTGCTAAATAAATATGGGATTTTGACGATGGAGAAGCTACAGTGTAATGAAAATTAAATGTTATATCCGCTTGCATACTCGTATAAAAAACTTATTTGTCATGTATGCGAGTATGCAAGCGGATCTAAAGTCTAATTTTAATTCGATTGGAGAAGCTGGAATCATCCGTTTGTTATAAGGTTGAGTTGTTAGTTTGTTGTTAGTGTCTATTTAAAAAAAAATCCAAATATGGAAAACTGTGGGGGTCTTTTATTTCGAATTCGCTGGGATATATCAAAACATGAATGAAAATAAGTATTTATAAAATAAAACGTCTTTAATGTATCCAAATGTAAAGATGAAGGCCACAGGAAGATATTTTTATCATGTAGAAGCTTTTTAATAATTATGCTTCATAGCAATACAGTCAGCTAATGAAATAACGCAATTCGTTCCCATGGGAATGTTGGATGACCTGATCAAAAAGGACTACGCTTTTAATTCCAATAAGGAACTCTAGCATCTTTTTAACATCAACTACAGAGTACTTGTACGTAGAATCAGAGTGGTGTTAATGTAATTATTTGGATGACTGATCACATGGTATGAATTTTTTTGAGTTCCACTTTTATTGACAAAATTCAAACAATATAGTCTTCAATTCATGGTATGGAATGGTCGTACTTGTTGTTGATTTTGGAGAAGTTTTGTGGTTTAAAAACTAAACGCTCTTTAGAAATTTTGAGACTCTACATTTGATATCAACCACTTCCCGCATATATGGCACAATACGTCTGATTTCTCTCCTTCAGTATTTGATATTTTATAGAGGAGTAAATAAAGGAGCTTGTTAGAACATTTACAGGATTTTGCAACGAGTCTCTGTTAATATATTTTGAATTCCAGTATAGGTACGGTAACTCATATTCATAAACTTCCATATCCATAGAAAAAAATGCTATCCAAAGGACCGAAGTTTTTACTGACCAAAGTATCAAAGTTTTTGATATCATAATAGACCAAAGTATTGAAATTTTCATTATTATAGTAGTCTCAAACTTTTTACTGCTAGAATAGGCCAAAATATCAAAGGTTTTACTTTAATGTAGCTGGGATGACTATATGCATGCAATACTCTCTCTTGTCAACAAACAAACCATTCACCTGTCATTGGGTAAAATGCTATCTGACGTGTTTCATACCAGTTGTTTGACCGTATTTACACACTGATTTTGACTACAGATTATTCGTTTACCTGATCAAGATATAGGGCTCACGGTGAATGTGATCTATAAGCTGGTGAGTGCTTACTTCTAGACACTTCATCCCACCTCTGGCATATCCAGGGGTCCATGTTTGCCCAACTCTTAAATTTGTATTCCTTATAGGAGTTATGAGTTTGATCACTGGTCGTTATCTTCACCTTTTCACGTAAACAAACATACATTAAAGTAGAAAAAATTTTCAAAATGTTTGCTATCATAATAGACCAAAATATACAACTACGTACTATATTATATGAAAGTATAACTTTTTACTACACACGAAGTTATTCAAAATATAGAAAGTTTATACGAAAATAATACACCATAATTAACTATAATACTGTCAAATACCAAGCAGATGACAGTAATTTAACCTATGCATAAAAAGTTTTGAAAAAAATCTGAAAGAAGTTATGTCAATACCTTGGCAGTATTGTTTGCATGGCAGTATAGGTTGTCCATTTTGACATTCAGGATTGTACACCGAGCACCAAAAATCTCTAGCATATCCATAACATTGATCTTCAAAAATCCCGGGGTACTTTGACGCAGATTCTGCCACTTCCAACAGTGTGGTATGACCGAATGCATTTGGTAGGGTAGTCAGATGATAAGTTGTATGGTTTTTGCAGTGGTTGATGTTTACTTCGAAACACTGTCCTGAAAAACGGTAAGAGTGCCTTAGTGGCTTTGACTGGATTTATATACTCTGCAAAAAAAGAAACGCATAATGGATTTTTTAAGAGTTTAGTAGATGTATTTTGGATTATGATTTTACAATAAAAAATGTAGATATTCACTAGAATTGTTTCAATTGAAAAAAATTACAGTCCAAACCTTAGATATTGGTGAAAAAAAAGTCAGATCATCGCAGTTAAGAACACTTCCTGTCACGTTTAAGTTAGTACCGTGTATGACCACCTCGAGCTGCCAACACAGTTCTGCATCTCCTTGGCATAGAGTCAATCAATGTTCTTACGTTATTGCGTGGAATTGTTCGCCATTCCTGTTGTAACATTTGACGGAGCTGATCGAGGGTCTGAGGCGGAGGTTGGCGCAGGCGCACACGTTTATCCAGTTGGTCCCATAAGTGTTCAATCGGATTCAAATCCGGTGATTTGGAAGGCCATGGTAGCACATTAATGTTGTTCTGCTGAAGGTAGTCAATTGTTAAGCGGGCTGTGTGAGGCCTAGCATTGTCATGTTGGAATAACTCCCTCTGTCGGTCAATTACCCGCATAAGGTGAGGTTGGAGAATTTGGTCTCTGTACCTTTGAGCCGTTAAATTCCCCGGGACATGTACCAGTTCTGTTTTACGGTCATTAGAGATCACCGCCCACATCATGACGCTACCTCCACCGAAGCTATCCACTTCTTGGACACACGAGGAAGAGAAACGTTCATTCCTGCGCCGGTATACACGGATTCTTCCATCACGTTTCTGTAGCAGAAAACGGGACTCATCGCTGAACCAGATTCTACGCCAGTTGCGGAATGTCCAGCCCCTCAATCTTTTGCACCATCGGACTCTTTCTCGTCTGTGTAACGGTGTCAAAACTGCTCCAAAATACGATCTTCTGGGTCTAATGCCATATTGTCGAAGTCGGTTGCGGACTGTCTGCGAGCTGATTCTTCTCAATCCAGGTATTCCGACTGCAGTAGCTGTTGCAGCAACGGTTCGATTCCGTAGATGAAAGACCCGGATGTAGCGATCTTGTCCAGGAGTCGTAATGCGAGGTCGCCCACACCTCGGTCGGTCATTAGTAGAGCCAGTCTGCTGGAATCTGTTCCACAGCCGAGAAATTGTGCTCTGATTTACGTTTTCAGTTCGTGCAATCTCACTTTGGGATACTCCGGCCTGGAGACGGCCAATGACGATATTTCGAGTAGCAGGGTCCAACCTTGGCATGGCAGCATTTTAACGTTATGATGAATTCAAGCTTCAAACTTCGTCCTTTTATACCCTTTAATGTAGTGGTTGAATTAAGCACAAAGTTCTCGTGAAAAACGTAAGCCAAATTCCATGGCGATAGAGGTGATGTGCAATTTTAGAGAGTCGCCGAGCTAATTTGGCAGAGAGCCAAATCAAATGAACAGACTTTTAAAGTTTCATACTTACCTGTAAAAAATCAATTACTCAATTGACCATTTCAGTTTACCTGGTAAAATACATAATTTGCATTTTTAAAATTTCAAAAGGGCTATGCGTTTCTTTTTTTGCAGAGTATATATGTTCAGTTTTCAACCATTTTGTAGAACATATGACCGTCTTATGGTCACTATTGTATGATATTATGGAAATTTTTCCTCATACCTGATACTATAGGCGGAGTTGTTGGCAACATTTTCCCTGTGGATAAACGTAAAGATTTACAGTGGAATCAACCTTTTTCGTTAATTATTAATGTTATCTGTTTTCATGGTTGTATCAGACCACGAAAGAAAGTTATCAATGAAGCACAATGTTTTCCTCATAAAGGTAGAACATAGACAAACTTCCACGAAAATTATGTACAATCGAAATATATATTATTTGACAATTCCACTTCATTAAAGTTGTTGAATCCATTGGATTATATAGCAAATTATATGAAATGGCGACATACTTTATTTCGCAGACCATCATAATTATCATTCTAGTATCTATATTGTTCATATTTTTTCACCTTAATGTGTAATGAAATACGTTTGAAATATTATCCAGAAAAGTCTTGCTTAATGTAATTACAAATAGCAATCAAATCTTTTAATTTTGTTAATTAGAAGGATAATGACATTCATAAAACTGACTGAGTGCTGTAATTTTTATTGAATTTGGAGACGCTTCAATCACTCCACTTCGGAAACCGGAAACAAGCAACGACACCAGCGATGATTCTGTCCAATTGTAGACGTTTATTGGTGATGTGAACTTTATGGTAAAGAGGACGCCAGTCAGTTGCCCATTTTCTGGTCTGTAATACAAAAAGATAACCAGTCCCAGTCGTTGCAGGTTACATTCCATCTTAAAATCGACCTATTAATACAGTCCAAGTGATGTATAAAATACCTGATCTCGTTAATTGTTGTAGAACTGAACTGTGATCGATATGGACTTCGTGTAAATATTAAACTCATCTGAAAATGATAAATTAAACTCATCTGAAAATGATAAATTATATAACCATTCTATGCCGTTCAGTCACAACACACAAAACATTCATATGGTTCCGACATTCCGTATTCTCAAAAAATTATGAGGACACTAGTACAAACAAAAAAATCGATGAAAGATGGGTGAATATATATTATTAGCTTACTTTGTATGTAACGACTTGCATCCAAAGATTAAAATATATTACCCTTCTCGACATAACTATAAAAATTTTCCAAACTGCTTTGGACTCAGTTGAGAAATTAAGGGAATAAATTACATTCCATACGGTACATTGCATTCATTTTACTTCTAAAAAGATAATTTTAGGTTTCACTTTCATCACTTTTGTAAAAATGTTTGTTTGTAACAAATGTCATTAAGTGATGCAACTGTTCGTCTTCGTGCCATTGGCGTGTTTGAAGCTAGAACTAATGTATCAGAACAGGGTTACAGAAGAATTTGAAGAGCATCTAAATACCGCAAGATCTCTCTGGAGGCATTACTGTCAATTTGAAAACACACAAGACCCTCCACATTTTAATGACCTCGCGTGATGTCACATCGGCAAGACATTTTTCGGTTTGTTTATCTACAAACTTCACAGGTAAAACAATTCCGGGTCTGAGGATAAGTTTGTAATAGATTGCGGGTACATACATTGACTCCACACGACCCGCCCTGTGATGTTGAAGCGATATTGTTTATTTAGTTTGGCATCTTATAGACAATATTACCGTTTTAGAATGCAAAGTTGGACATAAATTTTATTCACAGATATATCTCGTTTCCATCTACACAGCAGCAGCGCCGACCTATCAAGAGTTTGACGCAGAGTTGGGAGAACGATTCATAGACACCTGCATTGTACGTCAGACATTTGGTGGAGATAGCGTATTGCTTTTAGAAGTATAACTGCACATGGAAGAACTCTCTTGGTGATCATTGGACCATAAAGATAATCTTTAATTTTCTTATGTATATCTCATAGTAAGGTTACCTCAATATTAACTTTGGAAGGTTTATTAGGGATTTATCTCTTAACCAACCATACAGTTGCTGACAGTTTTATCAACCAATCAAATTGTGCGTTTCAACGCACGTATAGGTAAGTCATATTCAAAGCTTTATCAAACATTACAAATCATGGTCAAATCAAAATTAACTACAATGTAAATACTGAAAATACATTCTATTACTGTTATAATTTCTAGGTTTTGACTGTTGAAATATTGTTATGATATGTGTTATAGTGCACGTGCACATGTTTTTTTTTCACTTGTTGAAGGAATAAGAATGAATTATTGTGCAAATTGGTGTAAAATCCTTGATCATTTGATAAAGCAATTATTAACTTTTGATTTGGTCTATTCGTGACTATACGAACCTGGTCAAATATTGGTTAACCTAGGCCTCGGACTACAAATACCTGACCTGAGGTCCGTATAGTCACGAGTAGACGTCGTCAGAAGTCAATAATTGTATATCATTGACTTTTTGAATCTACAAAAATAAACCTGTGTTCTCACATAGAATTATTGGAGGCATTTGACATTTAAGTATGATATACTATATGTGTTTCTAACATAAAGGTGGGGCCTCCGTGGCTGAGTGGTTAGAGCTCAAAATCACAAGGCCTCTCACCTCTAGTCGGCGCGGGTTCGATTCTTGCTCGCGCCAATATATGTGAGAAAGTTTGCCAGTTTACTTTCGGAAGGTCGGTGGTCTCTTCCCGGGTACATTGTATCTAGGCTCTCTCCTCCATCTACAAAAACTGGACGCCACCAGATAACTGAAAAATTGTTGAGTGTGACGGAAAACAACAATCAATCAATAACATAAAGGTGTTACGAAACAACAAAAAACACAATGCCAATTCATCTTAATTGTACTTATGATAAAGCCTTATTTGAAGATATGCCAAGTTACTTTTTTCCATTAGTATAATATATTCCAATCACACTACTTATGTCCTTGCTTCGCATAACCATACACGATTTTATATCAGGTTGGATTGCTATACGTGTTTGAATCTAACAATCATTGGATTTCGTTTACCCAAATTGAATGGCGTATTGAAATACCGGTAGATCCATATCAAACTGTATATACATTATCTATATTTATTAAAACAAGATTCCTTTTTAAAAGAAAATGTAACCATGAAACCATTATGTTCCAGTAAGCAATCTCCACTTCTAAATATAGAAATGCAATAACCGAGAGGATAATGTAGTATTAATTCTGAACACCATGTATACACCAGTGGGTACATTAGAATGAAACAATCCGTACAACGTTTAATCAGAAATACTTTGTATTCTGAACAATTTTGAGGTTCTCCCAGTCTATCTATATAAATTGGTAGATGCCAGTTTAATGAAAACAGAATGGCTACGATACGGCAGGATTAGTATCGGAAACAACACACGACATTTGTAACAAGTTTTCTTCTGGTACAAAAATAGATGAAACCATGGATTTTCTGCCAGCTTTGATATTGCTGACGAGCAGGATATTATTAAGACGGGGCTTTATTGCTAATATCAGCGGTCTGAAAAGTGATGTCCACTTTTAATTTTCTGCGAAGCAAAGGGGATATAGAAGACAATTGCTGGAATTCTCAGGTGGCTTATAGACACAGAGAGGTCGAAATTCACCGAGTCGAGTAAGAACACAGATTCATATAATATGCATAACGCGGATGCATATGTCAATCAGATGTTGTTTTCAATTGATAGTAATCTTATTACATGTTTTTTGTATCAATCTAATTGACAGTGAATTATTTCAGTAGTATTAAATTACTATGAGTCAGAATCACACACAGCTTATTAGAGGATTTACTTGTCATCAACAAGTACATTATTTACATTGAATTTGTGGCATTTTTACAGTGATGCTCAGAAAGTTAAACAAACTTTACATAAATGGGATAAAATATCAGATATACAACCGGTGAATGAAAAATATATTTACTTTGGAATTTACGTCAAAATTATCGTCTGATATCAAAATCATTACAAATTTGATTCTGTTTATTTGCAAATTTGAGTAAAAACTTCATGAATACCTATTTCAAAAAAGTTTAAACAGTCTTTCAACTAGTAATTACTATGCACCGGCATCGGCCATCATGAAGTAGAATTTGATGAAGTTTAGCTTCAGGCTTAGAATGCCAAACACATTTTGAAATTTGAAATAAAGTATATTTCCATGTTCGATCCTGGCGCTACGTCAAATCTAAGGTACTGCGTCAAGCATCCGGTATTAGACGTGAAAGCCATAAGTCTTTTGAATATGACATTAAAAAACGCAGGACTAGTGTCACTTTAAGCACTGGCACAATAAAGAACCCCCATTGCCACGGTCTTGAGCACCATGTATATGTTAAAATATGTGGCACTTCACTTAAAGCTGACAACATCTCTACGTAAATTGAAATATTTTCTAATGGGAGGCAAAACAATATACAAAGTAACAAAATTTTATATAGCTATATTCTGGGCCTTGAACAGTACAAACACATAAAATGATATTCATTGTCCATGTGATGGAGGTGTCATACCTGATATAAAAATGTCCTAGAAAAATACTGGTAAGCTATCGACTGTTTATCTGAATAATCTGTACTGTAAGAAGAATAAGGTCCGGCTTTTACAATTAGGCTTCCGTTAAATGTGTCTGTCTGGTACGAAACTGCAGAAACAACAACATGATCAGAAAATAAAAGTATTACAATGAAAAATAAACATGTATGCACCATATTTTATATCATAGAAATTCATATCAGACAAGGAAAAGATATAAGCTATGAGCATGCGTGTACATGTCTAATTTTTAATGCGGGTGCAACAGCGAATTTACTTCTTACAGGTCAGACAAAAAGATTGATCAAAGAGATACAATATCAAAACCCTGCTAACAAACTGTACTTACACAAAGGCACGTGTGTAGTTGTGGTGGTTACATAATCAGTGGGGTGTGTGGTGTCTTTTTCTAAAAATAAAAAACTAAGAAGTATGATATGTTTCAAAACAATTAAGCCATGTCAAGTCAACAAATTTTGATACCTTTAATTTAGATTTTGGAAGATCCCAATAGGTGAGGAAACATGAAACTGGGGAAACGTTTTCCTCCGTATTATTACTGTTTTCATACAACAACTATTTTCAAGAACGCAGATTTGTTTGAATTCTTCTATTTCATTTCTATGTACTTTGCATATGCAAAGTTTGTGAGAATACATTCATTGAATACAATTTACATTGACCGACCATAAAAAAAAAGTGTGAACATACTTTGTGCGGAACTAATTAAATATCCAACTAAAAATCCAATCACGGCGACGCAGCAAATAATGAAGCCGATGATGCATAGCTTTCGTTTTTTCGTCGCCTCGTCTTTTTCCTTAAATTTAATCTCTGGAATTTCATCAGCCGGGGCATAGTCTTTAGACCGTGGTTTCTTTTCAAGAGTACCATCCAAGTTGAACTTCGCCTCCTCTTGTTGGAACAACGGATTGTCATAGCAAGCCTGGAGAAGAGTAACATTTTCGTCACATCCTTTATAACTTCTTAGATGAAAAACTTGCATCGGAATTTTATTAACAGTCCCACTCATTTTTTTTATAACTCAGAGAATTATTGTATCAGCTTACTCAGGATCATGTCGTAAAAAACTGCACAATGGATATCACCTAAAATTTTGTTTGAACTTTTTGCAAGACAGTCGTCTAGAAGGACGAGCCATCATAAGATTCTGATAGGAGAAAAAAAATCTAATCAAGTATTCATTGGATCCCAGGAATCGATCAGTTCTAACCAAACTCAAGCCGTGTGAACGGGGTAATTATTGTCCCAACCTGCATACCATTTAGTCCCTATTACGTGATCTTTCATGGATTTCATCAAAAGGTCTTTTTCGAAAACAGCGGCTATTAGTAAACACTTGGAAAGAAATTACATGCCATCTTCAAAGAACATTGAACATAGGAAATTGAAAAGATGTGCAGAATATATATTGACGTTCTGTACGACTATATACATTTTCCCTGCATATTTAACCGTATGCCTCTATTTAATTAACTTTAATTAATTTCCGTGTAGAAGAAAAAGCCACGTCAGGTATAACAACCTCTTCTGATCTGGTTCGGCTCACAGTATATTTAGGACATTGCATGCCCATAATTATTAATGAATCAATTGAATTCAATATTGATATAATATCTTCATTATTCCAGAGAATGGGTTTTAGCTCACCTGAGCTGAAAGCTCAAGTGAGTTTTTCTGATCATCGGTTGCCAGTCTGTAAACTTTTCATATTTCTGATTTTTTTCTCCAGAACCACTGGACCAATTTCAACCATCTTGGAACAAATTATCCTTGGGTAAAAGGGATTCAAGTTTGTTCAAATAAAGGGTAACGCTCTTCCCAAAGGAGAGAAAATAGAGAAATAGCGAAAATACACTGACAAATTTTATAAACCTTCTTCTCCAAAACCAGCGGGCCAATTTCTATCAAACTTGGTACGAATCTTTTTTTTTTCTTTGTTTTTGGTACAAATCATTTTTGAGTAAAGGGGATTCGAGTTTTTTTTCAAATAAAGGTATATACCCCCTTCAAAGGGAGATATTAACAAAAATGCAAAAATATTCAACATATCGTCTTCTCAAAATTCACTTGGCAGAAAAGTACAAATATACATGTCAGCTTCCTGATAGAGTGCAAATTTAAGTTTGTGAAAATCATGGCACCCGGGGGTAAGGTGGGGTCACAATAAGGGGTCAAAGATATACATGAGAATATATAGAGAAAATATTTTAAAATCTTCTTACGAACCACTGGGCCAGCTTCCTAACAGAGTGCAGATTCAAGTTTGTAAAAATCATAACTCTCGGGGATAGAGTGGTGTCACAATAGGAGTGTCAAAGTTGTATATGCGAATATATAGGGGAAATCTCTGAATATGAGCCAAGGGTACTCAGGTAAGTGATATGGCCCATGGGTCTCTTGTAAATGAGAGGAGAGAATAACTGAGTAATGCATCTTCTTCTAGCCAGAGTTGCTAGAAAATTGAGAGGGGATGACGTAGGAGAGGGGGGGGGGGGGTTCGATCGTTGAACGGGTAGAGGCAATAAGATACAAAATATACAAATAATTTGTTTCATAAAGAGAGCGAGTCTTAGATTAGGCAATAAAGATTAAAGTAATTAGGACATTCACGTACAGTAATATCCTATTGAGGGACGGGGAATAATAAAACGTTTTTGCGAAACCAATTTCAAAATCGATTTGATACAAAGAAGCCCACTTAAATTTAAAGGAAAAAAAACTGTTCTCCTGCAAATACTAGGAATTTATATTATGTTAACCTCATTGTATATGATACCTCATTGTATATGATAAACAATCATAATCCATAACCATTCAGAACATTTTTTAAATCCAAATATAAATGGTAAATTGTGGACTATGATAATAGCGAATTTCCACGTACATATGACTTACGAAAGTCATGAAAATTTGTTCAAATTATGGAAATTTTAAACCTTGATTAATCCGAAAGACTCATTTCATAGAATATAGTGTATTGTTTCAACATATTCAAATGTTCTAAATCAATGCCCTGGGAAGATATCTAGGAGAAAATTGGTTTCCCTCAAAATTTGTCTATGTCGACGAAAGGCAATTGAATTGTAAATTCAATCTGGAAGAGCACAAAATTTAAGATTGATACAAAGTGAAAGAGAGGTTTATGACATTTCCTGGGTAATTTATACAGTCACTGTAGATGAATGTCGGAGACTTGGTTGTTTGTTATATGACCTAAGGGGCATATCATTCTTAGTTCGACGACACTAATTACAGAGCTTCCTGCAACAAAAACGTCGACCAAACGAAAGAACATCGACCGAAACAAAGGATATATACGTAAAGGAATGGACATTTGTTACCGTTTAGCCAATAACAACACGACCCAAATCTTTGAACTAGAACCTGTATAGCGAACGTTCTTTCAGATATTTAATGTATAGACTCTGGCATTCTGAATAGTACGAAAATAATGAAGTAGAGTTCCATTTTAAGATTTAGATAATGCACCCAGAAAAGGGAAATAATATTGTTGATTTTTTAAAAGATTATTTACAGTAACTATATTAAATCAACACAATTATGAATGCCAGCATGGGTAATGATGATCGATAAATTTTGATCAGTTTGTTTAAATAATGAATAAAATTACTGATATATTCAGTTAGCAATTTTCAATCAAACAAATTCGATAAATGTCAATTTTTGATATTCTTACATTTCCAATGTTTTTGCCATGACATCTCTACAAATTCCAATGATAACTATTTCTTCAAAAATGCGTTGCAGTTGTATCCAATGTTTGTATGAATAAAGATAAATATAGTACGTCTATCTTAACGACTGTGAATTCCGACAGGAATGAAATTCGAATGTAAATATAAGAAATAAACTTTAATTCTGAAAATACATAAGGGTATGAGCAGCAACGCTTCAGCCTAACATACTTTTCACAATGTGCTAACGTGCTTCATGAAGTACGCCGAAGTGAGGCGTCGAAGTTCATACACGCTCATTTATTTTCAGAAGTGAAATTTATTTCTCAATTGTCAGTTTATGAGAATAAACTATTGTCATTGTCAAACAAAACTGGTTTCGAGATGTTCTTCTAGTAAATTTCAATGATGAAAACATCCGCAGTTAGTATATTTTACATTTCAGAACTTGTCAATATTAGTTCAATCTCAAATTATAGCATGTGAACCACTATAAGTTATAACGCACCAAAATTGAAATGCACCATGTGACCAATGTAATTTGGCCAATTAAATACTTGAAGGTATCGCCGCAAAATATCGACAATTAATCTGAGAATGATCTCAACGTATTACCCAATTTGTTTCAAAATGGTCAAACATTGCTAAGAAGGCGATTACAGCCCTTCCTTTCTATGGTACATATATTCTTTGTATAATTACACCAAAAGGTGCGTACAAAGCTTTAACTGACCGAATTAGATTTCATTACCTCAAAAAGTAAATGCACTGCACTGGTTCTAAATATTTGTACGGAATTCAAAAATTCATTACTAATCTTGAAAACAAATAATGCATATTGTATTATTCCTCTAGTTATATGTTGTTTTGTTCCCGTTTTGCACCCCATGTGAAAATTTGGTATAGCAAAAATACATGCGAAACTAAACTTTCTTCAGGTAAGACAATGACTAAGTTGTTGTAGGTAGTTCACATCACACTTGGCCGGAATGTAAAGAAGGGCATACGTGACGTTTCTCAATAATATATAATTTTTCATGTACAATTCTCTTGCATTCAATATCGTTTCCACAAAAATAATGGTGTATATTACCATGTCTATTTCAGAGTTGTCATATGTTGATAGTTCCTGGTTGTTGCATGTAAAAATATAATGTTAGGACTTATATATTACAGTAAGTTGAAGAAATGCAGGAAAGAAATAAAGAAAACTCATTGAAACTATCTGGTATCGAACACGATACCATTGCATTAATAGATAAACGAAGTAACCACTGAGCTACTCAGGCTGACATACAAACAATGGTAATTTTACTATAATATAAAATTAAAACCTTTTCTGAAATCATACAAGAACTCTTCATTTCAAGGATATGAGAAAATAATTCTAGAGAAAATGTCAGAAATGTTGTGTTTGTCCTTAATAAACAATTTTTGCAGTTTATTTCCTGATTTATTTTATATATGAAGTACTTTACAAAGTTTATTACTTGATTTCCTTTGTATACAACTTAAGATGAACTTGAAGGTGAAACTGTTTTAAACATAAAAATTATCATACACCGTATTTACTAACCAGCACTACATATGTATATATTGTTTTTGTAATTATAGATAAACGTCATACATAGTAATACTTAATATACTCAGAAAAAAGTATAAAAGCCCAGAAGGCTCATACGACATTCGATATACGAGATTCGAATTTCCAGAAATGGAATTCGAATTTCGAAATTCAGTCTCCAAATTAACCAATCAAAATATGGGTCACAACAAATGACTTAAAAGAGACAACATATTTTAATCAAACTCATTGAATGTAAACGATCGTCATCTTTATTTTCCCGCGGGGATCTGGTCAAAGACAGTAAGTGCCGAACAATAGGCATAGAAGTCTCCATATGAGTGAAAATTCCTGGGCGGGATGTTAAACAATATACAATCAACCATCTTTATTTTAAGATTAGAGGTTTGAGGTTACATACGCTTGGAATATGACAGAAAGCAAGTCAAATACAAGGCTGTTTAGTTTCTTTTGTTTAAAACTACGCATTTGCAATATGTATACAGAATATGTTCTGTGTCTTACTGAAATTCAATCATATTTTCTAATAAATCAAAAATAAAATTATTGACAGCTGCCCCTGTGTTTACTCTAATATGCTTACTGGACAAGAAAACATATTTTTTTTCTTTTTGTTATTTCACAGCGTAGCTGCACAACCACTTTGGATTTTATTTCATAATACTTAAAAATTTTGAAGATAAATGGGAGAGGGATTGATTACTTGATAAACAGACACCAAACTAGAGGAAATCAAGATTCAGGCAAGTAGCATCATTTTTCAAAGTTGGGGAGCAGGCAGCCAAAGGAGAAGTTGACTTCATAATTGTTGAAAACAATTCATGGGCTAAAAGAAAGAAGACGGGCAAGAAAGAAATTTGAAGAAAAAAAATATTTCTCCCAAACTTTAAAAATCTTATGATGGGGAGGGAGTTGAGGATGGGCATTTATCTTTCGATACATGAGTTCAGTCCACCAATTCTAACTCTGTACAACTACATAAAATGAAGTGGCAAAGGGCACAAAATATATCTTACTTTGGATGTCGAAATTACAAAAGCCTGTTATTATCATGCTAAAAATATAATTTACATTCCATTATCCCGTGATAACAACATAATTATCTAGTAATTTCGAGAGAAAAAATCTCGTTATATTGAGATAATTATCTCAAAATTACGATAAAATATTTCGTAACAACGAGAAAATGTCTTATTGTTACAAGATGATCATCTCGAAATTTACTAGAAAACATCTCGTTATTACGAGATAATTATCTCCTAAATAAAGAGAAAAGATCTTGTAATTACCAAATAATTATCTCAAAATTATGAGAAAAGATCTCGTAATTACGAGAAAATATACGTATATAATTTTGAGTTACACAACTTATGAATAGTCTTGGAAGAGTTTGATTTGGTAAATGTGAAAATGTGCTTTGTGAATAATTTTATCGAAATATTATTTTCTTATTTTGGAATGATCTCAATGTATTTGAAATAAATAGATTCTCAACAAGCTACGTATATTATTTCGTTCTATGTTGTTTGGTCAGGAAATCAAACTGAACTGGTCGCGGAAGCTCAGTGGTTAGAGCGTTCGCTTCGTAACCGGGAGGTCGTGAGTTCGAGTCCCGCTCGTGCCATGGCAGCATCAAACCCAAGACGTAAAAATAGGTAGTGATTGCTCCCTCGCCATACGCTCGGCATTTAGAAGTGAGAATCACATGTCTTTCGGATATGACCTTAACAAACGGAGGTCCCATATCACGGTAGGAGTTGGCACGTTAAAGAATCCTTACTGCTACGGCCCTAAGCGCTAAGCATAGGTCTAAATTTGTGGTACTTCACCTACAGCTGGTGACGTCTCAATATGATTGAAAATTTCTAGACGGGACGTAAACAATCAATCAATCAACATTGAAAAATGACCCTAAATATATAAAATGTTTTTTGCAATCCATACATCAGTCAGGTAGTAGGGGCCATATTTCAATATTGAAAAAATTACCATAAATGCACAAAATGTTTTCTGTAGATTCAATATCTCGGTCAATTGGAGGGTCATATTTCAACATTAAAAAAATTACCCCAAATATATAAAATGTTTCTGTACAATCCGTATTTCAGTCAGGTAGTCGAGGGTCATATTTCAACATTGAAAAAAGAATCTAAATGTACTAAAGGTTTTTTCTGTACAGTCCATATCTCGGTCAACTGGTGAAATCATATTGAAAAAGACCCCAAATTTACAACAAACAAAATTCTGTGCAATCTATATCTCAATCAGGTGGTAGAGGGTTATACTTTAACATTCAAATGTGACCCCAATGTACGAAAAGGTTTCTGTACAGTCCATATCTCAAGAAAGTGGACCTCGTGGGGATCCGGGTTAGAATAGGTCCTCAGTACCCCTTGTTTGTCGTAAGAGGCGGCTCTTCGGATGAGACCGCAAAAACCGAGGCTCCCGTGTCACAGCAGGTGGGACATGATGCTGATCCCGCCCTGCTCAAAGACCGTAAGCGCCGAACATAGGCGTAAAATTTGCAGCCATTCAAACGGCAATGGTGACGCGGCATATCAGTGAAAAATTCTCGAGCAGAACGTTAAACAATATACATGTACAAACAACCAAAATCAATAACATGGTGTATATGACCCCTACTACCCAACTCAGATATGGATTGCGCAGAAACATTTTTTTTTATACTTGGGGTCATTTTTCAATGTTGAAATACGACCCCTCCACTTGACCGAAATATGTACTGTACAAAAAACCTCTTGTACAGTTAAAGTCTTTTTTCAAATGTTGAAATATGACCCCACCAATTGTCCGAGATGTGGACTGTACAGAAAACATTTTGTGAATAAAAGGTCAATTTTCAATGTTGAAATTTGGCCCCACCAGAAATGATATTTAAGGATCGTTTTTGACAAGGATCAAAATTACACGCTTGGGGAGTTAGTTCATTAACGGTCTGGTTCAATTTTCAACGTTGAAAATTGGTGAAGAATCCGTTGAAAAATGTTCCCTGGGTTCGTTTTTCAATGGAGTCACTGTTTAGTGCTTGAATGAGACTTGCTGAAATAAGTTTGGATTTTTGTTACAAATCTAGACTATATACACAAATGTATGCAATATTTCTCTTTTTATTGATTAATGCCATCATATATCTTTGATGATCAAATGATTTCGTACTGGTTACTTAAAATATTGAGAGGGAGCGAGGGAGAGAGAGGGAGAGTTCTATGGTACTAGTCTTATAACTCATACATGTAAAGTACTGATAAAAAACGGTATTGGAATCATAGAAATAAATCAGTATCTAACCACAGCTAAATAATATGGAACTACGGATAATATGTACAGTGCATCAATATCGTTGCCGAGGACGATATGTGCCGAACGACAATATATTTCATCACAGTGTGCATTCAACACCGGAATTACAAGAGTCTTGAACTTCCATACACATACTGACAGTCTAACCTTATTATTAGTGTGTATTATCATGAAACTTGTTAAAATTAATTATAATTTATGACACAGAAGCTTACAATAATAAATCATCGTTTTCCTTCCTTTGCATTTTTAGAAATACAGGAATAAACCTTCACTCCATAAGTAACTTTCTAACTACTTGACATGCTTCGATCAAAAGTAATCTCTTAAATTCAAAACAACATTTAAAAAACGATGACGGAAAGAGAAGAGGAAAATCACGTTACCAATATTTATATATTTGCTGGTAATATCTCGTAGTCTTTTGTTTTTTCGTAATATCTCGTAATTACCTGATACTTGAATATGAATTTATTGTTTATATGATACTAATCGGCTATCTTACGAAATATGCTTTTTAAAAAAAAATACGGAAAATGAACGTTGTCTACACACCCTCCCGATTCCACTTGTTATAATGTGCTTGTTATTAGATTCATTACTTATGCAACTAACCAAAACAACCCTATATCTTTAGATAAAATATAAAAATAAGCAGGGTGTTCATATATACATATAGTAACATATCCCCTCCCCTTGTTTAAAAGGAGCGGTGATAACAAGTTTTGTGTTAAAGTAGTTTAAAGTCAAATCATATGGTATGAAATCTATCTAATCAATTGATTCAAAATTCCCTCTACCCACCACTTGATCTCCAAGAACCCCTCCCCCTCTTCTACCGATACTTTGTTTTTAGATTGATTGATTGTTTATTGTTTTACGCCACACTCAACAAATTTTCAGTTATCTGGTGGCGTCCAGTTTTTATTGGTGGAGGACAGAACCCAGATACAATGTACCTGGGAAGAGACCACCGACCTTCCGAAAGTTAACTGGCAAACTCCCTCACACATATCGCCGCGAGAATCGAACACGCGCCGACTAGAGGTGAGAGGCCTTGTGATTTTGAGCGCAGTGCTCTAACCACTCGGCCACGGAAGCCCTTTGTTTTTAGATAAAAGAGAAATTAAATATGTAAATTGATAATCCTTTCCTTTCCTCTGTAATTACATAATGTCAAAATAGTGTTCATTAATTAAAATATAAAAGTTATTTGACTCTACTTCTGATATTGTCTGTTAAGTAATATAGTCAAGACAGCATATTCGCCTGATTGCATTCTTCATCGCCTGTTGGATAACTAAACTTTCATAGAATATCTGAAACTAATCAAGACGGGATAGAAGACCCACGTGGTTACCCAGGGTCAAACATATACTTGAACTTTTTTTTTCATAACATAAAAGATATTATCACCCACCCACCCCACTTGTAAACAAAAGGGGGAATATTTAAACAATGAAATGCTTTCTTTGTTATTTTATCGGTTGATAAATTAAGATAACAAGCATTGCAGAAGAAGTTCATAACCCTCGTTAGATATGTGGGAGCTGGGGCACAAAGAAATAATTTGTTCGGTAAATATATTAGAAGAAATCAAGCGACTGCTGCCGATAATTGTTTCATTCATTTGAAAACATAGTTGAATTCAACAAGACATAAAAATGCACCGCATCCCTAATGTCTACTGTGCACGTATCGTATGCACAACATAAATGCATAGTTTTAGAGAGAGAGAGAGAGAGAGAGAGAGAGAGAGAGAGAGAGAGAGAGAGAGAGAGAGAGAGAAAACAATAACCACTGTTTATGACTTGCTTTCCGCTATATTCCAAGTTTATGTACATGTAATCTCAAAACTCTAATGTCGATTCTTTACATTTGATGAGTTTGAAATTGTAAATCAATATTTCAAATGTTGAATTTTGAAATCTCGAAATTCGAATCTCGTATTTCGAATGAGCCTTTTGGGCTTTCGTAGAAAAGGTAAATATTTCGCTTTCGCATGCATATTTACAGTACAATACAGCTCATACACAAAAATGTCCATTCATCATATGTATTATTCAGTCTTTTCTATTTTATTTCATATTTAATTCTTTTTTATTGCCCCCCCCCCCCCCCCATCCCTCATTGTTTAATTAATGTTGACTGGTAATCCTAGGTAAATATAACAGTACCCCTGTTTCCTTTTTATGTCTTTTGTGCCTCATATACTATAATATATGTTTCGAGAGAAAAAATGAACTTAAACTAAATTCTGCGGAAATACGGGTAAATATCGTATAAATCATGTGTGTAGGGCACATAGTCAATATTATCATAACATCATTCTCACCTGTTCCAATATCGTCCTATATCTAACTGTAATTAAATGGGTGCAAACAGGGAGAAGTTCAAGTTCATTTAGTTATTCAAAACCACAATACCATTATTTTCACACCTGGTGTACAAAACATAAGAATTAACTGCCTATTTTATCTACATGGATAGGTAACTGAAAGGTCAAGCGTGATGCGTCGGTAACACCTACAGTACTACAAATTAGATCTGCAATGTATTCATACTTCATTTTCTTTCTTAATGATAAGAATCTGCTAAATCATAATTTTCAATGGATAGAAGTTGTACTTAAAATAGCATCCCAGCAGGAATTCATATTTTCTCCGCTTATTGGTTTAACCTGATCGATGAAAGAAATCGTTGAAATCTTGAAACTAATTTTTAAAAAAGTACAATGGTCGCGACATTCTGTACACAAATTTGACCTAAATTCTAAAGAACTAATCGATTAATAAATAACACAAGAGGTTTATAGGCCTTATCGGTCACCTGACTGTTGGTTAAAAGTAACACTAGTCCCAAGGACTATGAAATCTAGACATTTCTGGTTCTGAATATTGAATATCTAAGCTAAGCAACCGAATAAAGCCCTCGAAAGTGTCTATACTGATGAATGACTTTACATAATATGATATATATATATATAGATTCAGAACCTCTACCCCGGGGATCATGAAATAATGCACGATTTTAGTACATCTTTTTTTTTATATATGCATTTAGTTTTATACTGTTTCATCAAGCTCAAAGATGACGATAACAATCATTATAACAATTTTGGCTCCAACCTGGAACCAAATTTCCTAGGATCGTGAAATTTACAATTTAGGTAAAGGACCACTTACTTCTTTAAATATCTATTTAGTTTCAATTTAGTATTAATAGCATTAAAGAAAACGTTATCTAAATGTGACACATAATTATACACTATATTACCAAGTTTGGCCCCGTCCTGGAGTCAGAACCTCTATCCCTGGGATCATGAAATTTACAATTTTGGTAGAGGCCTTCCTACTCTACATCACTTAGCCTTAAAGTTTTTTTTAAACATGTGTGGTTGTAGAAAAGAAGATTTCTTTAGAATTGATAAATAGTTAGTAGTGTTTGGCCCGTCCCTCAGGTACTAGGAGTACAGGAGTCCTGGAATTTACGATATATATCCCTTGTCCCAAAGATGTTTCCTATCAAATCAGAATCAGAGTCGTAGTTATCAAGGAGAAGTTAGATATTCGATTATTAACGCACAACGGCGGACGCAGACCCATTGCAATAGGTCACCCGAATTTACTCATGTGACCTAATAAAAATCGTTTATACGCAGTGTGAAACAAAACAGAAAAAAAAAAAATCGAATTCCAATTAGTTAAGACTGAGTAATACCCAGAAGTATACTGTACAGTTCTCAAAAAATATTATGTTGCTGATTTTCAGTTGAAAGTACGAAATCAGTACTGGTAGGAGAAAAAAAAAAGGAATCCTCAATATCATATTGGATTTCTAAGAAATATTTGACAGAATTTATAATTTCATGCGATATCAAAGTGCTAGTATATCATATAAGAATGTGTATATTTGCCCCGTGATTCCATTAATTCTTTATATCTTGTTATATTTAAATGTTTTTACCTTCGATCATTTCATATCATGTCTCAAGTTCAACGGATTAAATGTATCTCGAAAAATTGACATTAAACACATTCATCTACTTGACTTTCCTTGTACAGTGGAATATTCTAGTGATTGACAGTCGTAATCAGCGATAATGCATGAGTGTTCTCACCTTGGGGCATGATGGGGTGCAAGTTCTCACCTACGCATGGCAAGGATTCCTAATGACCAGAATCACAATTCCTAGCTGGTCGGGTGATTTGCACATCACCACTCTCGTTCTATACGCGTGCTTATAAACGTTTCTTATTTATTTATATTACAGAGATGCCATTATCTTGCATGTGTTGCGTATCCACTTACACGTAACTCACCGCTAGAGTGCAACCAAAAACCTTCAGACGAGCTGAATAGGAAGGTTCATTTTCATACAAAGGTTTATTATAAAAATTTTCGTTAACTGTTAGAGATTTTTACCCTACAGTTGGACTTAAAGAACTTACGAACAATCGTATTAACGCCGGGATATTTGTTTCCTACTATATAAGATTTGTTGTAATAACGCTTTACTGAAATCATTCGTAAACCCGTCTATTTTATTTTTTCATTTCATTTATTTATTTATTTTTGTCGTTCGGGCGAATATCGATGTTTTTGAGATCTAAAAAAAACCCAACAATATTGTTGCTGATGACGAAATCTGTAATACAGAAATATATCAAAATTAAAATAAAATCTTCTGAAAAAAGGTAGCTAAACTTTACATTTCTTACCTGAAATAATGACCGTATATAGGAATATCCCCCGGAAGGATTTCTTCGTATCCGCGGCATGATTATCAGTAAATATTTTGTTCTTCACTTGATCATTTTGCGTCATTTGTTAATAAGAATGTAATACAACAAAGTTTCTTTAAATGCGTAATGATGTTATCCATGCACAAAGGAGTATCAAAGTGAAACAATGCACTTCACCGAGAGATGAAAACTATTGTTCTGTTCTCAAATCGATAAGACTCCGGGAAAAAAAACCTTCTTCACAACAAATTATACCTCTGATGTTCAATAGAAACGATGGTGATTAGGGATATAGTTTATACATTAATTCCTCTCAAACTAGACGTCCACTCATAAGCGCGGGAAGACTGATTTGACGGGTCGGTAAGTACAGGCCAATAGTGTCTTATATTAGATCAATTACATCGCAGAGTAGTTTTAGAAGGTATGCAACTACATGAGCAAAGTGCGGACATCTTGCTTGATAAATCAGTTATGCTCATCTGTTTCCCTTTTTTATCCCTGTCACTTTACGGTCCTCAAAAAGACATTATCATCGAATGAAAATAATGGAAGTCATTGGTAATTAGTTTTTAAAACCCTTCTTTTTCTCTAAATAAAGTTGTAACAGTCACATATGGTACACATGCCAGTTAAGCGAATAGAGTCGATATGAAAATTGTTTTCTAACGATTTGGCAATGAACATAAGAAGCAAAGTGATCTCAAAAAGAATAAGAAAGACCTTTGCATGGGTCATTTTAGAAAAGTGATATGGGAAATGATTTTCTATTTGACTTGCGTGATTGACTATTAGTTTCAAAACTTCAGAATTTACGAAGTATTTCCTTCGTCATTCATCGGTGACCGTAGAATGCGATGGGGTATTTTTTTGTTTGTTTTTTACTTGATTTTTTTAAGAATACAAACAGTCTTAGTAAGTCGCCAGTCTTTAGCAGACCTTCCAATATCTGTAGATTGCTATTCTATACGATTACCACGCTTTTCTTCTTAAGATCAGTTCCAAATAAAATTAGCTAAGTTTCAATGTTACTTCTGCTTTCGAAGCAATTCATTTTTTAAAAGAAAGAAACATTTTGAAAAAGGGATAACGAATTTGAAATATAAAATCTGTATCAGTTATTTCTTATACTACTAGAATTTTCAAATTACCTTCCTGTCCAATTTTGACTTTCCATGTTAATTTAGTATGTAACTTAAAAATATTGGACCATTTTTAACTGTACTCTTTCCTTCTGTATCTCAGCATTTTGCCAATTTTTACTTTGCTAATAAAAGAGTAAAGGGAATTCCCTACTATTTGGGGACGTCTCCATATGAGTGAAAGATTATCGACAGGGTCGCAAAACAGTATACAACCAACAACCCTTCTATATGGACACTTAATTTCTTGTGACTGAAAATGATGAAAATTTCAATCATATTCCCCTTTTATGGAATGGTTATTCTTATTTACATACAAATGTAATTACATAATATGTATTTCATTTGAGTTGCCAAACCACGCCCTGTACTTCGTGAAATGTAATTTGAAAATACTAGAAAAGTGACTCCGAGTAGTAAGGTATACACTGTGCAGTCACTACAGTCAAGATGACGTCATGGGGTTTTCCAGTCCCCACCCACACAGGTCATAATTGAGGTCACAATCCAGGGGTGACTCTACAGTCAGGGTGTACTCTACAGTCAGGGGTGACTCTACAGTCAAGGGGTGCTCTATTCCGATTAAAGCAAAGAGACTCGGTTAATGTTATCAACTGATAAGGAGTTACTGTGATGTGTAATTCATTCAATTCATTCAATACTCATCATCATCAAATACATTAGCCTTCTGTGATTTATATTATAGAAAATCTGCCTGGAGATATTTTGTGGGGGAAACCCAGTCATTTTGGTGACCCAATTCACAAAGATAATTTTTAAAATGGCTATGTATAATATGTGAATGCATTTATCTTAAACGTTTCATAAATAAGATTTGAAAGGTTTTATGGAAAATGTTTTGAAATTGAAACAGAAAAGAGGATTATGTGTACACTGCAATAAACAGTATTTTATGTGGAAAGGAAACTGTGGGAAAATAAGTATCCACGTGATCAAAGAAAGTACAAATTTACTATGGAATGTTGTTGACAGCATTAAACTTACAACAGTATTCTGTTAGAAGGACAAATAACTAAAATCTATTTAAAGAATAATTGTACATGTAAATACATCACTTCATGTCTGATTTTTTTTTTCAATCCGTAAAAAAAGAATAGTTTTCATTAGTTGCCAATAATTATGTTGAATATAAAAGATAACAATCAAAGATGGATCATCAGTGTATTCCAGTATGTCAAACTACACGGATTACTTAAAAGAGCTATACTACACTCCCGGTAAACCGGGGGCATTTGCGGGTCCCGAAAAATTGTATCAAGTCGTCAAAAAGGAAGGCAAATACAAGATTGGCAGACAAAGAATAAGACAATTTTTAAACAACGAAGACTCTTATAGTCTGTATAAACCTATTCGTAAGACATTTCCGCGCTCAAAAGTGATAGTGAACACAATTGATTCTATGTGGGATGGTGACTTAGCCGATGTCAGTAACATTGCATCCCATAACGACGGTTACAAATTTTTATTAGTGCTAATAGACATTTTCAGCCGATATCTATTTATAGTTCCGTTAAAAAATAAAAGTCATCAAAAGATCATCGACGGTTTAAAATCGGTTTTCCAGAAAGGACGAAAACCGCACACTCTCAGAACAGATAAGGGTAGTGAATTCAAAAATCGTTGGGTAAAAACATTTCTGAAAAGACAAGGAATTAACGTCATATACACTCAAAATGAAACCAAAGCAAACTATGCAGAAAGAGTGATTCGTACCATGAAAAACCTTATGTATCGCTATTTCATGAAAAACAAAACTTATCGTTTTGTGAATGTGTTACAAGATTTGGTGAAAAGTTACAACGATAGACCCCACAGGTCTTTAGGCAGAAATGCTCCAGTCACTGTCAACCAGGAAAATGCTGATGAAATCAGACTTGATGCTTGTCTGTCGGGTAAACCAAAATCGGACATGACAGAAAATAATGGTAGCCTGCTTAAGTCAAAGAAAACAACAAAAAAAAGATTGAAACCTTTTTTCAAGTTAAAAGTTGGGGATACTGTCAGAATATCACAGCTTAAACACCCATTTCAAAGAGACTATCAACAGAAATGGACAGAAGAATTTTTCAAAGTGAGTAAAAGATACAAAAGGGGTCAAATACCTGTATACAAAGTACAAGATTTAGCAGACGACCCAATAGAAGGCACTTTCTACGAATCAGAACTTCAAAAAGTTGTCAAAACAGAGGATGTTGCTTATAGGGTGGAAAAAATACTTAAAAAGAGGCGTCGTGGAAAAAACAAAGAAGTGTTCGTAAAATGGGAAGGATGGCCAAAAAAGTTCAATTCATGGATTCCCGAAACCTCTCTGGAGATGCAATAAAAGTCACCCTTTTTCTGAAAGATGTGTACATTCAAGATGAGCGTTCGGATGGTGTTGACGTCTACGGACAGCTCTGATTATTTTGACAATAAACCAAATTGTTTTCGAGTTCAGTTGAATAAACAGGTTCAATTCGACGGATATTGGACTGTGGCTCTGACAGAATTTTCCTCGGAAAGCTGGAGTAAGTCCAAGAACAAATCAGAGTTGTTTGTGTGTTGTGATATTTGTGAAGAAACTCTTATTGGTGGAAAAGAAGCACAACTCCTAAGACGCGTATACCTTGGAGAGAAACCGGAAAATATTACTTACACACTGCCGTATAACATTCCAGTAAAAATCGGTCCATTGCAGCAGATTGGTATATATATATATAACAGATAGAGACGGGAACTTAGTGTCATTCTTAGACGGACCGGTAACTGTAACACTTCATTTCAAGAAGTTTCCATTTGTTCTGTAATAATGAATAGTCAGACATACGTCAGTGATCCCAAAATATGGGAAGCGTTTTACAAGAACATGGCAGAGAAAAAGTTCAACCCTTATATATACAAACCTAAACAAATTTGGAGAGGGGTGAGAAGTTATAAGTCTTACGTCATTCCATTGAGACCCCACTCACAATTAGAATCAATACAAAAAACCAGCACCCAAATGACCCCAGTAGCTGCCGTGGAGAAAAGAGCCAAGGTTGAACATGCCAAGGATGTAAAAGAAGGCGTACCATTCGTCAAGGTACAGGGTAGTATAAAAAGACCACGTTCTCAATCTTTTGTCATTCCTTCAAAGAAATTGAAGCCAACAACATATCAAAATCCGAAGAACAAGTCATCTAAACCTGCAAAACAACCTAAAAAGTCAGGAAAAAGGAAGCAGAAGTCATTTAAGAAACAGCGAGGAGTACCAGACAAGAAAAGGCAATCAAGAACCAAAACAAAAGAGTTTAAGATTGATAGCTACAAAACATCTTTAAACAGTAGAAACGCCAAGAGCTCGGCATTACGAAGTGAGAGTCACGGGTCTTTCGGATGGGACCTTATAAACGGAGGTCCCGTGTCGCAGCAGGTGTGGCACGTAAAAGAACCCTCACTGCTAAAAGCCATTAGTGCTAAGCATAGGTCTAAATTTGCAGCCCCGTCACCGGTAATAGTGACAGTCGCCGGATAGCTGAAATATTGCTCAGGCGACTATAAATAAAAAAAACCCAAACCTAAACAGTAGAAATGGCCTTTTTAAGCAGTGATAATAAAGAGATAGCTCAACCCATGGAACTGTCTCTTTTTGCGTCTCCAACTAATCAGGTAGCGGTCGAAAAAGTGTACTTTACAGAAGCAAGACCTATTTCTAACATAGGAGTGTCCGATACACCCATCGAAATCGTAGTGTCTGGTTCGGGAGCAGAATACATTGATTTTAAAAGAAGTAAATTGTACGTAAAGGCCCGAATTTTGAAAGCAGATGGAAAGGCTCTGGCCAGTAATGAAAAAACGGGTATCGTGAATTTACCACTTCAAAGTATGTTTTCCCAGATGGATATCTACTTGAACAACAAACTAGTCTCTTTCAATACGAACAACTATCCGTGGAAGGCTTATTTCAAGACAATTTTGTTTAGCGGGAAAGACGAACTCGATTCACAGAAGCAATCCGAACTGTTCTTTAAAGACGAGGGAAATCTAGGCGATGCCAATGCCTACAAGGGGGGCAATGCCGGACTGGTCCTGCGGTATGGATACACCCAACAAAGTGCAGTCTTTGAGTTGGAAGGAAACCTGATGGAAGACATCTTTGATATAGATAAATATCTGATAAACGGAGTAGACATTTACATCAAACTCTTTAGATCCAGTGCTCCTTTTGTCATCATGTCAGCAGAATCTACGCCGGCTTTCAAATTAGAGTTGCTGGACGTCGTTTACAAAGTAGCCAAGGTGCGAGTAGATCCTGGCGTTCTACTGAACCATAGTAAACAGATAGAAGCAACCCCTGTAAAATATACCATTATGCGAAATGAATTGAAAATGAATACCATTCCTAAAGGATCCACAGAGTTTTACTGGGACAACATTTTCCCTCAAGCGGTCCCTGATCGTATCGTGGTGGCCTTAGTGGACCAGAAAGCCGTCAATGGGGATTACACGTCCAATCCCTTCAACTTTGAACATATGGGATTAACTGATGTTGGGATATACGTTAACGGAGAAAGTGTACCCGGTAGACCATTAAAGACAGACTTCTCAGCTGGACTCTATTCAGCAGCTTATGCTCGTTTATTTGAAGTGTCTGGAAAATGGAACAATGATGCCGGACTGATTATCAGTCGTAATAATTTTGGAAATGGCTATTCTCTATTTGTTTTTACCGTCGATCCTTGTGGATTTGGAGAAGAGTATTTAAACCTGATTCGTCGAGGAAACACCAGACTGGAACTGAAATTCAAACAAACAACAGTCAAAGCCGCTAATGCTATAGTATTTGCAACGTTTTCATCTCTACTAGAAGTTGACAAATCACGTGACATCAACTACATTCAACCATGAATTCAACGCAATTGCTAGATATGGTAAAACTGGACCCCTGCTTAAGACGCTATGTGAAAGGAGTATTTGCTAGTAATACTTTGCCTCAAATTGTTACACAGTATCCGAGTGCCTTCATCGTCAATACACAACCTTTACCAATGCCCGGAGAACATTGGGTGACAATAATCATCCACAGTCCATCCCAAGCAGAGTTTTTTGACAGCCTTGGAAAATCACCGACTGACTACAATCTAGACATTCAAACCTTTCTGAAGAAGAACAGTGTACGATGTAATTTCAAATCTATAATACTTCAACCCCGTAATTCCGATTTGTGTGGACTTTATGTCTTGGTATTTTTGATTTTGAGATTGTGTTTCAAAAACTCTTTAAATCATACATATGCTTTATTTTCAAAAGATATTAAATCCAATGATAATTTTGTAAAACGTTTTATATATGATTATTCTGTGTATCATTAAAATAAATCATGAAACATATGTAGATACGGCAGTGGGGGGTTTTTTGGAAATACATAATTGTATGAAATTTTATTTTATGGGGAAAAGTGCTGAAAAGACACAAGGACAGAAGTCAAACGAGGTGCTGGTCAAATGGCGGAATATCCCCTCCCAATTAATTCATTTGTAATTAGGGAACCGAGTCTCTTTGCTTTAATCGGAATAATAAATGAATTACGTACAAATTCTTTTGCATATGTGGTGAATGGATATACCTGTACACCATCATCCGTGAAGAACTTGGGTGTTTGGTTTGATAAATCTTTATGTATGCAAAAACAAATATCATCTTTATCCCGTGCATGCTATCACCAGCTTCGTAATATCGGACGAATACGGTCACTCATTACAGAAGATGCGTGTAAGACCTTAGTCTGTGCCCTTGTGACATCTAGGCTCGACTATGCCAATGCTCTTCTGTTCGGCATTAACGCATCTAACCTGGCAAAACTGCAGAGAGTGCAAAACATGGCGGCAAGAATTGTCACGCGAACTAAGAAAAATGACCACATTACCCCAGTGCTGACTTCCCTACACTGGCTTCCCATAGACAGTCGTATCAAGTACAAGATTCTTGTGTACTCGTACAAGGTGGTTTACAAGATGGCGCCACAATACCTGAAAGAGGCGATTACCGTTTATAAACCTCAACGTTCTTTAAGATCGGAAAATTCCCTGACACTGATGACACCTAGATGTCGAACTTCCACATATGGGAAAAGGCGGTTAGACGTGGCAGCTGCGACACTATGGAATGCATTGCCTGATAACCTTCGTCGGTGTCAGACTTTGAACAGTTTTAAAACGCAATTAAAAACATATCTTTTTAGACTCGCTTATTATTAAATGTCTCAATTTTAATCATTTTCACTTTTACTTAATTTCAAAAAAAAAATAAAAAAAAAAAAAAAAAAAAATCATTTACTTCTAGTACTATGTAACCTGTCTTTTAAAAATTAAAAACCTGTCTTATGATTTATGATGTACAGCGCTTTAGAGCGATTATTTTGATCGAATAGGGCGCTATATAAAATGATTATTATTATTATTATTATTACTTGGTGTGACCTAGATAACTCAGATCTAATGTGCGTGTCTCTACACAGTTGTAAAAGGTATCAACTGAACAATTCTATAGGTACCTCCGTGGTTGAGTGGTTAGGGCGTCGGTCTCATAAGACGACCTCTTTCACTATCAGCCAGCATCGATTAGAAAAATTTTCAGTTTATCAATCGGAGTCCGGTGGTCTTTACTGATACTGTGGACGTAGTATCAATGGTCTTAATTTGGTTTTCACCTCGCACTGCTCTTAAACACCCATTGTTGTTACTTTCATAGTATATTACTGGGTGCAACTCCCCCTAGACTCTGAACCCATATGATCTAAATGGGAAAACCCATGATGTCCATGAGTGTAGCCACCTCCATTGACTGTATACTACCCTCTTGAATGTGTACTGCCCCCTTGACTGTAGAGTCACCCCTGACTGTAGAGCACCCTTTGACTGTAGTCACCCCTGACTGTAGAGTACACCCTGACTGTAGAGTCACCCCTGGATTGTGACCTCAATTATGACCTGTGTGGGTGGGGATTGGAAAACCCCATGACGTCATCTTGACTGTAAAGTGACTGCACAGTGTATACCTTACTACTACTCCGCCAGAAAGTGTTCCGCAAAGAATTTAATTCACGAATCACATGTACTTGTGCTAATGATACAAAAATTCATTAATGTTCGATATGACAGAGACCAGGGATTATGTTCCTCTCCCAGATTTACATTTCTACGTTGAACCACAGGATGAACTACTTTAAAATTAATCTTTTATAAAAAGAAATAAAAGTTGTAAGTGTAGTAAACTTAGTGGGAATGTCTTGTGTGACCTTGACATTTGACCTCAAGTCAAAAAAGCCATAGGTATCTCTTGTTAATGGTCAACTACCTTATAAAATATACCAGCTTTATAGTGAAAAATGTTAGAAATCAAGTACACGAAAGTAATAATGGACAAACATGTATCGCTCTTTTATAAACAATACAATTCTATAGAATATGGAAACTGTGTGTTAAAAAACTTTCAGGACATTATGTCACAATGAAAATATATTAATACATGGATTGGAGGACTGATGTTACCTAACCAGTTGACCTCTTGAAAGTTTTTTAGTCGTGTCACAATGAAAGCATAGTAAAGTGAGAGAGTGAAGGTCTGTTGTGACCTCCAAAATATTTAGGTGTGTTATATTAATGGTCACCTACCTTATACATAAACATAAACGCGATTATTCAGTGTAGTACGTCACAAAAAATGTTCACGGACAAAGAGACGGACGGACAAAACAAAATATATAGGTGTCTTTAATCATCAATTACCTTTGCATAAGATGTGAAAAGTTTATGTTGAAAACTATTCAAATTATCATGTCACAATGAAATCACAGTATTGATTGTTGAAAATAAATCTATATAGGCGTCTTTCTCTAATGATACACTACAGCTCATTTTCCACATTTTAATAAGGTATTTTTAAAATCATTATCGATAAAAATCGTATCGATACTGACAATTTTGAAACCTTTGAGTGCATCAAATTGCTCTTAACTGCGCTTTGACGATCATTCGGAAATCAAAGGCTGATTGAGCTTTTAAAATGCAATTTTACAATCACATGATTTAGAATGACAGCAAAGGTGTTGTGTAGAAACTTATTTAAATACGCGTTAAGGGATCCACACTTGCTATTCAAGTAGGGGATTATTTCTTGTGTTATATATATATATATATATATATATATATATATATATATATATATATATATATAATTGTAAATCATTATTCTGTCGGAAATTCTCTCATGTCCTTATTGACCAAGCAATGTCTTTAAGCTAACGAGTAATGTGTTCAGATAAAAATAGCACTTACTTTTAAAGCCCTGTGTGTGTGTGTGTGTGTGTGTGTGTGTGTGTGTGTGTGTGTGTGTGTCTTGGCTCTTGATTTAGCAAATGGTCATACATATGTACTGATACTCACAATATTATTCGCGTACGAGTTTTTTCTCGTTCTGTTTTCAATTCTATTCTCCCATGATCTGTCAAAATTCTGGGTCTACCCATTATAAGTTTTCTCTCGCTGGACGATATGCTGCATTGTTTACCGTCTGTACGCATGCGTCTGAAGACCGAAAGGAGGAGACTTAATGTTGTTCAGTCAAAAAGTATTAATTTTCAAGTTAAAATAAAAACTTTCAACTTTAGAAATATCTTATTTTCGCAAAGTTCATACATTCAAATATGTAACAAAATTGAGAAAGCTCTGGGAAAATTGTCATTTCGTGATTTTTGCGCAGGATGTGCTGTAGTGTCTCTTTAATGATTAACAACTACATAAAGTCCTTTGTATGTATATATATATATATATATATATGTATATATATATAATATATATATATATATATATATATATATATATATAATTATTAATTATTAATTGATTGGTGTTTTTCGCCACACTCAACAATTTTTTTACTTATCTGGTGGCGTCCAGTTTTTGTAGGTGGAGGAGAGAACCCAGATACAATGTACCCGGGAAGAGACCACCGACCTTCCGAAAGTAAACTGGCAAACCTTTCTCACATATATTGACGCGAGCGAGAATCGAACCTGCGTCGAGTAGAGGTGAGAGGCCTTGTGATTTTGAGCGCAATGCTCTAACCACTCGGCCACGGAGCCCCCCCCCCCCCCCCCCCTCCCTATATATATGAAAACTTTATATTGAAAACTATTCAATATATCGCGTCACAAAGAAAGTGATATCGAACAGACTGATAATATGATTCTCATTCCGCATTTAGATTCCTGAATAAGTGTTTCTTTCCTTTTGTATAAAACTTGAATATTTTAAGTTGAAAACTGAGTTATAGCATTACAATAGATACATATATAGACACACAGACAGGGCGACTTCGCTTTCACCTGAACGGTGACACTAATTGCTCAAAAAGGATGAAAGAATCCAAAGAATTTAAAGAATGAAATGTTAATATTGATCAATAATAATTCAACATGGTACATAAATTATATTCAAAACAAATCTTTATAAAGCTACACATTGCTGCTTCTTATGATGTCTATTTCTATCCAGACAACATTAACACAGGTGTTTGATTATAGTAATGAAGTCAATTTGGGTAATTAGTGGCATCAGTCAATACCGGGATTTGTTACGTCCCGTAGAGATTTTTTCACTCATATTAAGACGTCACCAACTGTAGATGAAGTACAACAAATTTACACCTATGCTTAGCGCTTACGGCCGTAACATTGAAGGGTTTTTTTTATCGTGCCAACGCCTACCGCGACACCGGACCTTCGTTTTTAAGGTCATATCCGAAAGGCCCGTGATTCTCACTTCTAAATGTCGAGCGTTTGGCGGAGGAATAATCACGGGACATCCCTCGTCAGAGTCATATCCGAAATATACGTTATTCTCACGTCTTAATGCAGAATGTTTGGCGAAGGAGCAATCACTACCTATGTTTACATCTTAGATTTAAGGGGCCTCCGTGGCCGAGTGGTTAGAGCATCGGGCTCAAAATCACAAAGCCTCTCACCTCTGTCGGCGCGTGTTCGAATCTCGGCTGCGGCGTTATGTGAGCAAGTTTGCCAGTTTACTTCCGGAAGGTCGGTGGTCTCTTCCCGAGTACATTGTATCTGGGTTCTCTCCTCCACCAACAAAAACTGGACGCGACCAGATAAGTAAAAAAATTGTTGAGTGTGGCGGAAAGCAATAAATAATCCAGATAAGTAAAAAAATTGTTGAGTGTGGCGGAAAGTAAGTAAAAAAAATTGTTGAGTGTGGCGGAAAGCAATAAATAATCCAGATAAGTAAAAAAATTGTTGAGTGTGGCGGAAAGCAATAAATAATCCAATCAATCAATCAATCTTAGATTTTAGACCTCCCGGTTACGAAGCGAATGCTGTACCACTGAGCTACTGCGATCACTCTTACTAAATGTCCTGTAGGGTATTTCTTTTCTAGCAGTTCCGTGGGGATCCGGGGTAGAATAGGTCCTCATTACCCCTTGCTACTAAGGCAACTTTATGGGAAGGTCCTTCGGATGAGACCGCAAAAAAAAAACCAAAAAAAACCCCCGAGGCCTTGTGTCTCAGTAGGTGTGGCACGATAAAGATCCCCCCTGCTTAAAGGTCATAAGCGCCGATCATAGGCCTAAACTTTGCAGCGTTTCACTGGCAATGGTTACGTCTCTATATGAGTGAACAATTCTCGAGAGGAACGTTAAACAATTTACAATCAACCATCCATCTTTTCTAGTAAGTAAAACCTTACCTGCAATCATTGTTGATTCTTGTTTTTGGTATAAACAATATGAAAGAAAGGTCATGTTCAAAGGAATTTTCCTTCAAACCATAAGTATCAAAACGGTGTACTTCAAAATAATCCACGGGTTGGTTCTCGAGTTGAAAGGGGCGGAGATATCTAACACTGGTACACTGTATATATACTAAACACGTATCACTGGTCAGACAAGAAACAAATTGAATTTTCTCACAACTTACAAAAAACACCATCAGAGGAAAGACCACAATTCATAGGTTCAGTGCATGATCGTGAATGATGTATATAATTATGGATATCAGAGTTATTCATAGCCGTGAAAAAATTGGTCGTACTTATTTTACCTAATTTTTTCGCTGATGTAATTTTTTTTTCTTGTTTACACAAAACATTCCAGATAAATAATGTGGCATGAATTAATTCTAGCTCCCCGTTTACAGAACACGGTCAATCTGTATGGCCAGGGTTTCATAAAAGTTTTGTTCGTAAGTTTTCTGCGTCCAACCTTTGCTTCGAGTGGAAATTTTCGGAAGGAAATAAAAACTGAATGAATGAGGAGGTTTAAACGACTTTGAAATGGTCCGCGCGCTGGCATTTCATTTTATGAAAGTGAAAGGTTGCGTAGAATTCAAAATTGTCTTGAATATAATTCTAATCGTTCTTTTGTGGTATTTTACAATAATTATATCATATGCAGCGCGGTGTTACCACTCATTGTCGTGTTGTGCATTTCATATAAATCTTGTGGATTCGACACGTACACTTTTACAATGCACAAAGGCCACTGGATTTTCCATTATCATTATAGCGCAGTCAACGACCATAAACTACAGTGGACAAATCTTAACTTTAAATTCATGGAAAGATGGGATTCTCAAAGTCAATAAAAATGTAATAAAAATCCTATATAACCAGCACGAACGTCATGAACACCATGATTACAAGCGTCATGTAAAATACAAACGTATTAAATTACATACAAACAAAATAATTGTGGTGGAAAAAATTCAAGGCTATCTGACAATAGGAACAAAACCTTTTACATTCTTTTTAAATTTAGTATGCTTGTGTCAGAAAGTATTTTTCAAGAAACCCTTTAAAGGTTTATTACATTCCGATCCTGCATTGTATTCCCTAAACACTTAATATTGTTGCCATCATGGACAATACTTTTAAATCGGTGCCTCTAAAATCAGTGCGTGGAAATGAAATGGGCATCTTATTCAGCGTATTTATAGACAGGGCTTTTCCAGTTAAGTTAAAACTATTTGAAGTAAAACTGTCAGGCTGAAAATGCATGCATTTTATTATCAACTTATTGAAGTTTGTGGGTTAAAACATTTTTGTTGTTTTTGTTTGTTTGTTTGTTTTGCGCAGCCATGTTTGTTTTGAGTGCGGCTCTGAGCAAGCTCCACAGCACACAAAAATCTTACGCATGCATTCAATTTGCATATGAGAATGATTTTATTAAAGTTTTATAACCTCCACTATTGAGTATGAGTACAAATAAAGGCATATAGTTTGGAAATAAAAATCTGCTCAAAACAATTTTTATAACCTCCTGGCCTGAACTGGCCACTCGTTCCTTCCTTTTTCAGAGTAAAGAAGGAAAATTGCAAGGTCGAAGGAGCAAAGACGCGAAAGATCAAAACTAATACCGATCCTTCGCCATCACAATTACACCCCTTCACCATCACAACTTCGCTCGCTCCCCTTAATAACTAACTTTCTCCGTCCTTCGACCTCGCAATTTTCGCTTATTCGAATGAGAAAGTTTTGATAGAAGCATACCGAAGATGAATGATTTAATCATGATATTCTGTCATCTGGGCTAAACTAAGGCTGAAATATGACTATCCATACACAATTTTGAAATAAAGTTAAGAATTTGTTCGCATGAAGAAAATTCGTTAATACTCGTATAATTCAATGTATACTAGCGGATAAAAGAAACTGTGTAGTATAGTAATTTCACTTATATAGATCCATACATAAAATATTATGTTGCATTATTTATATCATTATTTGATATAATGCATTGTCTTTCAATTCAAACATTAAATCACTGATTGTGTCCATTATGGTTGCTACGAAAAGCCAATGAAAGGAAGGGGGTACACAAAATTTTCAAAAGTTTAATAGGGTGTCTGACCGCCGTTCTCACCAATGCATTCTTTACACCTACGACGCATTGAACAAATCAGGTTATGCAGAAATGCTTGGGTAATGTTCCGCCATATGCGCAATATATAACGACGCAAAGCGTCCAAAGTAGCAGGGTGGTTTGGCTCTTGACGTAGACGTCGTTCCATTTCATCTCAAACATGTTCTATAGGCGATAAATCCGGTAACATCGTAGGCCAAGGTAGCGCATTCACGTTTTGCTGCTGTAGATAGCCACTAACAACGCGCGCGGTGTGCGGTCGTGAGTTGTCCTGCTGCAGAATAACGTTACGCTGATTATTGTGAATGAATGGAATGGCGTGCTGACGTACAATCTCGTCATGGTAGCGTACGCCGGTTAGATTGCCCTATGCTATCACCAAAGGGGTCCTTCCATGTGTTGTAATTCCACCCCAAGACCATAACGCCCCCTCCGCCGAATAGTGGCGCTGAATAATACAGGCGTCTATGTAACGTTCTCCGGCACGACGGTAAGCCCGAACACAACCATCACTGCAGTCGAGATGAAATTTCGACTTGTCCGTAAACAGAACTTCTGCAAAATCTGTTATTGAAACGACAATGCCTCCTAAACCACGCTAACCTCGCAACACGGTGACGCCAGAGCAGATTAGGGCGGATAGCAGGACATTGAGGACGAATGTTGCCTCTCACAATCTGCTCCTTACAGTGCAAGAACTTATCCCTCGTTGCCCAGAGTTGCTTCTAGGGGTCAAAGAAATCGAATGGAATCGATTGCGCAAATGTGACGTACTTATATACATACCCTGCCGACGTGACGTCACACACAGGCGTTCTGATCATGGGCGGTCCCGAACGGTGCCAGTTTGCTGATGTCGTCTTCATAAAGCATTTAGAGTGTTAATATGAACTGCAAACTGTTTCGCCACATTGCTTTGAGACATTCCAGCTTCCACCATCCCAATAGCACGCAGACGATCATTTTCAATCATGCGAGGCATCTCTCAATCAAATTTTTATTCCAAAAAGTAATGTTTTTCTGTTTCAATACTGTCAATAAATGCAAGAATTTCTAATCGATTATTACGAGTCGCTTAAGCTCGAAAATCAAGAAAAGCGTGATGTGGCCATCAAGACTAATCGAACTCGATATTTACAAACTGGGTACTCAAACACTCGTTTAACGTCTCCATATGAGTGAAAATTCTCAAGCGGGACGTAAAACAATTATCAATCAATCAATCAACAAACACTCGTTTAGTATTTTTAACTATGCCTTTAAGAATAAGAGCGATCAAAGAATACTTATTTATTTTTTAGTTAACTTTTAAATATACACTGGGGTTTTTTTCCGCTGGTATATTTATCAGTTCAATGCACAAACCACTTCAAAATAATTGAGATTAACAACTGACATTACTGATCTGTATATGTATATACGTAAATATGTACAGCCGTCCACATTCCTATCGGTATGCATCACCACACTACCCCCCCCCCCCCCCACCCCCCGATTTTACACATGCGTAGTACCGACAACTTCCAACTGCGAGGGCAACGGAGCCATAATACCGAAGTTGCGAAGGGGCGGCATTCGCTTTGCTGCGTTTAAATCGCGCCTTTATCCTCGGAATTTCGGTTCATATTATTAGGTCAATATCCGTCTTCGACGTCCTGTTTCATTACGAGATTGAATATTGTTCGTTATCTTAGACTTTTCATCAGCTACTTCTCCCTCGCATTTTTGCTACTTCTCCCTCGCACTTTTGCTACTTTAGCGAGTGGTCTGTTAAAACATCATGATAGATGTGTATATTTAAAAGAAAACTTGCCGGATAAAGTTCAATGTACTTCAAAGTTCTAACATGGATGTACAGGTAGAGTATGCATTTACATTTCATTTTTTTCTCCATCCATCAGTGTCCACAAAGAAGTAGTAGCTATAAATATTTGTGAATTTATCGATTTGTATAATTCTCTCTTCAATTAGATCTAGAGTTTACATTTTTTTTTTAAGAGAAAGGTCAATACAAAATGTTTTAGCTATTTTTACTTTTAATGAATTATAGTGTTTGAAGTATCATTTAAATAACATTAATATCTAAACATGATATTTTTAAACACAATCTTTGAGCAAAGAGAACCTCGAACAGTTTTACTTTACAGTGACTGTTCTATACATTGGACCAGATCGGTACCTCTCTTTAAGGAGTTTTCTTCCCGAATCTGGAAAGCAAAAGCATTTTACACTATTTCATAAATATCAAGTATAGTTCTAGCAATTCATATAAAATCCATGCTGAGAGTGACTTATGAAAAGGTTACAAATGAAAAGTTTTTATATATTTTCAAATGAATTTAAATTTTATTTCGTAGTATAAACCTTGTGCATTTGAAATAAAAGTGTGGTTTTTTTTCAAACTTGCACTGTTTTATTATATAAAGAACAGATATTTTTTAAAAAAACAAAATGATAGAAAACATTGCACAGTGTGTATTTTATCGTTTATGCGCATGTGATATTTGAATCTAAACCATTAAGAGTAACGTGACATGAGATGTCGTAAAATATTAAAACATTGATTTATAGGCATTTCTTGAAGGATGTATGTTACATGATTCGTAAGTGGTCTGCTTTTCACATAAAAGTTTTAAAATCAATACACAGGTGGTCACTAGTTTGATATTCTTAAGGAATTGCTGTAGAGAAACTTAAAATATTCAGAAATTTTTGTGAAAAAGCCTTCATATTTTTCGTGAGGTTTGATGAATAACGGCTTCATGCAACTATTTATCGATTTAGAATTAATTTTTGGCCGGGCTGCACAACGTACATCCGTCTTATAGTATGGTGAATGCCTGGTGAGCGTCCTAATATAGGGTACCTACATTGTGTAATAAACTTCTCATTTACCTCTAGCCTCACATAGCCCAAACTTTGTACAGTTTTTATGGACACATTGAAGATGTAGATGTGACGTATAGGAAGTGCTCGGACATTTTTCGAAAAATTGACATGTAGTTGAACATTTTTTTCAGCATGTACCTACATTGTGTAATCAACTCCTCACAACTTTAGGCTGACATTCTCCAAACTTTGTACAGTTATTATGTACACATTGAAGATGTGCATGTGACTTTCTGGAAGTGCTCGGACATTTATCAAAAAATTTACACGTTGTTGAACTTCGTCATTTTTCAACATCTTTTAAATGGACGGTACCTAATTTGTGTAAACAACTCTTACAGCTTTGAATTGGCATCCTTCAGACCTTGTGCATTTGTTATAGACAAATTAAAGATGTGCAAGCAACTTTTAAATTTGCTCAGGCTATTTTTAAAAAAATACAAATAGATGACTTATGTCATTTTCTCTGCACACTGTGGATAGATGGTACCTACTTTATGTATCCAACACCTCTCACAGGATTCCCCAATATATATTCCTCAAATATCAACACGGTCGCAAATGAGTGCTACTACTGTCTCCATCATAGACAACATATTTTGAAGCAATCCGGCCATTTCTATTCTTGAATCGATTTTTTTTTTCGAGATAATAAAAAAAATCACGCTTGCCTCATATTTCCAATGCAACTAATTGAAGGATATCTTTAGAGCTTATTATTCTTTGTAATCTTTTTATTTGTTAAAACCTGATACCAGGGAGGTAGTGGTCTACTTCATCATTGATCAGAAATAGAACATGATCGCTGTGGATTGACTATTTTAATTTCACGGTTCTCTCAGCTCAGTTAGCCGTCATCATTTTTGACTCCCCATACTTGAAACCATAGAAATTTCAGACTCTTAATTGACTACCAATACTTGAAGTTATAGAAATTTCAGAGTGTTGATGATTTGGAACACCATAATACTTTCATAAGATGATCTTGTTTGCAAATACAGCCTATAGTTAGGCCGTCTATTGACCATTTACATGATTAAGGTAGGAGGCTCGTGGAGGGTGTGACTTATTAGTGGGGATGCTTACTCCTAAGCAGATAATCCCACCTCTGGTCCATTCCATGTCTGCCCTGTTTTTTAGTTTTATATTCTTTGTAGGATTTATGATTTTGATCACCGTTTATCATCTTCATCTTTTTGATAACAAAGACGTAGCACATGTATACGTGCTATTACATATGAATTAAAAATCTCTACAAGACTGCATTAGCTCTGATCTACCAGCTAATGCATTTTGATCTGCATTAACTTTTAATGTTGCATCGAATACTGCAGCTCTTACCTTATCTGTTGGAGACTTAATATCCACCGTGGCCATTTTAAACCAGTCAATGAATACACGATATGGGAAGCCTAGCTACAATTCTTAAAAGATTGACGGCTGCATTTGGCCATACAGAGACATGTTATTGACATGTAAATCAGGTATTAAAGAACACCTAAATTCCAGGTACAAAAAATTATCGACTATGTGCGGTGTTTTATAAGGTAATGTATATATAGTCTACTATTTCCCTATTCACTCACGCATGCTTGTGAATGTAAAATGAACATTTTCCCCTACAGCACTGTAACCAATACTCTTTCACGGATAATTTATTTCGCCCAAGATGTGATAGATTTGAAAAGAACAATAGAATTGGAGATGAAAGAGCGGCTAAGTGTAATAAAATTTGAAAACCTCTGAACGTCCAGTGTTGTTACTGTCCTACTACAGTGGATTGTATCTAGTGACCAATATCTTCATCGAAAAGTTATGGCACAAGATCTTGGCAGAAAACATTCGTATAGAAGTAAAGTGTTCTGGAAAAGAACATCACAACGCACGTTTCAAACGGCAACTTCATGTACGTGATGTATATCTATGTCAGCATATTCAAAGTCACAAGCTATATGATGCTGTCATTTGCAACCAAATTTAAATAGAAGTACTGTAACATACCTGAAGTTCTCTATATAAATGTACATAAAAACGCAAAGGCGCTTTCATTCTTATGTACTGAAAAAGTCGAAGAAAGATAAAAAATCAAATTCATGAAGAAGGAAAGCTAAAAAACCTCTTTCTAATTGCATACAAACCAGAATATTTTGTGATCTGAGTGGTATTCTGTGCTGGGAGTCTGTCGTCGGGAATATTTGTGAAGGTGAAGTCAATAGGCGATCCATTGTCATTATGATGGTGACGTAATAAGCTAGTCGTAATAAAGAGTTGACATCAGCAGGTTTTGTAATGCTTACTTTTCTTGTATCGATATCCCAAGATGCACTAATACTCGACTTTCAAGATTACATGTTAGACGCAACACATCGTTGCCCCAAGAAGCATCAACTGACCATGTTTGATTGATTAAAAGATTGACTGATTATTTGTTTTACGTCCCGTTGAGAATTTTAGTAGGTGAAGTACCACAAATTTAGACCTATGTTTAGTGCTCAGGGCCGTAGCAGAGAGGGTTCTTGAAGGTTCCAACGCCTGCCGCAACACGGGACCTCCGTCTTTAAAGTCATATCCAAAAGCGCCGTGATTCTCACTTCTAAATGCCGAGCGTTTGGCGAAGGAGCAATCACTACCTATTTCTACGTCTTGGGTTTGACGCGGCTATGGCACGTACTGGGCTTGAACTCATGACCTCCCGGTTACGAAGCGAGCGCTCTACCACTGAGCTTCCACAACCGATCTGACCATGTTTGATGAGCCTTGGCCTTATAGTGCGTAATATATGACCCGGACACGATTTAAGTATGTATACTTCCATAATGAAGCCACTGTGAGTTATTGTTATACGCCTGCCTTTAGCGGGCCGAATTATGGTACAAGGATCTAAGGATTTCCGGTTGGAAATGCCGCTTTTCCGTCCGTCAATTCGTCTGTTAGCGTTTTCATATCCGGGTAATATCTTTCACATTATGAAGCCCAGGACTGTTAAACTTGGTCAGTTGATATATTCTGGTGAGGGGGAAAATGTGCCACAAACCAAACTTTGGTCATTGTGGGGTGCTGGAATTTTATTTCTATCATACTCATATCGTGTTCGAATGATACATTTCATACTGTGAGGCCAAGTACCATCAAACTTGGTTTAAACTTAATGCATCTTGTGGAAAAGGTATGTCGTGAACCAAACTTAGCTCACTGTGGCCTTATTTTGAAATTTTATGGTTATTCATAAACAAATCGTGTCCGGATCACCATGTGAGGGCTAAGAATATCAAGCTTGGGTAATTAATGCAGCTTGGGGGAGGTCTGTCAGTTTACAGATTAGTTTATTCACTCAAACCATATAATGGTATATGAGGAATATATATATATATATATATATATATATATATATACATATACAAATATACATTTGTCAGAGAGATAACATGTACGATAAAAAAGTCAAAGACCCCAAAAGTAACTTCACAAAAGACGGGCGTTCAAAAAGGACATATGAATGAACGATTTAGTTTTGATAGGAAATTTAAAAAGCATGGTTGTTTTAGAGAGAAAAGATCTTTGAATATGATACTTTCACATTACCCATATCTTCATTGCTTTATTCAATCGATTAATCATCTTAGCAAGCCAAGTGTCCGATTCGCTTACTCTCTTTTCCCTCTTGGCGGATTTTGTCGCGATTTATCTGCCATCTGACGAAAAGAGCGAGTTATCGTTCTTGATGAAAACAAAATCTAACCATTCAGATACCGGGCTATAATTTGTGTTACATGTATATGAAAACAATATTTTTATGCGCTCGTTGTATGCCTGTGTCACCTTTGTGTTCAAGACGTAAATCGCATATCAAATCATGTCTTTCAGATTTAACATTTCTACTTTTGTTTTGATATCATACTCAACCTTTTCCGAGTATGTTAAGTTTATTCCAGCACATATCTTTCTTGTCATACAGGTGAGGTACATGATCAATTATCTCTAGAAGTTGATCGTAAATCCCAAACATTTCTCCGAAAATTCTCCGTCTTTGTGTTTTAGACAAACATTTCTCCGAAAATTTTCCGTCTTTGTGTTTTAGACAAAAAGTTATGGCAAAGGCGACAAGACGGGCTAGACATGGGGCCGCCATTACTCAACCAAACATGTATGTATGGAATGATTTGATTGGATACCTTGGAAAATTAGAAACTCGACTAAATCCGCCATGGAGTAGATGAGAGTAAGCGAATCGTACACTTGGCTTGCCAAGATGTCGATAAAAAAAATGTTGTCACAATTTTCAAACAGAAGTACGCCGCTGATGCACAAATGTCATCAGAAATATATTCCTGTTCTACTGTCTATTCAGCTTAGTGGAATATAGCGATCTATACATACCATACGTTTACACAGGGGGGATATTTTTTCTTTGTGATTTAACACTGAAATTGCAAAATCATTTGTTCTTGTGACAAAAGTTTAAATTTCAAACTCCACAACTTGATTACACATACCCTATATTTAATTCATGCCCCATATCCTATATATATATATATATATATATATTCATTACACAAATAATTTTATTCATGACAATTTTAATCGGTGTCCTAAATCAAACCAGTAAAATACTCAATCCATTTCAAGAAACATCTTCTTGGAAATATATTTATTATACCACCAACATAGAAAATTATATTGTTTTAACAATGTACATTTAACAGTGACCGGGTGTAACGGACAGGTCATCGATGGCTATGTCACTATGGTAACCACTTCCAGTGTGCCCTTCAATCTCGAACTAAAATTCAACAAAAAAATATCATTACATTATTATAAAGTTAGAATGAATTTTAAATTAAGATGCAAAAATTTTAAAATGTAAGCAGAACTGCCTACATGATGGGGTACTTAGACAAAACTTATTACGTATTCGTCAGATGGTACTTTGAATGGTGCCTCGTGTCAAGAATCACAACCTTCTTGGTACGCAAAAAATCATTTTCCTGATTTTTGAGAAAATAAGTGTTAGCTCACTGAGGGCCGGTGAGGAAACTCAAACACTCACAACCAAATATATATCAGTTAGTTAACCGCCGTAAATGGCTTTGATATTGCCAGAACAGCGTAAAACCATAAACAATCAATCAATATTTCGATGAGGTTTATTCTCATCGAATTAAGGTAACGTGTAACAAAATACGTCAAGAACCGGATAGTAGCATAGTTCCATAGTAATCCGATTACATATATGATGAGCACAGGACCATGAATATACCTCCGTTTGAATTCATGAATATTTCATATCAGGTAGACCGGCCATGTTAGCCGGTAGCCTAATGGTTAGAACTTTCAATTCTGGCGCACCGGTTACGGTAGCTCAGTGGTAGAGCGTTTTCTTTGTAACTGAAAGGTCGTGAGTTCGATCCCCCTCGTGCAATGGCGGCCTCAAAGATAAGACCTAATCATAGGTAATAATTGCTCCTTCGCCAAACTTGGTATTTAGAACAAGTAAAGATAACAAACAGTGATCAATTTCTTAAATCTTACAAAGAATACAGAATTAAGTGGGGGGGGGGGCAAACACGGACTTCCTGGACACACCAAAGGTAGGAACAGGTGCGTAAGAGAAGTAAGCATCCCCTGTTGACTGGTCACACCCCCTATGAGCCCTTTATCTTGATCAGATACACGGAGTAATCTGTATCAAAATCAGTATGCAAAGAACGGCCTAATAATTAGTATGAAACACGTCAAACAGCATTCGAACCAGCAATGCTTGTATTGCAAATAAGATCATTATCACGACCTAGAATGTGAGAAAGTTGAATCTCCTGTAACATCAACTCTTTGGCAGTAGTCTGCCTCAGTTTAAAGTTGATCATACGCATATTATGCTCTCCCGTATCGAATCAGTTGATTGATTGATTATTGTTTATCCGCCACACTCAACAATTTTTCAGTCATCTTGTGGCTCCAGTTTATTCTTGTTGGAATAGGCAAATCGATGGAGAAGCTGAAATAATCTCGTTTGTTGTTAGTTTGTCAATTACATCATCTATCTATATACAACAGACATCCAAAAATGAAGAACTTCCGGTTATTTCGTGGAAGAACGTTCGCTTCGTAACCGGGAACTCGTAAGTTCGAGCCCCGTTCATGCCATGGCCGCGTCAAACCTAAGACGTAAAAAATTGTGATTGCTCCTTCGCCAAACGCTCGGCGGTTTGAAGTGAGAATTTGATATGACCTTAAAACGGAGGTTCAGTGTCGCGGCAGGCGTTGGCACGTTAAAGAAACCTCACTGCAAAAAAGCCGTAAGTTCTAAGCATAGGTCTAAATTTGTGGTACTTCACCAACAATTAGTGACGTTTCAATATCAAAAAAAAATTCTCGACCGGACATAAAACAAACTAACCACCGAATATGAAACAGATATTGAATACTCTGTGGTGTGTAATAATTTGAGTTCTCTGGGAAGTGTAAATCACGAGTCTTTCGAATATGACCCTAAAAACGTAGGTCCCATGTCGCGGCAGACGTTGGCACGTTAAAAAACTCTCAATGTTATGGCCCTGAGCGCTCGACATAGTACTTCACCTACAGCTGGTGACGTCTCAATGTGTGAAAAAATCAATTCCGGCGAAGAGTCATTTACGAGTATTGAATATCTATGATTCTACCTAAAGTATTAGGATTGAATGTCTTGAGTTCTCTATGTAGTGATAAGATTCACTATCTATTGCTTTACCTATAGTGTTAGGATCCACTATCTAGGGTTCGTCCTATGGCGATATAATCCAAAATATAGGATTTAATATCTAATGTTGTTGGTTGTTTGGTTGTATATTGTTTACCGTCCCACTTAAGAATCTTTCATTCCTGTGGAGACGTCACCATTGCCGGTGAATATCTGTAAAATGTAGGCCTATATTCGCAGCTTATGGCCTTTGAGCATGAAGGGATCTTTTTCGTCCCTTACCTGCTGTGACACGGGGCCTCGGATTTTGCGGTCTCAACCGAAGGATCGACCCATTAGTAGCCTTTTACAACAAGCAAGGGGTACAGAAGACCTATTCTAACCCGTATCCCCACGGGATCAATATCTAGGGTTCACTATAATAACTATAATGTTCCAATCCAATATCTAATGGTCTTCCTATGTCTTTGGGTCCAGTGGCTAGGGTTTTACCTATAGCGTTAACAGCGTTCAGTATATAATTTTGCCGATTGTATTATTACAATCCAGTGTCGAAGATTCTATTTATGGATTGGGATATCTAAGGTTCTACCAATATTATTATGAACCATTAGTGTTATCTAAAAGTTGTACTTGCGTTATAATCAAATGTCTATATACTACCTCTACATCTAGTATTTACCGGTTGCGGTAGCGCAGTGGTAGAGCGTTCACTTCGTACCGAAAGGTCATGAGTTCGAGCCCTGCTCGTGCTATGTCAAACCTAAGACGTAAACATAGGTAGTGATTGCTCCTTCGCCAAACGCTCGGCATTTAGAAGTGAGAATCACGGGGCTTTCGAAACGGAGGTCACTTGTCGCGGCAGGCGTCGGCACCTTAAAAAAAACTCACTCTAAGGCCTTGAGCATTTAACAGATGTAGTAACTGTTCCTTCGTCAAACACCTGGTATCATAAGTCAATGCAACGGGTCTTTTGTAAATGACCTTAAAACAGAGGTCAGCAGCTCTCTCTGCTACGCCCCATACCGCCGTGGAATGGCGCTTTACTTACAGCACGTGACGTCTCTTCATAAATAAAGAATTCTCGAATGTGTCGTAAAACAACATATTAACAAGAATAAAAGAATAATACCTAAAGTTATACTTGTAATAAAATAAAACTCCAAGATCCTATTTATAGCGTCGGCATTTAATGCATGCATCTAAGCGTTACCTATAATGTTAGGATCGATCGATTGATTGATTGTATATTGTTAACGTCCCGATCGAGAATTTTTCACTCATATTGAGACGTCACCATTGCTAGTGAAGGGCTACAAAATTTAGGCCTTTGAGCAGGGACGAATCTTTATCGTGCCACGCCTGTTTTTCCGGTCTCATCCGAAGGACCGCTCCTTAAGACAAGTAAGGTGTACTGTCACGGGATTGTGAAGACGGAATGTGTGTGATTCTACCTGCAGTATTCGGATTCTGTCTATAGTTCTACCAACAGTGTTAAAATCCAGTGCCTATAGAGTTTAAATCCATTATCTAAAGTTTTTCCACCGGAAAAAACACGAGGCACTGCATCTGTGTATAAAATAATATGATCATAAAAACTCTAACATACTGACTGTCACAAAATTTTACCTGGAAGGTAGCATGAATGTTAACGCTTAGCCGGATATGAAGCCATCGGTTTCCATGATTACCAGTGTATCTCTTCATTGTGAAAGGATGTCCATGCTGGATAATATTGAAAGAAAGATAGCCTGTCTGTTGTCCATACATATGGAAGTAAGCACTGAAGCAGTACTGGCCGGCCGGGTAGGACGGGGAATCTAATTTGGCGGTTTTCTGAAGGTGACGTGAAGCCTCCAAATATAGGTAATGCCCTAAATGATATAAGTCATAACTCTTTAATATCTAATGCTATTTTAACATACACTGGTATATGAATTAAAATATGGTTTGCTGGATATTGAAAAAAACTTAATTCTATGATTCCTCATTAAACATGTTATAAGTATGGTTATCAATTCCTCATTGTATACACATCCTATCATAGCAGATACAGCTTTACCATTAGTGCTGCCGAGGTGATCGGTCGTGGGACCAGTATTTGCACTTGGTGTACGTCCATGTCCGTTTGTCCAGTCAAGGTCATCTGTTCCTGATTGTGTCCATCCACATGTACCACTGTCGAAGGTACATGTAGCAGCTGTAAATGAATGGATAAAAATAAGAATTAAAATATTGAAATATTTCCTACAAAACATAAAATTTCATAGCTTATAGCGTCATACCTGAATTGGATGGGAAAGTATCTGAAAATAATTTTTGAAAATATTATTTATAATGCATATTCATTTTGCTTCTTTTTTATTTCTTATTGTGGATTGTTTTGGAAACTCAGATATATCTATTTATGATAATTAGAATATTCAATATTGAATAAACTTTTGATTTCGAATTAGTTGCATAAGTTGATACTAATGCACTATGAACAAACTTACGTGGGGTGGCTGACTGGTGGTGTACGGTGACCTGAGGAGCGGAAGTAGGTCCTGTCACTGCGCCGCCTGATGGTGATCCTGGTCTGGGAACACATCCATAACGAATTTGAATTTCCTTTGCGTCATTATCACTCAATCGAACACGTTGACCGATCGTCACTCCAGGCTGGAGAGTCTCAATCGTGACCTTTCTTCTATCGATGGCGAAAGCATAAGCACTGTAGTGCATGACTGATCCATAGTCATATGGCATGTTCAACATATCTAATTGGGGCCCAACCTTGTACTTATCGAAGTTTCTCTCGTGTCCTAAATTTCAAAAAACTTTGGTATTGACTGGATATATCGTATCAGGGAGCGTTTTTTTTTTCAATTCATTCAAAACCAATGGCAAAATATATTTTCAAAACGTATTATGTAATTTTGAAATCTTACCATGTTGAATGTTATCGAAATGAATTCTCACGTAGTTGTCTCTGTCAGCTCTGCTTTGTTCATGCCAGAAACCGAGAGCATGTAAGATTTCATGCATTACAGTTCCTTTTCTCAGACATCCACTACCAAGTGTCACATCAGCTCGTCTGCCATGGTAACCAACTGGTGTGTGGCAACTGAAAATACCCAAACATCGACAAGAATTCAGCAAAGTATAATTTAAATGTCTTCATGTACCGGTAATGCACATGACTAAATGGCACATGCAAGAAAATATGTTTTAAAGATAAAAAAAAAAGTACCCAGATCCATATGAGAATTGAATGTAGGCGGCTTGGTTGCTTCTTGGCTGAAAGTCGATACATTTCTTGCCGTTGACCATGGTCTTATCCATGATCTCCTGCATAGCGTCCTTAAACAACTGAACGTGTGATGGAATTGCTGATTGAAGGAAAAGCAACAGAAGGATGAAATATTATACAACAGACGACAAACTTCCAGATCTTGCGTAAGTGTATCGTGATAATATTGGGACAGTTTTGAAGAAAATAAAGAGTTTTACTCATAAACAAATGTTTCATAATTCTGGAACATGGTATCGATTTCATCTGTCCTTAAACAGATGTTTTAAAGAAATTGTATGAAAATGATATGAGCACAAATAATTTCTGTGGATTTATTTTCACTATATTACTACGTTTTCCACATGTATGTAAACAACCCGAGTGCACCCCAGCCTACATTTACCTAAGCCTTTTAATGACATGTAGTGTATATGATCGGGTTCGATGTTGCAGGCAAATATATACGATACTTATTTGGTGAAGCGTACTTCAAGCCGTTGAATTTAGCGAAAAAAATTTTGTGTGGAATTGGATAGTATCGTTTGGATTTATTTTCGGTAAAATCATTCATGAATTGATCTATGAAAGTTTTCGGACGATTCACATGATATGAATCCTGAAATAAAATCAAATAGCCACTAATTCCCCACACACTGTATGAGTACGTGATCAGAAACGAGGCGGACAGGAAAGGCCAAATGTAAATAACTCCCTCTTTTTCCACAGAAATTAGAGCACAAATAAAGTTAGTTTTTCACGGTTCTTTTTTCTTAAAACCGTATATTAATATTATTCATACACCGAGTTTAGCAGATATAAATCTTCCTGATACGATAATGAATTGTATTCAGCATTTTTGTTTAGATTATCTAATAGTAATACTTTCTTCACCTAGGAAAAAACGCCTAATGAATAAATAAATGATGTCCTGTGTCACAGTAGGCGTTGGCACAATAAAGAACCATCACTGCTATGGTCTTGATTTAGTCAAAATACACATATATGACCTTAAACGACAGCTGATGACGTCTCTTATTAAGTGAAAAATTCTTGAAATTGATGTAAAACAATATAAACACAAATCAAGCAAAATATTATATAAGCAATGAAGAAAATGTGGGTAGCCATAAATAAATTTACAATTTGAGCTCTTTTGTCGCATTGTAAAACACGTTGCACGATCTATACATAGGTCGTGGTAGTGGTTCTAGCCCCGGAATCAAGTCGCAAAAAGTATGAAGCTATTGGATTTGGAGTGTCCTTGCGCCGCAAGCCAGGACATTTCACAAAAGACGCTTTCGGCTTGCATCTATACATCGACCGCTTCAGAGGGTTTTGGTGTTTATGTTCTTCCCTCGTCTCTCTCTAGGAGCGTTTCCTTGTTGATGACTGACAGATGTGATATGTTTATCGAACCATCAGTCCCTCTCTCGATAGCTAATGACCACTGATCAAATGATCACACAGAACCAGTTGGCCTCCGTCAATGGAACGGTCACATCCAGTCATAGAACCTACCTATTACCATTCGTTCAAATCTTGAATAGTCACGATATCCCAGTGTTAAATTGCGCCATTAGATTTAGCAGTTACGATTATCATTACTAGTGAATTTAAACACTTGTGGCAATACTTTCATATAGAAATTATGTATAAAAACAGGATTTTTTAACAATTGAGGATGCACTTTATTGTAGAAACTTCTAGCACTATTATAGGGAGGTGATTCACACTTTTTACTTTTAAAAATGGACCATAATACAAGAATGTGTTAAAGATGACACATCCGTCTTGATATGTGCAAAAATGAAGATAAAATCGTTAGTTCAATCTAATTTGTTGCAAAAAGAATCTTGTCCTATTTAGATCACAGACGGGTGATATTTAGTCGGACGACTGGCCTGCTTTGTAGAAAATGAGCCTACGATCGCACCAAAGCGTTCTAGTACAAAGCCATACCTGCATGGTGACTATCGATGGTCCAGTGGACAACACCATGTGGCCATAGGTATCGTGTATCTCCTATAGCATTTCTTAGCTGAAATTTAACACATAATCTCATTGAAAATTTGATTTCAGCTAGTGAAGTAAAAGATCTTTCATATTCATTGAACAGAAGTAGACACAATTCACATATCATTTACGTTGGACTGTTGTTCAGGTTGTAGCTCCATATCGCCCTCAAATAGACCTTAAATTCAAAGAAGGGAATATTATAAGTCACTTATTTAATATACATTTCAGAAAATGAGACAGGAATTGGTATAAAAAGGGATGAAAGAAAAGTGTAATAAATCCTTACCAGGATTTTCTTCGGGATATGCTGGATCAAATCCTGAAAATATATAAATCGCAGTTATGAAAAGTTATACTCATTTATCAAAGGACTTCTATATTAACCTCAGTTTTATTTGACCAATTGTTTAGAAATCGCAGAAAAGTATTTTATTGTGTCTTTCGTGGCCAGTTCATTAATAACATTCGGAGTTAATTAATTTGGGGGTCACGTGAAATGATGACGTCAAAAGCGACCTTCATTCAAAATTTGCTATATCAGCTGATTAAACAATGTTTTCATTAGGTCTTAATGAATATAAATCAACAAATCTATAAGAATACAATAGCTTATTTCTGATTTTTGTAAAAACAAGTGTGTCAACTACTCCGTAATTGAAGACGCTTAGAAAGAGTCCTCACTTACAACAAGTATACGTCAAAACAATAGAACCTTTCTATAATTATCTTCCCTGTATAGAGATTTCAATTTACAGCAATAATATTGGTTAAATGTGTTTGACAAATGATATTATCTATTTACTAATTATATAAAAATAGGATATTTTGTGAGTTATTGTCGCGTCGTACAAGGTGGTCAAAAATAGCAGCCAAGTATGAATGAAACAAGCATTTTTAATTAAGAATTATGAACATTGAGAAATTCATATTAGATAATTATGATTTGTAAAATAATATTCACCCCTTCCCCCGCCTTCAAAACGATGTACGAAAATTTACAACTGGATAACCAATGAAAGCATGTCTTGCAAATCACTGATCAGTGGAAGCGAAGTTTAACCCGCCTATTTTAAACTCAATTTAATGTGCAATTGAACTACGCATGACGGTGACCATTGTTAGCCGTGTTTAGTAAACATCCTTAAATAGCGAATATAAAAGCTGATCAATGTATAGAAATTTCTCATATGGCAATATAAATGATAATAATAACGATAAATTTATATAGCGCCTAATATAAAATAAATTACTCTAAGGCGCTTTACTAGAGTAAGATGAAGCAACAAAGAAATAAAATGCGATTGCATGAAATTAAATGACAATCCGACTTATGATCTTACATTTGTAAAAATAATCACTATAAAAATGATCAATATAGAAACACTGTAATTACATATTTTTTTAAAATTTAGATTATGCGAGCATTTTGTGTAATATTCTGATCTTATTTGCAAGCTGGTATGTCTTCTTGCTATTAATATATATAGCAAATGAGTAAATTGTAAACAAGCATCCGAGTTGCTAATCTGAATATTCGCTAGAACTAGTATGCGAAAATCATTTGGAGATATTTCAATTATACATGTTTACTTTATTTCAGAAAGAAATAGATATACATATGAACATATTTTAATTTTTTCTCAATGATTTAAGTTTGAAGATATTGCACAAAGAATTAAAAACAGACAGATGGTGTTCTAGTCATACATACATAAGGAATATACAGTTCACAATCCTTGGCAAATTATTTACGAATATTGGATGATTTTTTTTTGTTTGTTTGTTTTATTTATAGTCGCCTGAGCAATTTTTCAGCTATCCGGCGACTGTAATATTGGATGAAGTTATACTTTGAAATTGAACACTCATTATGGATATATATGAATTACCGAGAAAATTTGATTAATGATTAATCAAAATTTAGAAATCTGTTGAAAAGAGTGTGCTTCAGATTGCTTATCTTGTATTAATCAGGGTGGTTGTTGCCTATGACGCCAAAATGCGAATCAAAACAAAAAAAAAATTATTCCGAGTGCATTGCAGGAAATACAAAGTCCTTTACTGGTAGGTTAATTCAGTCTAAAGTAGGTCAAACGTAACGAAACTCAAATTTGATCTGTAACTATGAAAGACAAAGCCACTTGTTAAATTTCAATTGAATATCTTCATCCAATGCGGAGAAAAGTCCGGGAAACTGGTTCTTGCAATTCATCAAGGGGCATAATTCAATCAAAAGTAGATCAAGCGTAACGAAACTCAAACTTGATCTGTAACTATCCAAGACAAAGTCATGTATAATATTTCAGTTGAATATCTTCTTCCCTAGCGGAGAAAAGTTCGGAAAACCTCAAGCGGAATGACAGACAGACGCACCGAGGGTAAACTAATAGTCCTCTCCTGCAAAGCCGGTACGGGATTAAAACCCTGTTACATTGGTGTCAGGATAACAATTTTGAAACAAGTATCAAGTATATTCATTTTATGAAAAATAAATTCTATGATAGAAGTTAGTTATGCTTTGTAACACTGTAGGATAAAAAAAAATCTTATTAAATGTTATGAAACTTACCCTCTGGAACATCCTATGAATTGAAAGTGGAAAAAGTACATTGAATAACATCATTTTATGTAGGTTTCCATTATTTATATTTATTTTAGTCTAAAGTTTGGAAATGAAACCATATCAAGAATTTCGGTAAATAAATCAGGTGCACTGTGTTATAAAACGCGTCGATAATAGTTCTTGAGAGAGATGTTTATATTTTTGGCAGTACTGATTAGTTCTGAAGACTGTATTATGTACTTTTTATATGATTTCACAAACAGGAACAAGACTAGAACATTTTATACTCGTAATTGACTGAATAAACTACTAGCCTGTTTTGGTCTGGCGGCAACTAATGAAATAAACAACCCTATAAGCCACAACTTCATCCTGGTGTGTACTGAGACCAACTGGTGAACCAGTGGGTTGTTGGAGCTTTTAATTTATTGCATAGTATGGGAGACCGACATTGCCATACTATGAGTAAACTATTCCTCTCATATATAGGTTGCCTTATTAGATAATAAAGACTCCGAAATGAATAAAGTAGACGTAGAAAACTGAACCCCAGTTTACGATAATGGCAATGAAAACTGTATATTATAGCAGTATCAACTTGGAAAAATGCACAATTGAACACTTTTGATAATAAATAAACAAGTTAAACAAGGAATGAAAATTATAGCATAATTCAAATTTGTTTTGTGATTTAGGTAAATATTTCTGAACGCTAAGACAAAAAATATAAGGAATTAATACTTTCTAACTTACATATATGAAGTTTTGTACAATGTGGGGAAAAAACCCATAAGACAGATAATATTTTCAGCATTGACTTGCTGTTATTGGTATGTTAAGTTTTGGATCCAGAATGACGTTGTTGGCTTCGTAGTTGAAGAAGTGGTGGATGGAGTGAGCTACAACTCCCTGGTTTTCATAAATTCTTCAAAATCGAATTGACAATCTAACAATGTCAAAGAGCATGTTTGCCCCTCTTCTCTCTGAATTTGACTTGGACTGACATAAATTGAAGTATAGACAAATACCATATATAACTTATAGGATTAAAATTTGTTAACACCATATAAAGAATGATCTCCCCCTAAGAATTGCTGGGTTAGCCACGGTTCACCTTTGTCTGAGTGAGTATGATTGAATCGATGTATCAAACATTGATCAAACATTGATCTACAAAGTTCCAGCTTTGGAATGAAGAGTAAATATTTGATATGATGATGTAATTTTTTAAATTTCACCAAATAAGGGTGATTTGACTTTTCTTGGGCTCACAGACGCAGATACGGACAATAAGAAAAATGCGTCCCCACGATTCAAATGTTTTGAAGAACATGAATTCCCAATTTAACTATGCAAAGAACTATTCACAATAATTTCCATAATTTGTTAATCAAAAGAATTACTTACAAGTTATAGATTAATCTATGGTTAATGAATTCAGCATTATGCAGGATACACTTAATTTTCTTTGCCCTTACAGTAAAAATTTAGAAATGAAAAATGGATTAAGACGGAGACATTGCTGTGTATTTTGCTATAATTAATAAATTGTAATACATCCTTTCTGTGTCTCCATACTAATATATCATTAGTATCTTGAGAGTCACGAACTTCGGTCAATCGTTACGGAACCCCTACAAATTTATCCTTATCATAAGGGCATTACAATATGTAGAATCACAGGTTTCCGAGCACTGGTTAATACTCCACTTTGTACTCTTATGTTAATCGTTTCATTATCGCTGCTAGAAATAATTGACTGATTTGGTTTAATAATTTTTCTTTTGGTTTTCATGTAAAAGACTTTGTATATCGTTGTCTTTCGTTGGTACCCTTCCCTCTCGATTTCTGCGTCTAGTGCTTTTATACGTTTCTTTCTGTGTATGCATTTCTGTTTTCAAGATGAAGAAAAATAAGAAGAGAAGAAGAAACATTGTGCAATGATTGTCAAAATACCTGATACAGATCAAGAAGGTAATTTTACTTGTATCAATGGCGTGTATTCAGAAATAAAGATGCTTTAGATGTACTATATTTATACTTAATACAAGCGTGACTTTTTATTGATTCTGTTATTAAGGAACATTTCTTGATATAGGTCATAAAATGATAGAGAAAAATACCAAAACACCCATTTGACAAGTGATGATATATATAAGGAATGAGTTGCGAAGGTTAAGAGATCACATGGAACTAGACAAAGCTTCATAGTCTCCTTTAATAAACAATAAAATCGCATTTCATTTACATGTATCAACAGAACTCGCCGTTTTCCTGCAGGAATAATTTTTCAATGACTAAGATCAGAGGAAAACAGGATACATATATGTGAGAGCAGACAGAGTAAACAATGGGGGAGGGGTTGATAAAGAAGGCTGGAGAAGGGAAAGGGGGAATGAAGGAAGAGGGAAGAGAAGAGGGATAGATTGAACTCCCCCTTCCTCTAATTTCATTCCCTCTCATATATGGTGGAAGCTAAAACTCACTAACTTAAATATTGAAGCACTTTTCCACAGCTTAAAACAGTAAGAGTAATAATCATATCAATGACTAGTGGGATATAAGTAAAGTCACATGCAAATCCGCAATACACTGCTTGAAGAATTCTCAGAGGTTTACTTCTTCAGTTTCATACATTTTTTTTTAATATTTTACACTTCATGCTGACATGACTTCTTAGATAGGCGACATATTACAATATCTGCCATGACAGCTGAGTATTTGGCCATGTTCTTGGTATTGTACTCTGAGATTGAATACTGTATTACTGTTTGTTATACCCACCCTTTTCCTTCTTTTGTTATATAGGCCTTAGAGGTTAGATTGTATGCGCTTTACTTCAGTGTCACCGTTCGCGGTACCTCAGCGGTAGAGCGTTCTCTTCGTAACCGAGAGGTCGTGAGTTCGAACCCCGTTCGTGCCATGGACTTGTCAAATCTAAGACGTAAACATAGGTAGTGATTACTCTTTCGCCAAACGCTCGGCATTTAGAAGTGAAAATCACGGGTATTTCGGACATTACCTTAAAAACTGAGGTCCCATGTCGCGGTAGGTGTTGGCTCGTTAAAAAACCTTCACTGCTAAAAGCTCAGTGATACAGCATTCGCTTTGTAACCGGGCGATCGTGAGTTTGAGCCCTGCTTGTGCCATTGACGCGTTAAATCTAAGATGTAAACATAGGTAGTGATTGCTCCTTCGCCAAAAATTCTGCATTTAGAAGTGAGAATTACGGATTTTGCGGATATGACCTTAAAGACGGATGTCCCGTGATTGTTCCTTCGCCAAACGCTCGGCATTTAGAAGTGAGAATCACGGGCCTTTTGGATATGACCTTTAAAACGGAGGTCCGGTGTCGCGGAAGGCGTTGGCACGTAAAAAAAAACCTTCACTGTTACGGCCATAAGTGCTAAGCATAGGTCTAAATTTGTGATACTTAACCTACAATTTGTGACGTCACAGTATGAGTGAAAAATTCTCGACGGACGTAAAACAAACCAACAATCAATGCAATCACTTCAGTGTTTACCATTTACCTGAACGGACGGAGTAGATCGGGGTACATCTCGAAAGTAATGTATAGGAAATGAGAAACGCATTAAAAGACCATGTGTTGCTCAAAACTGCAGAGACCATGTCGAAGCCAGTAAAACATCATGATTTAAATGAAAGCGTTACGACAAGCTTTCTTGTTCGTGCATGCTAGTATATGAATAATATACAATAAACGTGAGGAAATCATTTACCGATTAACTACTGATACAATGGAATAAGCAAAGAGCATAACGGAACTCAATTCATGCAAAATAAAGATGCATCAACATAGATAATATACAAATGACATTGAAAACATCGAATTAGGACAACTATTTATACCTGGGTCTACAGTAAAGTGTCCGAGATGTGCACTGAAGAAAACGGTATTCCCGTATTCTGATAAATTCGACAAGAAAAAAAATGATAGACCCCACATGTATCCCTGCATTAAATATATAGTCACTCCATTTGTTGTAATCAGTATACAGACTGCAAAACACATCTATTAGCTTGTGCTGTTAAAACAACAAATCAGAAAATAATCTTTCTTATTGATTTTTATGGAAGCAAGCAATGTGCTCAATCACATAATATGAGTAGTACACAACAATGAAACGGGAAGTTCACATCATGAATGATAGGAATTTGAAACAGAATCCACTGATTTATATGGATTAATTTTTTTTTTCATTATTCAAAAAAGATTATACATGTATCTGAAAATGAATTTCTTTTATAAGAAAACAATTTCATAAATCAAAATTTCGAATTCCTGACACAGTTCACAGTTGTATTTTCTAATTTCTAATTTTCTAATTTCAAAAATCCATTTTCTGATGTGAAAAGTTAGTAATTTTGATATAAAAATGCTGATGATTTTCTTAAATCAAAATATAATTTTCTTATATTTACATTTGCAATATTTTTGCCTTTGATACCTCTAAAAAATGTAATGATATCCATTTTCTCATGAATGCGTCGCAATTGTGAACTATGAGTGTATGGATCTTGACATTATAGTACATCTATTATAACGGCTGGGAATTTCGACAGAAATGAAAGCAGAATATAGATATAAAAAATAAATTTCATTTTTGAAAATTAACGCGCTCCATGAAGTATGCCGATGCAAAGCGTCACAGTTCATACCCTCCTGCATTTCCAAACATGAAATTTATTTGTTAAAGATCAAATGCAAGTGACCCCGTGGGGATCCGGGTTGTTAGAATAGATCCTCAGTACGCTTGCTTGTCGTAAGAGGCAACTAGATGGGGCGGTCCTTCGGATGAGACCGCGAAAACCGAGGCCCCGTGTCACAGCAGGTGTGGCACGTTAAAGATCCCTCCCTGCTCAAAGGCTATAAGCGCCGAGCACAGGTCATACATTTTGCAGCCGTTCACCGGCAATGGTGACTTCTCCATACGAGCGAAATATTCTCGAGCGAGATATTAAACAATATATAATCAATCAATCAATCAAATGCAAGTATTTATAGATTTTTTTTTTTACATCAAAATGCTATTTTTCTGCATCCGAAAATCTTTAAATCATTTTATATAAAAATTTCTTACATCGCAAAAGAAATAAGAATTTCTGAAATGAAAATTACTAAAACGGTGCTTCTTAGTTTTGGATTGCAATCAATGTAGCCTTTGTAGGCACTGCATGCATTTGCATATCATAGAACCTTGAAAAGGTGGGACTAATGTTCTCTTGTCTTTAGGGCAGTTTACTAGTAGATTTATTCTTAAAAGAAAATACTAAACAAAGTTATCTGTGATGACATGTTAAAAGGTGGCTGTAATCCTTCTTGTTTTTCACAAAATACTTGTGTGGGAACTGAAGTTGAATTTTCTCAGTAGATATAAAATACATTGAAGCATTGTTCTTCGACTCGTACATGTATGGCTAATAGGATAGTTGTTGGGTTAATTGGTTGGTTATGTATTGTTTAACGTTACGCTCGAGAATTTTTCACTCACATGGATACGTCATCATTGCCTGCGAAGGGCTGTAAAATTTTGGACTCTGCTCAGCGCTCAGGGTCTTTGAGCAGGGATGGATCTTTTTCGTGCCACACCTGCTGTGACAGGGGACCTTGGTTCGGTTTTTTATAGTCTCGTCCGAAGGACCGCCCCATATAGTCGCCTCTTATGGCAAACAAGGGGTATTGAGGACCTATTCTAACCCGGATCTTCACGAGGTAATAAGATGATGCATACCTATATATTGATATACATTATCCCGAAATAGTATATAGAAATCTGGTAGGATTTAGAAATCTACTAGGAGTATAACATACTATTCAAAAAAGTAGGAGATACTGTATTATGTGATAAAAATGTTCACATATACAAAGGGATACGAAACCATATTGTATAGTTCATTAACGAGGAAGCATTTCCAAAGAAATTCATCACCCAAACACATCAATCACACTCTCACGATCTGCACGGGATGCTAATGATGATCAAGGGTGTTGTGCCACAAATTTGCATGCCTCTGAATTGAAAGGTTGAAGCCACTCTAAAGGAAGATTTTGAAGAGAAAGCATCAGATTATCAGTTGGTGAAGTCGTTAATCAAACAGAGACCATGCGCCGTCTAACACAGGATGAGAGGTTACGTGCCCTTGGCATGCTACAGGATGGCACAAGACAGGTCGCTGAGGCAAGGGCAATGAATGTTTCCCAGTCTGTTATCAGCAGATTATGGTCCAGACATCGTGCTACAGGTTCTGTTCAGGTCGACCAAGGGCAACAACTCAGACTCAGGACAGATTCATCTGCACCATTGCCTTGAGAAATCGTCTGGTAACAGCAAATCAGATAAGGTCTCAACTTCAAAGGGATACTGGCTTGGTAGTGAGTGGCCAGATCATCAGGAATCGACTGCACAGATTTCACTTACACGTCCGACGTCCTCGTGTAATTCCCTGTTTGAGGGATCGTCACATTAGGGCCTGACTCCAATGGTTTGTCACCAACAACGCTGTGATAATCGCCGATGGAACCACGTAATGTTCTCAGATGAGTCGAGGTTCACTGTGGACTTCCTGGACAGACGCAGGAGGGTTTGGCGCCGACGTAACGAACGTTTCCATGACTTTAACGTCATTAAACATGATCGGTATGGGGGTGGATCTGTAATGGTGTGGGAAGGCATTACTGTTACCGGCAGAACAGACTTGCATGTTGTTGCTGGACATGTCACAGGGCAGTACTACCTGGACAACTTCTTGGCACCCCATGTTGTGTCATTTGCACGTCGTTATGACCGCCGTTTCATGTTTCATAGGACCATGATCGTTACAGATTATCTCCAACAGCAGAATATCACCACATTACCATGGCCGCACTTAGTCCAGACCTTTTCCCCATCAAGCATGTCTGGGACATGCTTGGACTGCGGCTACCCCAAAGTCAACAACTTACTGCCAATGTCCAAGAACTTACGGCAGCATTTCAACAGGAATGGAAAAACCTTCACCAAAATGACTTGGGACGTCTCGATAGATGTATGCCATGCCAATCCGTCTGGCCAACAGAGGAAGTTTTACCCGCTAATGAATCTGTGTCACAATGATGGTAAATTTGCTGTGTGAACCTGTGTTGGTGTCGACCCTTATTCTGGAGAATATGTCCTTTTCTGACTGTACACAGGGTTTCGAATAAAGTGACAAATATTTCCTTAAGGTTTCTCTGTCATTTGTTTCCTTCATGACCTCATGATCAGCATTTCATTGTCATTGTAAATCCAATATCCCCTACTTTTTTGAATAGTATACATACTCTGAAGTTTGCATTACATGCATGGTCATTATACTCGTAAAGAAACTATATATATATATATATATATATATATATGTGTGTGTGTGTGTGTGTGTGTGTGTGTGTGTGTGTGTCATTAAGAGTATAATATCTAGCTGCTATCGGGAAGACGTTTGGCCTTTCGTGTCAAAAAGGTGTTTGCAGTTTCTTATCAAAATCACCACGTCTCTTGATATAATGTGTAACGGTTTAATTCTCGTCTCAAAAGTCTGGATAAACGTCGGCATGTATGTGGCCTTAGTTATGAATGGAATAACCCATTTCATAGTACATCTGAAAATTTACAAGGGCCAATTCTAACATGTCTACAAATAGATATTTAAAGTAAGCTGTGTTGATACAGTTGTCTCCCCTGAATGATTTTCAGGGGTCCGTGTTTGCCATATTCTGAATTTTGTACTCTATGGAAATTATGAGACTGATCATTGTTTGTTGTCTTCACTTTTTCAACAAAAATACAATGTCATTGAATAAAAATACAGTATAGAATATAAATAATTGATAAATTATTGAATATTGCATAGAAATATATGTCATAAAATTTGATAATTTGACGTGGAGTAAAAAGTGCCAAACAATGCTTTGCTTTACTGAAGTAAACTGTAACTAATAACACCGTAAGATTCACTTTGTCACGTGATTAACAAGGTCAGTGTCCCACTATGAGGCCTCCATTCATGTTCCATTGATTCCAGCACTGGAGTTTGCAAATGCCATTCATCCGATCACATGCTCATTATCAATTTAATGTAATGCATCTCTCTCTCTCTCTCTCTCTCTCTCTCTCTCTCTCTCTATATATATATATATATATATATATATATATATATATATATAAAGTGTTTATGTACTATATAGTAAACATGATTCTTTCAACCCAGTGACTACAGTATCGTATTTGGAGATAAAAGATCTCTCTCTTCGACAATTGATCTTGACACTGACCTATTTTCAACACACTCTGTTTCACATTTTCTTATCATTCTGACACAAGTGGTAGACCTTAATTTGTGTTGTTGAAATCAGGGCCAATGCGTAAATCCAGCGATATTGATATATAGCGTAGAACCATAAATCATGTGACCGGATATGACATTCTGTTTTTATAGAAACTCACAATTTTGGTCGTTACAAAAGTCATCATAAAATTCATCGATAATGAAAGTTTCATGGTATAGAAATAATATGAATTCCGTCCCTTTGACAATATTGGAAACTTGATTTTAAAAAGAAGGCTCGTTAATACACAGAAGACATTTATTATTCCATGATCTTTTCAATCATTAAAAATTTATAGTTGACAATAGCTTTAACGGAGAATTTTGACAAATGAAAACTTAATCTCGTTTCTTTCCGTTTAAATTGCTTAACATCTAAACTGTCATTATTTAAATGTAAACATGATTTTCAGCAAAGTTTTCTAGTTTAGATGTTTTGGGGGGTTTTTGGGGGGGGGGTTGGTTTTTTTATTTTGTTGTTGTTTTTTTTGTTGTTGTTTTTTTTGGGTTTTTTTTTGAAAAGAGTCAAGATGGTGTGCACAGGATTTCCGATACAAAAGTTAGGCACTGAAAAGGTGTTTATAATTTAGTCTGGTCCGATTTCAGCTAAAAAGAACTTCTAACGGCAAATTATTATTATTTGGTTCAACATAACTTTTTAACCTAATTTGAGTATGCTGAATCTGAAAAAATATGTTGAACTTCATGAAAATGGCGTTAAATAGGTCAAAATGGCGATTCAAAATGGCGGACAGTAATTTTTTTCAAATCGTTTTGAAACGCGCATGTAGAAAAAAAAATGTAAAAACTATGATTACAAAATACAATAGCATCGAGAAAAAGATAGAAATAAGCATGCGACCCTAAAAAAGCCATTGCACGAAAGAAAACCCGAATTTTCTCTGTTTTTCCTCAAAATTCAACGTATACTGTTCCTACATTGTTCTTTGCTTGTGACTTTGCACTTACAAAGGTCCATGCACAGCAAATTGTTACGCTTGCACCCACACCTCAATGTTTTACAACCTGTTGTGCAACTACATGCAATCAAGTCTAAACAAGATTCTGGAATTGGGTCTAAAGTCATCAGAATAGGCACTAGAATACCTTCATTCAACTTCCATCCCATCTCAGTTGGAGATGGTAATGTGGGGTTACTTATATTTGCTTGTCTCCATACCAGCGCTTGATAATGTGCACGTGTAATGTGCAGATGCAAGGCATCGCTAGTGGGGGGCATGTTTTCGGGGCTCTTGGATTTTCCGAATAAAATGTTCCTAACCGAGTCAGTTGACGACACTGTGCCCTGGTTATACAGCTTGCATACGAACTTTTCACAGTCGACTATTTTCTGTTCAGTTAAATTGCCCTCTCCAAAACCCCCAAGAAGCCCAACATTGTCTTTGTAAACCTTAAATCCAGTTTTTTTGGATATCCCAAAGAAAAAAGAAGTTGTGTCACATCCAGTCAGAGCATGGAATGCTAACAGATTCGTGCACATTTCTGGAGAGGTAAAGGTTTTCTCTACAACAGCATGAATAGGAATGTTCTTGGGCTTTGCAGATGTTCCAGCAACCATCCACAACTGTATATTTATTTCTGAAAAGAAAGATACAAGTAGCAGTAAAACATCAGTATCAGATGCTAGTACAACAACTGAACTGCAAGTGGATTCTTTCGCACAATGTATGGCATGAAGAACTATTCTAGTATCTGCCTCTTCATGTGACGCATGTAGGGCAGATATATCGAGGAATTCGTCATTGCATTTAACGCTATTCTCATCGAGAAACCCACCAGCAGTAACAACAGTTTTCTCTGTGGGTGCATGAAGAATTATCTGCTCAGATAAAAAGGCAGCTAGGTCTTTCTTGTTGTCATTCAAAGACAAAAAAGCTGAAAAGTTATTCGGGAGTGGCACATCCTTATTTTCAATAACCCTTCTAACTGCTGCTGCCCTTTTGCCCTACGAGAACGAGTGCCCGATTTTATAGATTGTTCCCTGTAACGGTCGAACAGAACATCAACTCTTGAATACATGGCCCCTTTTCTCACCACAGTGGAAACAAACTCATCTGCAAAGTCTCCAAATGTTTTCATGCCATGTGTTTTCATGCTCTGAACTAAAGCCTGGCCATCTATGATCAAAGCTGGTGATTCGCCTACATTTTCGACTCGCGCCCTTACATCAACATCTTGAAGTATGTCTTCTAAAACAACAGATTTGTTTCCAGACTTTAGTGCACCGCTGGTATCCGCTATAGATATCGGCACAGGAAGGAGCTCGTGTTTCAAAATCTGCTCTAAATCAACCTCTCGTCCGGCCTTATATGCAATGACAAGTCTCTGCAGTATGTTCCGATCTGCCTTTAGAATTTTTTTCTTTTCCACAGCTTTTGGTACAACTTGTACCTTGTATAAGGAGTCAAATGTTAATGAGCAGCTTTTTTTCAGAACACTTCTCAAAGGAACTTGTAAACTACTTGTTTCTATGTTTGGTATCAGACGATCTTTTACGAACTTCTCTAATGATATCTGTCCCAAATTTGCTGCAGAAAGTAAGGACTCCTTGATCATATCTGTAGCTTTGTCTTTTGTAATTATATTGATCAGTTGATCTCTTTCGTACAAAAGGTCAAATACTCTAAACCTTTTCATTGCATCAACGAGCGAATCCTCATACACTGCATCAGTAACTTGTCGACTCTTTGATGCGTCCTTGTGTGTGAGAATGTCATCTGGATTCACATCGTACATCACCTTTGTAAGAAGACTTATATGAGATCTCAGATTGTAGGAAAGGGACCACCTACTGAGAGCAGATGGAGTCCTAGTAATTCCTACAATTCCACCACCTTTCTTACCCGTGGCGTTTAGCCATTCTTGACTTTGGTCTGGGTCAACTTGATTGAAAGTTCCAGCACTTCTCTTGACGACAAAATTTCCATCCTGAAACTCTGATAGTACTTCAATAGGCAATTGGTGGCAATCAGCAAGATACACACTACCCCACCTAGCATAATTTGTATGGTCATATCGGAAGAACCATGGGAGCATTGAACGGAAAGACTTCAAATATAAATCCCAAAGCCCATCTCTTTCTGACTTTGTAAACATTAAAAGGATAGAAACCATGTCCAAATATGACCACCAAAACAGGACATTTGGGTTGTCAATTTCCTGTCTGAAACTTGAAAAATACTCTTTGAAAACAGGATTTTGCAGTTGGTCAATGCTAGAAAGTATGTCTTGCTGTTCAGTCATGATGCCATTCAATGTTTGCGAATGATCAACATTTTTGGTAGATACAAATAACACAAAGTCTGGCAGTAAAATCTTCCAGATTGCTTGAGCAGTAATTTTATGGGCTCTCATGCCACGACTGTAGTGCTTTCCACCTAATACATTTTCAGCAGCCACAGGTCCTAATAACTCGCATTCCATCCACAGTTCATGCAAACCAGAACCTCTCATATGATCTCCTATACATTTCATGAAATTCATAGCTATATGTAAGCCACCCATTCTTGGAACAAGCCTGTCTCTATACTCAGGAACTGACCATTTTAAATCCATCAACTTAAAGTACAAAGCTTGATCAACTGTGATAACTGTATGACGTTGACCAAGATGCTCAGATATGTGCATGCATTTCTGGACAACTGTGTTAAGTGTATCCATTTCATGAGCAGGTGCTTGTACAATAGGCATGTAACCAACAAGTGTGAGATCCGGGTTTTTACTACTGACAGACTGATTATGTCCTGACCAACTAGCTGGGACTTTCTGCTTATGTCTGTGCAAATGAAACGCCAATTCATTAGCAAACTCTTGAGAGGACAATTGATTCTCTGAGTCAGAAGGTTGGAAGATATCTAACGTAACTGGTCTGGGATAGTGAGGTTGTGATTTTCCTTCTACTATTGGGGAAATGACAATACTGTCCATCTGAGGAGGTACCTTCAATGTCTCATTTGAAGATGGACTTATGTGCTGAAGGTTAATGTCATTTCCCGACCCTCGTTGCCAACATGCTATCTGCGTTGCATGGAATGTTTCCTTGCCATCCAGTGTTGAATCACTAATATCAATATTGTCAGCTGTAAAGTGTGTGAAAACGCTTGGCTTTAAATTCGAGGGAAGGAAATGTCCAGTCCTTTCGTCCATAGACTGAAGGCTTTCCTCTGCAAGCCCAGTGTCAACACGCAGAACATCTTTATAACTCAGGGTGTGACCAGCACTATTAAACAAGTTTAACAGCTGTTTTGACCTTGTCATTTGATGCAAGGTGCATGCAAGGCCAATATGCTTTGGAGTCCACTTTTTTCCATTACTTACCCCATACACAATATCCTGAGCTACGCTCACTATTTTCTTCTGTCTGCTGCAATCTGGATTGTCATTGCCATCAGTACAATCAAAGACCTCTTGTCCGCCATAAAGAAGATTCAGAAACATGAGGATACTATCTGGGACACAACTTACGGCATCAGCCTCACAAACATTCAAACCCATGTGACCAGGTCTATCTTGCAGGTCTGATCTTAATCTTAGTGCAACATGTACCAGTTCATGAAATGAGTTGTGTGGAGGTTTATAACATGGCATAGTGAGTAATTCGTCATCCATGGTATCTTGGTCATCATGAAACATATCTCCAAAATGAGATTTAGAAAGAATATGGGGCACTAAAAGAGTTTCGCGTTCAGATACTGCTCTATCGAGGGGACGAAGAAACTGGAAGATATTCTGCACCTTGGCTTGCAGATTTTCTTTAAACGTTGATCTACGAGTGATAAAAGACTGTGGCATTTCAGATCCTACCTCTTCTACCAACTTGGAGTACCTGTTCCATGTATCAGAGAGCTGTAAGATTTGGCACTTGCTGGCTGCGTACTCCAGTTCTCGAACAAGAAATATCATGGCCAGATCTTCACATTTTGACTCCTTTTCTGTTTTATGTGTATCATACTTAAAAGCATTCATGCATTTTAGATGGTACTTACCCTCTGCAGCTATCAAATCGCTAACGTTTCCTAACTTAACACGAAGTATGTTGTCATACTTTGCATTTTTAAGAACCATGTCGCTAACAGAAAATGTTGTAATGTTGAATAGCTTCTGTTTAATTTGTTGTTGACAAAATATGCATAACTCCCAATCTATTGGTGTAGATGCATTTCGCAAAGTTCGGGATGCTGCTGCAGAAGGGTGTGAGCAAGATGACGTAGACGGTACATCATCCTCTGTATCGACGTTGATTGTATCAGATGTGTTTGTAAGCAAACATGCTTTTCTTTCCATTAACTGAATTGGTCTGGGGTGAGTAAATGCACTATAGCATTTCCTATGACATAGAACTCTATCATTCGGACTTAATTTTTCTATTCTGTCAATGGCATCATAGTTCCTGGCATCTTTAACTTTCTTACGACGAGATGCCCTCTCGGTCAACGTTTCGATAGACTTTTTGCTTTTTAATTCTAACGTGTCTGTCTTTTTTTCCTGACATATAACACACAAATCTGTATCTATTTGATAACTTCGCTTAAGTGATCGTTCAGTCATGATTTCTAATCAATGAGTGGTGAGATATGACAAGCCTATAACCTCGGCCATCAGTTTTATACCTTATGTCAGAATCATTTGTTAATTCGATCCTCGATTGTGTCGGTCGCGCTATTGTGAAAACCATTGAACACTGTGTTGAATTTCAAGTGCATTTATATCATAAAGTATGCAATACGTTAACTGAATAATTTGCACAATTAGAAGGAAATAAGCATTAAATATAATATCAAAATGCATATATATACTGTGCGTCAATATGCGGTTGCGAAAAAATGAGTTAATTGGGATCTAATCGTTTTTTTCACAATTTTAATTGTTTAACGAACATTGAACAATTTATTCTATTTTTCAGACACATATAAGTTTAGTACAAGCCTTTAAATTGCTTTAATTTGCAATAAACTTTTTTAAAATAAAGCCATATAGATAATTTTGCAAATTTCAACACCGCCATTTTGAATCGCCATTTTGACCTATTTAACGCCATTTTCATGAAGTTCAACATATTTTTTCGGATTCAGCATACGCAAATTAGGTTAAAAAGTTATGTTGGACCAAATAATAATAATTTGCCGTTAGAACCCATTTCTAGCCTCTTTTTTCAAAATCTGGACCAGACTAATTACACTATCTTTGAAATGATTCAGCATTCAGATATTTTACCATGTTCGGTGTTGGGTATGCACGAAAATAGAAAAAGAGGATAAATAATCTTATTCAATTTTATACTCACCTTCAATTGAATTCAGAAAAAAATCCCAGCATCTTCGTATTTCATACTTATTATTACCAATATGATATTCTTTACTTGGGGTTCTCTTTAGTAAATGAAAACAAATATCTTTCCTCTTCATTTCCCTTGTAAATACAACATGGCTTTGGCTTGGGTTCTAGTACATGTAATATTTAGTTGGCACCGGTTGAGGATAGTATTTTGCCCGTGTAATCAGTGCTGACTGAGGATGGTTGTAGTCAGATTTAAATGAAGATGATATGATACTGAAATAATACGTGTCAACTAAGGATATGTTGCTGCTGCAGTCGTTGTTGGCGGAGGATGCTATGTTGCTGCTGTATTCGTTTTTTGGCAGGAGATGGCATTTTGTTACTGTAGTTGTTGTTGGCGGAGGATGGCATGTTGCTGATTTCGTCTTCGGTGGCGGAGGAAGAAATGTTGCTGATTTAGTCGTTGTTGGCGGAAGAAGACATGTTGCTGATTTAGTCGTTGTTGGCGGAAGAAGACATGTTGCTGATTTAGTCGTTGTTGGCGGAAGAAGACATGTTGTTGATTTAGTCGTTGTTCGCAGAGGATGCCATGTTTCTGCTGTAGTCAATGATGAATTATTTAAATCCAGGTGTCTGCCAGTTATGTGTTTTGGAAAATATTTAACTGTTAAAACATGTCGCCTTTCCTATGAATGTTATTATCTTAGTCCTGAAGTTCTCACACGATAAGCAATTGAATTCGTCGATCATGTTTCGTGTTAAATAAGCAACAGAGAGATCAATGTATTACATCACATGTATTGCCCCGCTTGAAGACACAAAATGGAGCTCATTTGGCTTTATATTTCACATGCCCAAATTAAACATGTCTGTCAGAATTCGATTGTGATATACTTTGTACTGTTATTTAGACCATACCTTCTTAGAACAGGGTAACTGCGTTGTACGATCAGATTGTCACTCCATCTCATCTGCATACTGTAGTCTAATTGTGTGATCAGATTGTATACTTATCTATCTGTATACAGTAATCTGGTTGAATGATCAGATTGCATCACAAACTCATACCTATGCTTAGCGCTTACGGTCGTAGCAGTGAGGGTTCTTCAACGTGCCAATGCCTGCCTTTACATGGTACCTCCGTTTCTAAGGTCAAATCCGAAAGACCCGTAATTCTCACTTCTAAATGCTGATCCTTTGGCAAGGGAGCAATCACTACCTATGGTTACGTGTCAAGTTTAAGCGGGGCTCGAACTCACAACCTCCAGGTTACGAAGGAACGCTCTACCACTGACTACTTTCCATATATGCTGAAATGTAAGAACCAATGTATGTGTTGACCATCCTCACTTTACCACATTATCAGTCATTTTAAAACATTATTATTACTCTGTAATAGAATTGTAAAAAATTCAAGTTGAACTGTTTGCACATTGATGTATGTACTAGTCACGTCATTTGATATGCGTGAATGCAGATTTTGAAATGGATCCATGTGTCATTCATGTAAGGTATGCATCACTTAAAAGAAACTCTCTGAACAAAATAGAGGTACGCTTGGGAAGAAGGGTTTTTCCATATTATATGCCATGGTATTTGTCTCCGGATTTGGAAGGGAAAATATATTTGGACGACAGGAATGGAGTAACAGTTTGAGATTAACAGTGCATGCAAAAATTTCGGATGCGAAGGGAAGCATTTGCTGTTACGTACAATGAGCCCCAAGACAAGTTGTCAACGAATACAAGTTCCTTTGGAAACCAGTAAAATACAGGACAGTTAGCGACTTATTTGGTGCGTTGACAAATCCAGTGTGAGTGACAATGTCCACAAAGTATGTGATGCGATTGTAAATAACCTATTAGCCGTCTGGCAATGACCTGAAATCAGTTCTGAGATGCTACAAAAATACATGAGGCTTTCCCAGTTGTGCAGATGGGACACACATACTTATTATTTCTTCATTTTAATCGCATGGAGACTAGTAAAATAGGAAAGGCTACATACAATTCCACTGTTAACCAAGTTTTGTGACAAGCTCAATTGTGGCTACATAGTCGATAATATAAGGAAGCCACGTGATGTTTTGTCATGTTTATGATTTTCATGTGAAATATTCATGTGCATTTTACGTAAAATGCTGCTCACATGAAATTCATTTAAAAATTCAAAAGTAAATTTCACTGTTCACATGAAATTTACGTAAATTTCACGTGAACAGCAGTTCACGTGAAATCCACGTGAGGCATATTTGCCTGTGTACATTTTTATTTCAACAGTTTTCTTGAAGATCACGAATTTTAAAACTCAATTTCCACCGTATAATGAAAAACAATTTCGTTATACTGCGATCTGATGTGAAATTTTCATTTGTAAATTGGAGTAGAAAATTACTGATTTGTTTACAGTGCTTTTTAAACAGAGTTCATGGGGGAAATGATTACTTAAAGAGATAGATGTTTTCTAAAGTAAAGGCTCGTTTAATCAGCATTATATTAAGTTATTCGATACAAAAATGAAAATCACTTATATTATGTACGCAGTGAAGGTAGTTATCCGATAACTCGTAATTACATGTATTTGTTTATTATTGATCTCGAAGAGGATTTTGGGAAGAAATGTTGTTTCCGCTTCTGTCAGGAAAATATGTCAGTCACGTAAATACAGTTCTTTGTAATGAAGCATACCAGAATTAAAGTCCAAATCAAACCCCGTTTAAAATTCCGGTAGGTACACGTATAAGAGAAGACTTATGGAACGATACATTTGCTAGATAGTTTCAATCACAGCTACATTGCTATATTTTCACACCACTCAGTAGTGTTTATGACAATACTCCATGCCATAAATCGTGAATAGTTTAAAAAGATTTCTGCAGTTATCGTCATTTATCAACTTTTTTTTCAATTATTCCATTAGTTAAACAATTTTGGACACGGAAACTAGAAAGAATACCTATCGAGGTCACTTGAATGACCTGAAAATGCTACATTGACCAATTTAAAGTATGTCATATCCGAACGGTTTTCTTATCAATTGATCTATGCTTTTCAGTTGCAAATAAACGTTTCTCAACTCACTATATACTTAGGGAGAAATAACACATCGTCATAATCTTTTGAAAACATGAATAAAAATATAATTATCAGTAACACTTGTATATTCCTATTGTATTTAATTGTCCGGCTAGGTAGCTCTGTAGGTTAAAGAGACATGGACACGATTTGAGCTCAAATTTTATTTTTCAATTTTTAATGTTTTCAATGATTAACTAAGGTTTTTTTTTATGATCAACCAAAATTTGAATATCAGTTATTGAGTTACAAGTGAGATACAGCACTCACAGTTCTTTGTTATGTAAACAAGGCTCGTACCATGTTTTTGTTTACATATTGTAACCGGAACCAGTATATCAGGGGCAGTAACTCAGGTGATCGAATGCCCAAAGTATTTGTACACTGGGTCTAGTGAAACGTCAACCCAGGTAATTCTATTATTCACTATTCAGAGCGTTAAAACCTTGAGGTTTACTTGCTCAGAATAAGACAAGAGAAAACTAACCATGAGGTCAGTGTCCAACCAATTAAGTAAAACTGATCAAACACAGCCTTATATACCCTGAATTCTATTCACTAACGTAAGCCAATCAAAACCAAAGAAACTATCCTGACTTATCCAATCAGACAATCGATAGCTTATTCACTTTGGAAAGCTTGACAACAAGCATGACACTTCCTGTTTGATATAAAAACATGTGGAATGTACAACCATATCTAACTAGGAAAAGTACTCAAAATAAATGACTGGCAGGAAGTAAATAAACTTAAACTGTAATAAGAAGCTGATTTAACAATCAGGGTTTGAATTAAATGCAGTTCTAAATATTAAACACAAAATAAGATCCGACACAATATAAATTCCTTAATAGAAAATACATTATGTTAAACACAATGAGATGTGGCAAACACTAGAAACTATCTAATTGTGTTCGGAATTAACTTAAATTAAACACTCTGCTTTAAACGAAACTTTTATTTAACCTACATAAACAAAAACATGGCACACGCCTTGTTTACGTAACAAAGAATTGTGACGTCTGTATCGACAACTGACATTAAATTTTTTGCTGACCACTTGAAATGCTTTTAAATCCTAAACATTAAATATGAAAAAATAAGATTTGAAAATTTTTACGTCAAATTGTGCCCATGTCCCTTTAACATATCGACTACAGGTATCTTCCACTTTCCATCCATATCACATTTTTCAGGTGTGCTATTCCTCCTTAAATGTGATTCATTTAAAGAAGACAAAATTAGATGTCTAACATCTAAACAAATAGGAATTTAAAATGTGTTAAGTTTATCAGGCACTAATTTTCTTTCTTTCTTTTTTTAGGAAATTATTTTCGTTTATAGAGAAAATAGATAAAACATGCTCTCCGGCCTAGTTTTCATATTACTTCACATTTATTGTAATACGACAAATTTCTATTCGAACTATTTTATTTTCAATTTTTATCTTTCACCCATGCAATAAATATTGAATATGAATCGTCTGTTGATCTTACATGCTGTATATCGTTGTTATGGTGATGAAATTCACATAAATGAATTGAATGTCTATCACTGATTACATTGATTGGTCATAGCTTTCATAATCTAAAATTTGTGACAAAGATTACTGCGAGAATATTTGCCACTTAGGAAGTAGAATTTTAAAGAAATTTTAGTATTAGTTTGAAATTTGAACGCCCTGTAGTACTTTTTAAAATCGTTATTATCATTATCATTTTAATTGATTTTATCAATTTATGTTATTGTAGTTTCGTAGTAGAGCAAATGTTGTAGAATTAGTAAAATACATTTTTTTTCAGTTTGTGGTGTGTATACATGTTATTGTACAGTGTACTGGGAAAAAAAAAGAAAAGAAAGAAAAAAAGAAAAGAAGCACACCCAGGGTAAATTTTACAAAAATTGATATTTGAGAGGTGCACACAGGTATTTGATTATTAGAAGGAAAGTGAATTAAAATATGAGTGACTTGACACTAAGAGAGAAAACATCACAGCATTTACAAGAGTTGAACAATTCAAGAGACGAAAAATTCAAAAGTTTACATATTTTTATGTTTTTGAAGAGATGAGCAATGAACTGTTTTGCAAATTAGTCAAAGGGATTTGGTTCTTTTTTACATGCAAGGACAGTTCAATTCCTATATTTACTGTGAATTTAAAGTTCTCTGTACTTGATCCTCATGCACGTGACAGTAAAGCTAATATTAATTCAGACCGTAATGCTGTTTTATTGACAGTAAGTGTATTTTCAAACTTGATTTTGGAATACTGCTGTTTTCCTTTTTTCACCTTCAAGAAACCAATTTTTCCCTAATAGCATAAAAATTAAAGAAAATAAATATACAGTAGATAGCATTTTATTATTTTTGTGACTTTTTGTTTCGTTCGTCACTTCGTTTGAGTACTTTTGATTCTTGATTGATTGTTTCAATCAGAGCTTTTAAACGAAATTGTCTTCCGTTTCATTTTATATTTCAAACAAATATATTTCCCATTAAGTTGAAAGTTAAATTAAAATTATGAAATATAAACGATCATTTTTGTTTCAAATTCTACTTGGGAATTATTTTCTATATTGATGCACTTTATTGTAGAGTGGGGGCCTCAGTATCTTGTGATCGTTGGATAAGGACTTTTTGGGGTTAACCATGCATCAGACACCTCAAGGTAACGGTGTCAAATAGAAATAGATAAAAGTGTATCATCTGAGAACTTTATTTGCTTTATGTTGATCATTTTGATATAGGGGTCATATCAAAACCTCCTTTCTCCAGATAGAAGGCGTGTACTAGGCACAGGTGCGCCAGAGCGTGACAAGGTAAAATCTTGTTTTCAAAGAAATCGGGATGGGTAGATTTTAAGCTCGGGCCTTTTTGAGAATCAATGTAAAATTACTCTAAATTACTGTTATCGTCATGTGTATGTATTTCATACATACATACATACAGTAGGTTGGGGTCCGAGATCTCTTTGGGGGTAAAAAATATGGCAGTGACTTGAGTTCTTTTTTCGTTCATTATTCAACTTTATCTATAACCTTTCTCCATACTATGTATTCCATCTCATAATTCATAATCACAAAGACTACCTCCATGTTCAACAACAATTGAATATCTAGATTATAAGGCCTTTGTACGGAAACCGAGAGCGGTAAATTAAAATTTAAAGCGATATAAACTGTACATTTCCATGATGGTGACCTACTTCTTTCCACTTCAACTGGATAAAGGTCACCTGTCACATGACTACCATGAACCAAATATAATACACCAATTTTAACTATCTTTTTGGCTCCTTTCTCCTATTTGTGGTGTGTTTCTATGTTTATGAACTAGGGAAAATGTTTAATTATCACTTATCTGAAATGTAATGACTTTTAAAATGAAAAAGAAACTTCAGAAGTACCGAACTCAGTATTTGAGAGTTCAAGGTTATCTTACCTACTGAAAGTAATTATGTAGTGCTCGATCTGTTCATTATTTTCACACGCCGGATAGCTGAAAAATTGCTCAGGCGGCTATAAACAAACAAACAAAAAAACATTATTTTCACCCTTGTTATTAATTTGTTCTCTAAAATATATTTATCATTTACATATCAATGGGTAAAAGCTAGCCACATGTTAATGGGTACATAATGATTTATATGGTGTTGCCGCGACCGACTGTTGCACACAGATGTCGTAAGGAGATCTTGAATCAACAAAGGTGAATTCTTTGGCTCATTTCTTTTCCCCTTTCCTGTAGTTATAGAAAACGAGTTCGATTCTCGATTCACAGATAGTGTTTTTTCTCTCCTCAAGCGGTCGGTTAATATATAAGTGAAAATCACTCATCTCTCAAATATGACCTAAAAAAACCGGAGGTACCGTGTCATGGTCGCCGTTAGCACAACAAAAAATCATCATTGCTGAAGTGAGTGTCATGCATAGGGCAAAATTTGTGGGATTTCATCATTAAATTGGTGATGTAAACATTCTAGAACGGGAAACACCATACAAACAAAACTTATAGATTCAGGTGATCTTTGTGGTTCATTCTTTTTCCTTTTTTGTACTTACAGATCAAGCCAAATTGTTATCATGGTTCTTCGCTGGGGCATTTGCGGTGCTGGTGTAATCTCAAACGATTTTGTTTCAGCACTTTTGGCACCTCCAAATAATGTCCATGAGGTATCAGTTTAGTATATACAGACTATACAATTACTTACCTTTGATGAGGTTTACTTGTGACTACAAGGACCTGTTAAGGTAATGGTTGACTGAAGCCGTAGGTCGAGGGTAACAAATACCTGATCAGGTCCATATACCCCTAGTACACCGAATCCGAAGTCAATAATTGTTTTTCGATTGTTGAAGGAATAAAATAATCTTGTGAAAACTGTCGTAAAATTTCTGATCATTTGATAAAACAATTATTGACTTCGGATTCGGTGTATATGGACCTGATCAGGTATTTGTTACCCTCGACCTACGGCTTCAGTCAACCATTACCTTAACAAGTCCTTGTAGTCACAAGCCAAAATAGGGGTTCGAAATGATATTAAAACAAAAGAACAACAACGGTAGAATGTGTCAAATTAATATGGAAACATTTTCACAGAGTATAGACTTAAAATTGTTCAGATCATAATTCCCGGGACCAGAAAGGGTTACGAAGAAGAGAAGTATAGATTTGTATCTCTGTTTTCCGTCCCTTCGAGACTTTTTCCCTCATTTTGAGACGTCATCAGCTGTAGTTGAAGTGTCACGAATTTAGACGTATGATTAGCGCCCAGGGCCGTAACAGTGACGGTTCTTTAACGTGCCAACACCTGTCGCAACACTTGACCTCCGATGTTAAGGTCATATCCAAAATCCCCGTGATACTCACTTCTAAATGCCGAGCGTTTGGCGAAGAAGCAATCACTACCTATATTTACTTAGGTTTGAAGCGGTCATGGCAAAGCAAGGCTCGAACTCTCCACCTCCTGGTTATAAAGCGAAAGCTCTACCACTGAGCTACCGCGGTCAGTAGGCATAAGTTAGATAATTTGAAGTCGTTTTCTCAAAACCCATAACGATAAAATGTGTCAAAATGAATGCATTCTTTTGTAGTGTGGATATCAAATTTGATAACACGATGACCCCTTGGACAGAGTGGGGTTTAATGTCATAGATTGAAATATACATGCACAATGTATGTGGCCAATCCAAGCATCTCTTTCTGGAGACCAAGGGTACAATCTCTCATTCGGCATATATTCAATTATCCTCATGTAGTGTAAATTTACGTTTATTCAAACTATAACAACAGGACTTTAAAGGGAGTATAGGATATCAACCATTCAAGAGACATGATATTACATTTAGTCTTATTAATATTAAATGTCTTCATGCAGTATAGTTTTCATGATCCTTGAGGTCAGACGAAGTTCACAATAAGGGAACACTATTTAATAATTTATGTTATATCAAATCTTAGTGTAGAAGTGTTCATCCCAGATCATATGGGCATGGTGACGCATGGGTCTGTAGTATTAGTCTGTGATATACTCCTGTATGGTGTATAGGTTGTTTGTATTGGAGCACGGTGTATGGACAGAGCTCGGAGTTTCGCAGACAAGTTTGGAATTAAATCAGCATATGGATGTTATGAAGAGGTTGCCAAAGATCCAAATGTTGGTAAGTGGACATCTTATATAAATTATTAATAGTATTCACTATCATTCATATGCCTAAACTCATGCCTACCTCATATTTGGATATTTTATTGAACATAGATGTTAATAGCAAACAAACTCACGATAAACTCCTCTCCATTGTCAACTTCCCATATTTATGTAGCAATATTCCATTATCAACTGCATATGATGTTTGCCTCTCAACATATTCGATACATAGGAGCATGTTCTGCATATTATTAATTTTTTAATCGAGGTAGGCTACTTATAAATAAATTGATGTTACAGTAGTTTCAACACTCTCATTTAAAGTCAGCATTCGCAAATTCTAAGATCATTATAATGATCTATATCGAAATACAACCTGTCATTAGAATTCTTTGTCTCAATATGAGTGAAAAATTCTCGACGGGACGTAAAAACAAACAAAACAATAGAATGCTTTGTGATTTGTTTCATACAGTTCCGTTTATCATTATCTGATCAATATATAGGGCTCATGGCAGGTATGACCGATCAAAGTGGATGGTTACTCCTTCTATTCATCCGATCCCACCTCTGGTGTTTCCAGGGGTCCGTGTTTGCCCTCCTCTTTTGTGGGATTTATAAGATTGATCACTGTTCGTTATATTCACTTTTCTATTATATCATGTTTAGTTTTTGATATATTCTGTTGTGTAATGTTCAGATTATGTGATATTATCTGCAGTGTAGTGTTCAGAATCAGATGTGATCAGATTCTGTGATATTATGTGTTGTGCAATATTTAGATTCTGTGATATCTATGCTGTGCAATGTTCAGATCTGTCATATTTTCTGTTGTGTTCAGATTCTGTCATATTTTCTATTGTGTACATATTTGTCTTTTTGCAGTGTTTTTTCGTAAATACGTTCTTTCATAAGTAGCAACAGGAAGTTCAGCTAGGGTAACGCGCTATTTTGATAAATCCATCTTGATTCCAAAGCAAAATTATGATATGATTTTGTGACATCACAATTCGAATTATGTTTCCCACACTATTTTGTTGCTATAAAAATGTATCTATCTAGTTATTAAATGAGGCATATATGAGAGAAATTAGTCCAAACATGTGTTTCTGGTGATCATATGCATTTTGGGACACGCTGTAGCATATCCTACGATCGACGATCCTATTTACATGTCAGATGTTTGTTATGTTATTTAGATGTCGTATACATTGGCGTGATTCACATTTCCCATGTGACTCTGTCCAAACAGATGTTAAAAGCAGGAAAACATGTTCTCTGTGAAAAACCCATGGGCGCTAATTTGACCCAGATCTTAGAAGTACAGGAAGTCGCCAGAGAATTCAGCAAGTTCTTCATGGAGGTACAAGTATAGAAATTTCATTCAAACGTTCAAATGAATATATCCATTTCTTTAATCTTTATTCTAACCGGGTGATTAGAATAGATCCTCAGTACCCCTTGCTTGTTGTAAGAGGCGACTAAATGGGGAGGTCCTTCGGATGAGACCGCAAAAACCGATGTCCCGTGTCACAGCAGATGTGGCAGGTAAAAGATCCCTCCCTGCTCAAAGACCATAAGCGCCGAGCATAGGTCTAAATTTGCAGCCCTTCACCGGCAATGGTGACGTCTCCATAAGTGGGACGTTAAACAATATTTAATCAATCATATTCTAATTTTAGAGTCATGAATATCATCGCTGTCAAATAGCTACAAAAAGATTCACTCTTAAATAAAGAACAATACATTGCAAAATCTGTATTACGCCCTATACCAATATGAGACTCAGTATAATCCCAAGATTACAATATCAACCCGAGACAACAATATCAACCCTCGGACTATTATTAGTCAAGGTCGATATGGCGTGTGATAGAGATTTGACGCGTTGAAGTTTAATTATTATCATTATTTATATGTATTCGAAAATAGTGTCCACAATTCAAATGTAAGTGTATGTAATTTCAATCATTCTACATATCGTTTTGTTGAATATATGTTGCTCATCATTATATCCAAAAGCAATACAATTTTAGGGATAATTAACGGATAAAAGTTAAAACAATGATTACTGTTTTGAATGATATACCATATTTAATGAAATATGATTGATTATTTATTGCTTTCCGCCACACTCAACAATTTTTCAGTTATCTGGTGGCGTCCAGTTTTTGTTGGTGGAGGAGAGAACCAAGATACAATGTACCTGGGAAGAGACCACCGACCTTCCGCAAGTAAACTGGCAAACTTGCTCACATAACGCCGCGGCCCAGATTCGAACGCGCGCCGACAGGGGTGAGAGGCCTTATGATTTTGAGCCCGATGCTCTAACCACTCGGCCACGGAGACCCCTTTAATGAAATAAAATATTAATTTAAATTATCATTATTAACAATAAAGCTTCCAAGCTGAACAAAAAATTCGAATGAAGACGAGTATTCCAGAATGGTACAATAAAGGTTGAGATAAATGGTGACGTAAAGTGTGATGATGCTGGGATTGTAATAAAGGGCACTTGCCTGTGTTCATATCAGGGATGCAAAATCCTGTATTATAGAACAAACTATAGTATATCAATAATGATTGTATATTTGTGTACCGGATATACACCAGTTTCCATAATTGTATGATGACCCCTCATGATTGTCCTTGACTTTAAAAATTTTACTTTATTAAATTCATAATAGGACTCTTTACTCATTGTACTAAGCTATCATTCTAGCAACTTTACCTAGCACTTAGTTCTTTCCACGTCAGAAGGCACATAAAGCCGCAACACTCCAAACAACTTTGACTCTTTTTACCATCTTCATCAAATTCCAGCTTCTCCATCCTGCACTCCTTCTTTTTGCTTCTACTGTCCTTCTCCAGTTGGTTTTTTTCCTGCCTCTACATTGTCTACCCTACTTCCGTCTGGTAGTCGTTTTCACCTTCCCTCAGTGGCACATGACCTATCCTGTCCCAATGCCCTTTCATCAGCTCATCGCTCTTTGCATTCGTGTACTCCGTGGCCGAGTGGTTAGAGCATTGCGCTTAAAATCGCAAGGCCTCTCACCTCTAGTCGGCGCGGGTTCGATTCTCGCTCGCGCCGATATATGTGAAAAAGTTTGTCAGTTTACTTTCGGAAGGTTGGTGGTCTCTTCCCGGGTACATTGTATCTGGGTTCTGTCCTCCACCTACAAAAAAACTGAACGCCACCAGATAACTGAAAAAGTGTTGAGTGTGGCGAAAAACAACAATCAATCAATCTACCACTGCCCTGTTTGTCTCCATATTCTACCTCCTTATCTCAAGAACCCTCCGCAAGCATCTGAAATGGAATGCATCTGGCTTCTTTTCTGCCTTTCTCACCTTCAATGTCTTGCTACCATAGAGCAGCACTGACCTCACTACCGACTTTAATAGCTTGACCTTCTTTCTAATTCCCATGTTCGCTGCACTCCATACTTTCCCCAGTCCCATATGCTGCCCTTGCTTTGTTTGTCCTGCTCTTGATGTCTTGTGATCCTTCTCCTGATGTTGTCACTATTACTCTTAGGTAAACAAACTATTCCAAAATCTTTCACCTCGTCTTCCCCTACCTTTATTTTGTCTCCCTTCCCATTCACCCTCATTGCCAATCTTCTTGCTGATCAGCCTCAGTCCTACTCTCTCTGTTTTCTCCTTCACTCGTGTGTTCGAACCCTGATGATGTAAGCGCCTGGTCGTTCGCAAATCCCAAGTCATCTAATAATGTCATAAACTTCCACCCGATTCCCGTTCTCCTGTTATCACCTGTTCAGTAGGAACAGGAAGCCTGACATAACACACCTCTGTTTAACTTTTTTGATTTTGATCTGGAACCACTCTGATATTTCTCCCTCTTCAATCACAGCACATTTTAACCCATCTTATAGCTCTTTAATCATCCTGATCATCTTCTCCGGCATCCTATGCCATTCTAATATTTTCCACAGGCTCTCCCGGTGCACAGAGTCAAACGCTTTCCCAATGTCTACGAAATGCAAATGTAGTCCGGTGTTCCGGACTAGCAAGCAACTCCCAGTTTATCGTAAGAGACGGATATTGTTACAGGCAACAGAATGTGTGTCTCAATCGAGATGAGACTTCACGGAGGCAACGTTTTTGGCAACTTTAAACATTGTGTTAGAAAGAATCCTGTAGTATTGTGTCTTTATTTGCGCAGTAATTGTCATCAGGGGAAAGAAGGGCTAGGATTAGCATACTACTTCTAGTAGTATATTTTGAAAAGCTTTTGTCCTCAAGTAGCAAAGTAACAATCAGACTTCTGTTACAATTGAATTACCACAAATTTTAACATCAGTGCCTTCTGCGGAAACAGCAAGATGAAAGTTCTTCAACTTGTTCTTGTCAAAGTAAAGGTATATCTAATCTACAATAAAGGTGTACGTCATCTGAATAAATGTATGATAAACCTACAACCAACCATGCACATTTCACTGCTTAAAAGCGGCATTTAGAAGATACACATGTAATTATTTCACAGAACCACCTAGACTCAATCCGGTATTGTCATTTGACATTTATAGACAAGGTGTGCAATGTTTGACAGCAGTTATAATTAAAAGGCTTCTGTTGCGCGTTGCAGATATTTACGCAGTGTTTGAAACAATAGAATCCTGATGATTATATCATTTCAAGAAATGTACAGGTTAATTATGATACTTGCTTGTTTACGTAATACACCGTCGTTTATGATAATGTTATGGTCCGTATATAATTATTACGCATGATTGAAAGGTTGTCTTAGTTCCTCTATATCTGATTACGATATCGAATCTTATCCGGCAATGTCATCCTCAAAGATGGCGAGGATGAAAGACGAGTCAGATTCTACCGAGTAAAAATGTCATTAAAGGGACCAGAAATCTATGTATTGTCTTGCGTATGGTAGGCTATTAGGAAAGCCTGAAATTAATGTTTATGATCATGATGTTCAGGACTCCTTTATGACATATTAACTACGATGATCGTTGAGGTAACTCAGCAGACTTGAAGACCCTAGAGTTTGTTAGGTGAGTCTGCACCATAGTAAAGATCACCAAGAACATTCTTCGAATGTGATTTTCGGCCTGGGCATCATCGTGGGTTGTGCTTATGTATACAAAAAGACTGCAAAAAAAAGGTGTGACTACTAAGAATACCACAATAAACATAGATATGGAATAATATAATAATTACCTGAAACAGAGACGCTTCCTGAATATGAGATTCTATGGCAAATTTAGATCCTGCAGCTTAAGAAATTCACCAAGCCATATGGTTTCAGAGATACTGTACAATGAAGGTGAATCTTTGAGATGACTCGTTTGTTTGAAGCCTGATTGGAATTAAATCATTACGAATGCGGAATATCAACTTCAGCATTCTCCTGGTGTTTAGAGGATTCCATAGAAATGTCGTCAGTCTCTTTACACGCGTTAATATGCAAGTTTTCTATATCGAGTCCCAAAAAGAAAATCCTGTGAGAATTGCTTAAAAACCAAATGTTTACTTCTCCTGCAAGATCATTCTCGTCGACTGAGAATATGGATGGCAAGATTTATCTTGTTTTTCAAGAGTTGTGACGGATCATGTTCCCCGTACCTCCAGTTTATTGTCAGTCTAATGTAGTACTATTAGAATAATCTGAGATTCCTCCGACTCTTATCCCCTTTTTATATTATAATATGTGTAAATTGCAATCTTGAATTATTAGAATAGCATCCTCTATGCAACATTTTGACAGATACATATGCAATGCACTTTTGCTTCTTACATTAAAGAAATACTTTCCACCCAGGGCATACATATTATTCTATACTTTACTGTTACGTGCACCTATTAGATCAAATCTCAGTCGTATGTCGTCCATTAATCCCGAATCAAAATGACAACCTGCTATGTAAAGAAAAATACAGAGGTCCGTGTTTGCCCAACTCTCCATTTTGTATTCCATATAGGATTAATGAGATTGATCGCTGTACGTTATCTTCGCCTTTTCATGCAATGATTTCAAGCAATTTTGATTCTAGAATATCAAGTTTCTTTACCTGTCTGTAGGGAATATGGAGCAGGTGTTTCCCAGTCTATCGTAAAATCAAAGAAGAGGTGCTTTCTGGGAAACTGGGAGAAGTTTTGCATGTTCAAGCTCAGTTCTGTAAGGCAATCAGCAAAGTGGAACGTGTTGCAAAACCGGAACTAGGGGGAGGGGGCCTACATAACCTTGGCATTTATCCCATACAGCTGGCCACCATGATTTTCAACAATCAAAAGCCGGAAAAAATCACAGCTGATGGCACATTATCGGATTTAGGTTCGTCATTCGTGGTTAAATGTTGCTAAATATTGTTTTGATGAAGAACTAAGACAATGAAACTTACCTCTGCCACAAGGCATTTATATTTCGAATTGCATATCATGTTATATTATACCTAGTTTTTCGAAATATACTGAGTATTTCTACACCGTAAAATGAAACGAAAAGAAAGGCCTTACATTATGCACGTGGTCATCATATTGTAGTGGAATCATTTAAACATTAGTCATTGGTGACGTTCTAATTCCTTTATAGGAGTTGATGAAGCTAGCTGTATTACATTAACATATAAAAACGGTGGCAGAGCAGTTTTGATCTACAGCACACTTTATGGCGCAGGGAAGAACAATAAAGCAACGATATATGGAACGAAAGGAAATATTGAGGTGAGGGTAATTTTGTTATCATACCGTATAACGGTTTTTAGAGGAGTGTTAATTTTGGCTTATTTTAGCGGTTTGATGGTAGTCCGTTAAAATTTTAATCGCCAAATTTGTACCCTTAAGAATAGTACTGAGTGCAAGAAAGCTACTTTTGATCATTCGCAGTGGCTTAGTGAGGCAGGGATTACAAACGTTCTGAAAACTCATCTTAAAGATGAACTTCCCCTATCTTCCTTACCGAAAATTGATGCCACACTAAAACACTACTGATGATATCAGGGTTACTCAAGATCTGATTTTTTTACTAAAAAATCATTATAATTTCTTATATTGTGTTTCTTTACATATCTAAGGTACATGGAGCACTCTCCTAGTAAGGAGGTAAAAATCGGGTGCTGTATGAAATGTTTCGAAAATCTGTGTCCGCCAAAAAAATTCCGTCAAAATTATTGGCATACTGTGACCAGACAAAACGCCAAATTTTACACCCGCTAAAAACCCGCTATACGGTATATCGAACCTTAGAAGGAGGGAAAATTAGATATGTTTATTTATTCTACAAATATTTAAGACATTTTCATTTTTTGAAAATACATGAAGGTATGAAATGTAACGCTTCACGCCTCACACTTCATAAAGTGAGTTAGCGCTTCATGAAAAGTATGTCGGAACGTTACCACGCTATATCACGCTGAAGGGCGTGATTTTATCATTCAGATGATATTTCTTATCAGTTGTTTGTCAACCAACCAGAGTCAAGTAATTTACATGAAAGTATAAATACTATAGTATTCCAATTTGTAGAGATATCAAAGGGCAAAAACATTTGACATGTAAATAAATATATGAAAATATAGGAACCATTCAGGTGAATGAAAACTGCAAATGAGATGTCATACAAGACGATGTACCATACACTCGCTGCACAGTAATACATAAAACTAAGACGTAAATATAGGTAGTGATTGCTCCTTCGCCAAACACTCAGCATTTAGAAGAATCACGTATCTTTTGGATATGACCTTAAAAACGGAGGTCCCTTGTCGCGGCAGGCGTTGGCACCTTAAAGAACTATCACTGCTACGACCCTGAACACTAAGCATAGGTCTAAATTTACGGTACTTCACCTACTCTGGTGACGTCTCAATATGAGTGACAAAATCTCGACGGGACGTAAAATAAACAATCAATTAACTTGCGAGAAAAGAATGATACATTCTCATGAGCAAATTTTATTTAAAACTTTATTCAAAAACTTTTACAGGAGGGAAAGAAAACCCTTGTTGTAACCTTCAACTCGTAATTTAGATATATTGACAACATTTCATGAAAAGATTAAGATAACAAACAGTGATCAATCTCACAACTCCTATAAGGAATACAAAATAAAGAATTGGGAAAACACGGACCCTGGAAATACCAAAGTTGGGATCAGGTGCCTAGGATGACTACGTATCCCATGTCGGTCGGTCACACCCGACATGAGCCCTGTATCTTGATTAAGGAAAATGGAGTAATAGTTAGTTAAAACCAGTGCATGAAGAACGGCCTAACACGTTAGATAGCATTTGACCCAATGACAGGTTGTATTGGCAAACTAGATCGTTATAACGACGATAGAATTTGCGAAATGCTAACTGTAAACGAAACTGTTGAAACTCCTGTAACATCAACTTGTTTTCAGAAGGCTGCCTCGATTTAAAAACTGGTCATACGCAGAACAAGCTCTTGTGTATTGAATCATTTGAGAGACATAAACATTATATGCAAGTGATAATGAAATTTTGCTACATAAATATGGGAAGTTGACGATGAAGAAGCTGAAATCATTCCGCTTGTCACAAAGTTGAGAAGTGAATTGCCGTTAACATCTATATTCAATGGAATATCTAAGTACGACGCAGATGTGGAAGAGTTTGCGGTACCTTTATTTCGAGTTTACTGGGATATATCGAGTCTACATAAAAGGCTAAGATAACAAACACTATTCAATCTCGTAATTCCCATAGAAAATACAAATCATAGAGATGGACAAACACGGACCTTTGGTCATACCAGAGGTGTGATCAGGCGATTAGGAGGAGTAAGAATCTCCTGTCGACCGGTCACACCCATCCTGAGCCCTACATCCCGATCAGGTAAACGGAACAAACCGCAGTCAGAATCAGTGTGCTAAGAACGGCCTAACAATTGGTATGAAACACGTCAGACAGCATTTGACCTAATGGAAAGTTGTACTGGTAAATTACATCGTTATAACGACCATAAATGTTGCGAAATGCTGACTTAACAAACTCCTGTAACATCAACTTTTTGTCAGTAGCCGGCTTCGATTAAAAAACTGATCATATGCAGAACAAGCTCATACGTATCGAATCAGTTGGGATATATAAATACCATACGCAGGTGATGATGGAATATTGCCACTTTGATAAGGGAAGTTCACGATGGAGAAATTGAAATCATCCCGTTTGTCATCAAGGTGAGTTGTTAGTTTTACGCCAGCATCTATTTTCAGTAAAATATCTAAGTACGAAGTAGATGTGGAAGACTCTGTAGTGTCTTTTATTTCAATTTCACTGGGATATATCGAACCGACATTTGAATGAAAATTATCATTGTTGATAGATAAAACATTGTCGATATATCTAAATGTCGAATTAAAGACCACAGCAAGAGATTTTTCCTACTCATGTAAAAGTTTTTGAATGAATTCTGTTTCATAAGAATATATAAATCTGGTCAGCTAACAAAGTAGCACAATTCGTGTCCATGAGAATTCCAACAGACTTAGAAGACCTGATCATCAATTCATGTATTAACAATATTCATTATCATTCATATGTCGATTCTCGATATATCCCATATAGATACAACAGAGGCTTCCTTGTCTGTTTCATAGTTAGGCGTTTTATGTTATGACAAACAGAATGACTTCAATTTCTCAATCGTCAACTTACCGTAATTCCACTATCACTAGAATATAGTATTTATATCTCCCAACTGATTCGATACGTGAAAAAAATGTTCTTCATACGATCAATTTCTAAGTCGATGCAGGCTACTGACAAATAAGTTTATGCTATAGAGGTTTCAACAATCTCGTTTGAATTCAGCAATTAGCAAATCCTATGGTCAATCTTATTTGAAAATATAGCTGGAGTTAAATGCTGCCTGACTTGTTTCGTACAAATTGTTATGCTATTCTTTTCAAACTGATTTTGACTACGGATTACTCCTTTTACCTGGTCAAGACAGATGATCCATGGCATGTGTGACCGGTCAACATGATATGCTTACTCCTGCTAGGTACCCAATCCCACCTGGTGTTTACAGAGGCCCAGTTTTATATTGTTTATAGCATTTATGAGGTTGAATACTGTTCGTTATCTTCACCCTTTCCATGTACCTTTATCTAAAAGCAAAACAAGTAGTCCTTTACCTTGTTCAAAAATATGAAACATACATCTTATCTGTTGCATGATTCTCATTACAACGGTAGCTGAATGAGAATTTCTGGTGCCCACTAGAAGCCACACTACCATCTGGTAAAGTTAGAAATGACCTGGCGACTGGTCCTGCTTCCTATAACTATTTGAACAGTGGAGGCCTTCGGTTTGAAGCGGATTGTGTGAAAGAATGCATTGAAGCAGGTGGTGCATTTACTTGCATTATATATATTATGCTATATTACGTATATCTTGAAAATTTCTGTTTAATTCATTTTGCTAAATTGGGTCAAACTTTTATATCGGAATAACTGATTTTAACAATAATCGTTGTTGCTGAAAGAAATCAAGACTCTCAGAATTGCTGAAAACTTGAATACACCAAAAAAACATATAAATTTACAGTCTTTGTCACACGTTTCCAGGGATGGTAATTTTTCCAGATATATTCCAAACTAAAGACCGCACATTTAGATGTTTTTGGAGTATTCAAGCAACTGAATATTTTTTTTTAATAAATACTTGTAATTGTACACTTGCCTATAGGATTATTTTTAGATTTTTAATCTTCTATCAGGAAAGCTGGAATGTTGTGAAATGTCCTTTGCTGACAGTCAAGCTGTTTATCACATTATTGATGAGGTCGTTAAACAAATTGGAATGGAAGTAAAATGGTGAATGAAGTATGTATCCCAAATACGAAGTAGCAAGTAAGCGTCACGAAAGAAATCCTGCAATCGATCCGGATTAATTTTGATTCCATAACCTTTTAATCTTCTTAATTAATTCAGTATCTATGGGTTTTTTTTCACGTACCTGTGATTGAATGAATCAATATATATATATATATATATATATATATATATATATATATATATATATATATACTCAAATAAGAGAACACTTCTTGTAAACCTGTACGATTCTTTCAAATTCGTTAGGTAATTTATTTTTCATTTTAATTACCATACGAAATTTCTTTAAAGTTACACTCCGGATTAAATTCGCAGATTTAACTTTACATATATTTTCACCGTGGTTTTAATTTCACTAAAAATGGACCTCCTCGAAAACAGGGAAAATAAAACATTTGCGAAAATAAAGCTGTATGCATTAACAATAATGGCTTTAATTCCGCCAAGATATTTACATGGTTAGTTCGGTTTATATACATTTTGTGTGTCGATTTATTGGCAGTAGTATTTGATAACATTTCAACAAGAATTCAATCAAAATTTTCAAAAAATCATATATCTCATGAATTACAACAACTTACAAGTAACAAAAAACCTTGGCAAATATCTTAACATGGCAAATACTTATGAAAGAAAAAAAAGAGATGATACTGTTGTCTGAGCGCTATCATCTTATTCTTGGTAATTCCAGAATGAGGATTTTTTATTTATTTGTTTGCTTGTTTGTTTTAGGCGACTAAATGCAGCATTAGGGAGGTAGCCGCGTTCTTTGTAACTGTGTCTACACGGATTCTTGGGGACTACTCATTCTTGAGAAAAATATCATAAAGTTGCTAGTTTATATATAACTTTAATAAATATACATGTCTTCTGTTGTCTTTGTATTGAAATATTTCGTTTATTCAAGGCAGTTGATTGTATCTCATACAGCTTGTTTATTGGGTGTGTGTGTGGTGGTGGTGGTGGGTCTGTTAGAATATCAAAATTCAGACAATTGTGGATAGAAAGAGACAAATAGGGGAGAAAAAAGATTTCATTCATGTCTTTAACGGTAACACAGCATAGAGTATATGATTGTCTAAATATAACAACGCTAAGGTAAAGTGTAAAATGCATTTTACTTAACTTGCAGGCTTGTAACCAGAGCATTTGACCGAAGTATACACGACATAATTATGTAACAGGAGCACTCATCTCACTGTTGTGTTTGCTACAAACTTGCAGCAAACAAATATTTCACAAGAGGAAACATTGTCTCTTTTTATTCACAATATAATAATGTTTTCCATGCTATGAATGAAAGCTTCTTCCTGTGTGAATGCAGTAAATGTCTGCAGAAAGATTGCAAGAAACATTTAAGCCCATCAATTGTTCGTGGAAGGTTTGCAGAAACAAATGTTCACAAGACGTTTGCATGAGAAGTGAACAAGTACATAACCAATCAACTGCAGTTTACAATCAGACTTTCAGGACAGTTTGCCATTTTGAAGTGTGGGGCGGGAATGGAGGGTCTGAAAGTGCCTGAACAATTTAGGTTGAGATTGGGTTACTTTACTGTGTGTGTCGGACTTATGTTTCTTTATAAACTCAAAAAGATATTGATCAATCATGCAAATGGTACAGTTTTCATTATATATGTATGTCAGACCTGCAGTTCATTGTGGCAAATATTGACATTATGTTGTAACCCTTTGGGGCTAGGTTGGGACCACAATATAGGGTCAAAATTTTTTCATGGAAATAAAGATTAAAAAATCTTTTTAACATCACACCAGCAGGGCCAAGGTGATTCAGGTTGGCAATGTGGCCCATGGGACTCTTGTTTACATCAATTTTAATAATTTATTTTACCCATTTTATGTATCTATTTCGTAAAACATTGTGGAAGCATATGTTCCCACATATCTAATCAATGACTCTTATTTCTTAAACTATTTCTACCAAAACAGTACTGCAAGTTGAATTAAAGTTGATATAGTAATTTTCTTCTCTTGTGTTTAGATGATAAAATTATAACCCATGAAAGCTTATTTCCTATGGGGCCCTTAGTGTGATAGAGCAGAGATGTTGATAGGGATGGGGTTGTCATTTGTGTGGAAGCCAGGGTACCTGGTGAAAACTCGTGTGTCAATGTGAGCAACTGTCCATACCCTCTCACAAACAACTACTCAGTGATAGGAGGTCATGAGTTCTATCCCCGCTCGATCCATGACTGCATCAAACCCAAGATAAAAACAAAGATAGTGATTGTTTCTTTGCCAAATGCTTGACATTTAGAAGTGCAAATCACGGATCTTTTGGATATGCACTTGAAAACAAAGGTCCCGTGTCGCACAAAACATTGGCATTTTAAAGAACTCTCACTGCTACAGCCTTGAGCACTAAGTGTAGGTCTAAATTTGTGGTACTTCACCTACACAGGACGTAAAACAACCAGCCAACCACTACCAATAATGAGGATCATATTCAAATCGCAAAGGTGAGAAGAGTCTGCTACATCGACACCCACTTGCTAAGGAATTTTTAGCAATCTGATACTTTAACAAGGTGTGTTTGTGAAACAATGATGCCCCATATGGCAGCAAAGTCATTCTGGTACCAAAAGAAAGGTCTTCTCATAAGGAATACACATGTGAAATATGAAAGCCCTATCCCTCACTATTCCAAAGTGATGGCCTTGGTTAAAGTTTTTCAAAAGTAGGTGGAACTCCAAGGTCAGAAAGTTTGGTACTAAAAGAAAGGTCTTGTCACAAGGAATATATTGTGAAACATGAAGGCCATAGCATTAGCCATTCAACAGTTATGACCAAGGTTAACGTTTTTGCAGACAAACAGACCAAAAAACTATAAACCTTCAAATCTCTAATTGTGATGCATAATAAAAGGTAAATATTTGAGAATTTGTTTTATTTTTCAGTTTCATGATAGTCTTCTTAAATTACAAAAAAAAGAGTGTTATTGATAGTTCTGAAATGTAAAATGAATTGTCAAATTTTTATGATGATGCTGATGAAAAAGAATTTTCTTGCTTCTTGTAGCTTTGTCCCATGATGCCCTGCACATAAAAGCTTGTACAGAACAGGATCTAAGTGTTTTAGGTGCCCCTGCACTCCTTTTAGGGTGTCTTTGATATGAAAACAATTCCAACTTGCAACTTCTTCACAGAACAGTTTCAAACATTGTTGCAATACACCCAAAATTTTAAATATCATTAAAAGTATTCAATTTTTTTCCAGTATATATTATTTTCGTGTATATTACATACAAATATGTACAATAACATTAATATGACATATTAATATAAAGAAATATCACAGAACACTTCAAGGAAAAGATCAACACAGTTCACGTTTTCCTTCTTGTGATGTGATCATATATAACAACCTGGACATATTTAGGTGTCTCTATTACATAACGGTAAGAATTGTCTCCTGGGTTTGGAGCCTGAAAAATAAATAAAGATTCATTTAAAAAAAAATCACAACAAGAAGCTGTACATAAAATGATATCATTTTCAGACTACATAAAGCACATTACACTTAATAAACTTCAGTAAATTGGTAAATGTTATTCTACAAGTGGTAAGTATACAATACCTTGGGATCAACAATAAGCTGCTTGCGATCTCTTTTGTTTTTGAATATCAAGCCTGTAGCATTCTGTGCCATGACAAGATAGTTTGGAGAAGGATTTGAGGTTGAAGTTTGAGTTTCCCAGTTATAAAAGCTGGAAAAAAATGACATTTTGATGACTTTTTTCATGAAGCTCAAGGATATTGAGTTGCAATAAAATATCAAGACTTTTTACTTGCATTTATAAATGCAGCTAGATAATGGAATCCAATGAAATGAGCCCAAAATTCTTTCGAATGTTTAGTTACATGTAATGTCTTTCGGCAAGACATTAATTGCAAGAAAAAGAATGAACAATAAATGTACAATACAAGAATTGTGGAATCTGAGGGAATGCAGTTCCAATAATATAAAAATAAAATATTGGAATTCAAGTCAGATCTATGAAACTGTGTTCACAAAAGTGACACTCTAACCAAAGACAACACATGTGAGCATGTGGCAATGGGGATTCATTTTCCATGGCACTAAATACTAAATCAGGCAAATGCTGGCTAACTTATAAATTAATACTGTGAGAAAGCAATGAATCTTCAGCATGTTCAGTAAAGAATATGAATTTCAGTTAACAATATTGAAAACAAACATATATTATCTGTAATTATTTTATATTTGGGTATGAATTCTTTCCGATCACATGCAGAATATACATGTATGTATGTAAATTAATAGGTTACACTTTTAGGATGTTAAAGCTGCTTAAAGATTGAATTAAATGGTTAAACTGATAAAATGGTCCTTATTATATAAAGATCACTTTTCTTTTTTTTAAAAGACTTCCATTGCATTTCTTGTCTTAAAAACAAAATTGCACTTTATAATTTAATTTTGAGCAACACAATTGTCTGAGCTCTCCAATTGTGGACTAGTGAAATTGTTATCTTAATTCCTGTTTAGGAATTCATATAAGAACTCTTTATACCAATGAGATGAAAAACTAATTTTAGAAAAAATGTCAGTAATGCCAAGATGTACACAAGATTCAATTGTAGAGTATTTTCTCATTTAATGTCTAGAGTTTAAGTAATTGCTTTGACATTTCTACACAATAGACACTTTGAATACATAGTCTGAAACTCATAAATAAAAGTCTGTACCTTAAATCTGATGGTCTTGGCAGAAGTTTCTTTCTCTCTGCAAAGTATGGTTCAAAGTCTTCTGTCTTTAGTCTGTGTGCATAATCTATATATCCAGATATTTCTTGACCCCTAGCATTAAAGTCTCTGATGAATATTACACTCTAAAAAAAAAATGTTAATTTCATTCACATGTAATGTTCCATAAAAAGAGTCTTGAAAGTGTTTTTGTGTCATTGTGCGAAAACAAAGAATTTCCATACATACTGTCATTTTGCCACTTCTGTTGGCCTCTTCCTTTTCTGCCAAGGCCTTCAGGAATGGGTCCTTTATGTCCTTCCCAGAACTCGCTAAAGTCCTATAAATATGAAATGTCCATTATATAACAATTTCTCATGCAGAGCAAGGTCAAATTCAAATAACATGATTACATCATATCATCATTACATACTTTTGTTGACTTCGTTTGGACAGCCTACTTGCTTCTGCTGCTTGCTTTCTGGCTTCAAATTCTTCCCGTCTTAACACTTCCCCTCCACTACCTTTGTATCCAAGTTCAATTACTTGCCTGGCAAGCTCCTGGTCCTTAAATGAGAGGTAAAAACAATTTATTTTAACACTACTCACATTACAATATATTAATTATTGGTATCACACAACCATCCTCAGATAATTCTTCTATGCTTTACATAAAAGTGTACAAGGTACTAGCCATGCAAGGAGTTTTGAGTGAGTATATCTCAAAACATGCATCTTCAGTTGCATGTTTCTTACAATGACCTATCGAATACTACAAAGCTTTTAAAATCCTGTAACACTATACATTTCCAAAACTGACAAAAACAAAATTCACACAGACTATTGTCTAAATTCAAGTAAAAATCATGGACATGAATAGTAAGACTATGGTGTTTCTTAAAATTGGAACTGATGATAGTCCCAGGTTTGTATAATTAAGATATTAATCATGAAATTGTTTCATTATTATTTGGGTCAGTCATTTTCATATTCACTGATCCAAAGGAACAGTAACCAATTAATAAAAATAATTGGTATCAGGTAAAATATATACACATGTATAGTTCAATTATTATTATTATTTTCAAGTAATTATGACAGTGTGATGGATATATATGCTTTTTCAAAGTTACAAGGCCTCACAACTTTTACAGGACCTGACTGAAGAAAAAAGGGAATTGTTTATGTTGGCCGAAGCCATGACATAAATATTTTTGAGCTATAGAACAAAGCAAAAAATAATTTACCAAACTACCGAAATTCCTCTGTTGTCAGACGAAAAGAAAAACTTGTGCGAATTAGAAAATTTCAAAATGAATCATTTTCTATGTAAAAATAATTCAATTTACCTCTAAATAAAACAAATCAATTGGTTTTATATGGGAATCAAGAAACTCCTCGTACGTTGCAAATTCTGCAACAATGTTGTCGCTTCCACTGGGCACTTCCTCCTCCATGTTGTTTACAAACCTAACAACGCAGTGTCAATTAATGCGCCATGTAATATAATGCAGAGTAACTTAATCCATTTTTGTTTAGCCAATATATATTTGATATTAAATTATTTATCTTTCAATAGAATGTTGTATTTTAAATTATATATACGATAAGGTTACAAATCCTGTTTTCAGTGGAAATAATGGTCGAAAGACAAAATGGAGCGGAGTGATATACTGTTTCTATGGGGAATTTTTGCCCCAAGAATAAGAATAAACGTCAATATTAAAGGAGAAACTCAAACTATATATACTATACATATATATATTAAAAAGCATAGCAATTCTTTGTTTTTTTTCTACTGTTTTGTCAAATAATATTCGTCGCTCTCGTTTTGCGAGACGTGAGTATCCTAGACAACAACAATGGCTGCCTGCATTAGTAAATGAATGAAAGTATTTAATCTCTGGCTGTTTTCTTGCATTGAAGCCCAGCAACTATAGTAATTTTGTGTTCAAATTACAGGTACGTTATAGTGCAATTTACAGTTAATTTGTCATACATATCTTGGTCATATATTTAAATAAAATGATGACAACAATCAACTTAAATGCTCTTGTCATTTTCTAGCTGCTGAGCTGTAGCTCTCTGGGGGAAAATGGATCTCCGTTCTGTTTCATTTTTTCCCAGAGAGCTATTTCTGCAGCTATTCATTTTAAATATGGATACCTCATATACTTTGAATGAAAGTAGTAGTAGATTTATTCAGGTAAAATCAATGTATGACCCAGGATGATATAAATTATTAATGAACTGACAATAAACAATATAATATAAATGCATCCATATCAAGTATGATCATAAAAAAAAAAATTATGCAATATAAGATTAGAAGTTTAAATAAATATATAGATTATTACAGTATCTGGATTATCACAGGTCTATGGATAACCCATGAAAGCACAGTTGCTTATTTCCAATGGCTAAGCATTTATATCCATAACAGACGCGCAAAAAACAATGATAATTAAAAACAGTAATAATAATAATAAAATAAATAAACCAATAAATTCCCTTAGGCATTTGATCCACCTATTCATTGAATGTGGGGAATTGAGCGCAGTCGATGTAACCGTGCATTATATATATGTAGTGTCGACATGTAAGCAAATTCACTTGTAAACATAAGAGTATTTATTAATACAACTGAGGAGTGGTTCTGTGATTGAAAAAGTATGGTTTACATGCTTTTCTGGATTTTATGTAACATCTCAGAATGACATGAACTTGGGTAGACGAGATTCAAAATGGCGATATCCATGTCTGCATGCTTGCATTTGAATCGATCAAAATTTTCAAGTTCCAAGAGTATGGTTTAATTTTTCATTACTTTTCTATATTTTCCTTTTAAACATTTATATACATGTTACCTATAGGGAGAGCTTTGTTCTCATTTGGGCCATGAGAGGGCTTCGCCCTCTATTACTATTGTTTACATCTATACATTTTTCTTCATACTTATTTATCTTTGCATTAGAGTATTTCATAATAATGGAATGACATTTTTAACCAAAAGTAAGACAGTATTTGATTAGAGGGCAGAAATTATGCATCGAGAAAACAAGCTCATAAGCCATTTTTCTGGTAGACTAAATTTTATATTACTGATCACCAGAATTCAAATTATTGCAACATATAGCCAGAAATTTCAAAAGTTCTTTTATAAAATACTGGGACAAGTCAGAGAGCTACAGATCCACTCCTTATATTAACCTTCAACTTATGGCCCATGTTTTCATGTACACAGTTAAGGCCTTATATTGCTGAATTATTGCATTGTTTTCTCATGAATTTAATGCTTAAAAATTCCTTACAGATATTCCCAATTTATCTGTGTCCAAACTCACCTTCAAATATTCATTAAAACCCCATATGGCACAAAATTCACAGCTTCATATGATTTCACACATTAAGATGCTGTTTTTTTTCAGTAGGTAAACAATACAATATTCTTATTTAGAACTATGGTTTAACCATTAAATTGCCCCAAAATTTCATTTTGAGGTTCAAAAAGTTGAAAAACTACTTATTTTTCAATGATCACATTGAGCTTGTAATTTGTGTATAAAGAAGCCACTTTTGTCAAAACTCCTTTTTATCACTTTTTCCTATGGAATGATAAAGTGTATTGTAAAGTCAATCCCCAGTCTTCCATGTCATTAATTCACATTTCATTTATGTAGTTGTCAGTAGCTTATCTGAGCTGAAGGCTCAAAAGTGCTATCCTAACTAAAGTATGTCACATGTCCATCTGTATGTCAGTACTGAATCATATTTATCCAGACTTCATGCAAATCATCATCAAGTAAAGGGATAGTTTGTCCTTTTAGTAATAAAACTGATAGAATTGGCTGTGTATGTGATTTGCGTCCAATCTACTTTATCATAGAGAAGTGTATAGTTAAAAATATTTCCTTTATTGTTCCTTTAAGATCTCAGACTGTATCATGATCTGGCTCTAGGTTATTTGAACAAGGTCAAAATTGCTGGAAGAAAAGCACTGGATACTCTGCTACTGAAATTAAATTTTGGAACTTGATTAAACATTGCTTCAAGTGACAATATTATCATGACATACGTCAATTTAGACAAGTTCCAATTTGACAAAATCCAGACCTCTATTTATGCCACCAAGTAGCGGTTTCTCTATAGTATGAATCCAGGCTTTAGGCAGATAATATCATGATCACTTATGAAAAAAATAATAGTTGCAATTTTATTGTGTGTATACAGTTATAATTTAGAAATGTTAGAAACCCATATATGAAAGTGTTATACAGAATTTACTGGTTTGTTTATTTACTTTATATCTCAATGAGACTTTTTACTCATGGTGAGGTATCACTGACTATAAATGAAGACTTATACATCACTTTCGGGGCTATAGTAGCCAATACCTGCCATGACATGGAAACTACATTTATTAGGTCCCATCCAAAAGACCCATTATCATCACTTCTAATTTCCAAGTATTTAGAAAAGGAGCAGTCACTACCTAACTTTATGGTCATGGTAGGAGGAGGGGTCACACTCATGACCTCCTGGTTACAAAGTGAGTGCTCTAACCACTGAGTCACCACTACTGTTACTACCATGATATAATTCATTTTGAAATTAAAATTTCCTCTACTACTGTATATATTATTATATAGAACAGCACTTGACTTGGTTTAAGGTCTAAAATAAAGGCACAAACTTTCAATTTTTTGGAAGAGGAATTCTTTTAATATTTCAGGAAAGAGAAGTCTAAAATATGAGTAATTTTTTGGATTTATTTTTATCATTTTCAGTGAATTTACAATCAAAAAGATGGTTCTAACAGATCTTCCTTTTGAAAGAAATGCCCTCATACACAGTAGATACAGTGCAATCTGTCGACCAGGGAGTGCCCCACCATTAAATGCAGATGAAGATATCCAGAAATCTTCTTCCAAGGATTACGCTGCTTTTCTAAAGTAATTTTACAATTCAGTTATGATACACCAGTACCAAGTATTTTTTCATTGGTTTTACATTAAGTTAAATCCTTTGATGATATCAAGTTCAAATGTAATCAAAACAAATTTTACATGTTTTTAAATTTTGAATGTCCTATACTCATTACTCATGACACAAACAATTCATATTACAGAGACCAGGAAAGGAAAGTTGGACCGGATGGATTTTTAGATTCTAACAGATTCTCCCATTCATTTCTTCTGAAAAAAGATGCTAGTGGACGACGAAGGGCAGCCAGTGTCTCTGGTCATCCCTCAGTGGTCACTCTTACCACTCGTGTCCAGCAGGACAAGAAAGATTACCAAAGACGAATTAAAGTCATAGAGGTAGATAGGAGTAATTTTGCCTCAAAACTTAGTTCATTTGCGGTATGAAATATGGATTTTAATAATTATTTATAAAGATATCTCATGTGTGTTTTTTTTTACAGGACCATATGTGGCAACACAAGCAGGAGGAAAGAGAATTAAAGAGAACAGAGGGAGATATCATAAAAAATCAGCGGACTGTCCGACACACATTAAGGGATTTTGAAAATGGTTGATAAAATTTTTAATTTTTTGAACTGTATTTCAGATTTTAGATTTTATTGCATTATACTTATATATGTGTAAAAATGGTGGAAAGTTACGTTAATGAAGAAACAGCAATGTATCAGTTGAAAAAAGTTCCTTTTTGCAATCAATATTATAAGAAGACATACACATGTATGTATGTTCGATTCATCATATTTTTTATGCTTTCAGCTATAAACAAGAAGAGAATGGCAGAAGAGAAGAAACTAAGCCAGGGGCTAGAGAAATACACAGTGCTTAGAAGAGACCATGTTCACAGAAAGGAAGATGTGAGTGTATAAAACTATATTGTCATTTTTAGATAGGATCTTTTCATGTTCTGTACATCTCAAGTTCCCTGCAAATGCACTATAAGATTCCCTTCCTTTTGAAATTTTGTAAACTGTATTTTTCATGTTTGCAGCTGAAGATTTTCGAATTAGTACAGCTGTTGGGCGTTCATTTTATTTCATTCAAAGTGAAGGTGTTTGTATGGCTTTCCTGTATCTCTTTTTTTTAGAGGACTAAAGAGCGGACTGAGAAAGCTCTCATGCAAAATCAGGAGTATAAACGAGAGAGTAGAAAGATATTTTTACACTCGTAAGTGTTAACAGTTATAAGTGCAATGTTTTAATTAACAGCCTCTGTCATTATGCACTTGAAATTTCAGTTAACAAAGACTCGTACACAGAATAATGTTCATGCTAACCAGACTTTCAAAGATCAGGATAGAAAAACTCAGCTTGCAAAGTAAGTCTCACACATGTTTAAATGTGGTGGAGGTGAAATACATTGGATTAAGAATAATGCATATGATACAGCATATAACTGCAATGATGGGTATGTATAAACTGGCTTGTTTATGTAACTGCAATTGACTGATATTTACAGCAATTTCACAAATTTTCATTAAATGCACAGTTGTATTTACACAAATTTTGTTGTTTGTATATATTCTTCATTCAGAATGAAGTAATTCCATTGGTTTATTTCTTTAAGTTATAGAATTTCTTGTTTTGAAGTGGGGTAGGTGTTATCACCTCTCACAACATGCATATACTGTAGATTCCTTATTTTACACATGTATCACAAAATGACTTGTAGACATCATTTAGTGACAACATGAATTCACGAGTGAACTTTTAATCAAGAGTTTGCACATGTATTTCAGCAAAATTAAAATAAAATGAACAATTTTATTTCATGATTTGTATTTCTTGTTAAATTAGGCAATAATATATACCTCATATATATTTAGGGATCTACAGTAGTAATATATGCATGCATGTATGTATAAATATAACATTTAAGATAAATCCTTTGGCAAATTGCCAATCAAAGACTCGCATGGGGCATATGCAAGGTAGCATTATGCATACAGAGAAAGAAACCATGATTAATAGATGTATATTACATGTTCATATACCTGTCCATAATTAATCATAGATACCATATAATGAGTACATTTTGACCTTTAATTCTCATACTTTCATTAAAGATAAAAAAAAAAAAGAAAAAGAAAAAAAAGAACCTATTTAATTTCAAAATTGTCAAGGGCAAAATCATGTGGGGTTTTTTTTTTTTAAATGTTACAAAATACAATTTGTGGACAAAAGATGACTCCCATTCTAGGGGCCAAAGTCAGTGATGACTTAGAAAATGTTGACACCATTTGAAAATACCTTCAGCTTCCCTTCACATATGGCATCATCGAAATCATTTTCTTGACCACATGTATGTTCACATCCTCACAATGGATCCAGGACCCTTGCTGTTGTGTCCATGATAATGTTCTATAAAAAATATCAATTGACATTTTGGTTTTGTACTTGCAACAGAGATATCTGATGTCCAGACTTAGGAGATTGATAATTTCGGATCCAAAGGTCAAAGTCAAAATCAATCATAGGTTTGGCAATATCCTAGAACTGCAGACACTATGTAAAGAGCATTGTATTTCACACTTATATTTGCAACAGAAATAAGAATTTTTTTACATGACATCAATGTGAGCCAATGGTCAAAATCTGTTCAAAAGTACAATTTCACAATTTAGTCTCACACTTGGCATTGATACATTCAATTTGTGGCCAGAGATGGAAGCATAGTTCTTGAAGACGTTAAATAGGCATAGAAATATGCTATGTGTTTATTAATAAAGCCCATTAACAGTGGATGTCAACAATACTATATGGTATTGTTTCTTTGAAAAATAATTCCCTCCCTCCCTCCTCTCTCTCTCTCTCTCTCTCTCTCTCTCTCTCTCTCTCTCTCTCTCTCTCTCTCTCTCTCTCTTTGTGCCAGTTATGTCTTTAAAGAAATTGGAATGAAATCCAGGTCTGATGCAATGTCAGTTGAGGTTGTATTGATACATACAGCTTTACTATAATATACTGTATTTCATATTCAAAGGGCAAAGTTCACTAACAGTGTAATGATTACTTTGGCCCTAATTTTCATGATAATTAAAAACTACATTGTATTTGAAAAAAAAGTTTTTATTTAGATTTAATTAAGTTACTTACCTGTATAATGTCAGAAATAATTCTTGGTGTATATTTAACCATATCACAAACATAATTTTGTTTCAAAAGATCAAAACTCATCACCTTCAAAATGTGTGGCTACCATGTGTAAACCATGATAAGAATTGAATAGGTTGAAATTTGTCATGTATTTTAATGTTGCAAATATGTGAAAATAGTTTTGGTTCACATTTGGTTCCAGGATTTCGAGTCATATAACTCTCTCAGAATTGACATATTAGACAATTTTTATGAATATTGTAAAGACAATTACAGTCTTTGTGATGTCAAATTCCAAAACAGAAATTAGCATTAGGGACATTATATCTTATTCTTCTTTTTTTTCTGACTATCTCAAATGTGAAAGTTATTGAGCTTCACATTTACTGGGAAAGTTAAATTTTTAGGGCTGGAAATGGCTATTGTTGACCCGAACAATGATAAGATCTTTTAATTGAGCATGTTGTGTTTTTTTGTTTTGATAGGTCAGATTTATCAAGACAGTACAAGGCCAAGATGAGTGAGCTGGATCTAAAGAGAACAGAGGTCATGAGAATGAGTTCTGATTATGAAACAAAAATGAAAAAGAAAGAGGTAATTTATATTGTTAGAGGTTTAAAGTAGCAGATGTGAAAGTTCTCTAATTAGAATACTTGATTGGTTGGTTGTTTGTTGCTTTCCGCCACACTCAACAATTTTTCAGTTATCTGGTGGCGTTCAGTTTTTTTGTTGGTGGAGGAGAGAGCCCAGATACAATGTACCTGGGAAGAGACCACCGACCTTCTGAAAGTTAACAGGCAAACTTTCTCACATATATTGGCGTGAGCGAGAATCAAACCTGCGCTGACTAGAGGTGAGAGGCCTTGTGATTTTGAGCACGATGCTCTAACCACTCGGCCATGGAGACCTCTTAGAATACTTGAAATGCAGTGTGTTCAGAATGGGAGTCATTTTTTTGAGGAAAATATATTATCAATAAAAAAAAGCCTTCCTTTAACATGGTAGTAGGGGGAGGGGGTAAGTTAGTAAAATTTAGATGAATTTATATCCAAGAAAATTTGTAACATAAAGTGTAAGCTATGTGTTTGTAGTAGCAGTATTCAAACCTTTTATTTATTGGACATTTTCATTTGAAATACTGGACATTTTGTACTTAGATTGAAAATGAGAAATTTAGTCTCAACCACATGTAGCATATTTTTGTACATATATAAATTATAACATGTAGCAAATGATGAAAAAATTGTTAAAATTAATGATAAAAACAATGCCGAGTTTAATTTTAAATTATTGCATAATATGCTGCCAAATAACTTATATCTTAGTAAATGGAATAAAAATATTGAGAAATATTGTAATTACTGTCGAGGTATTGAGAATACAAAACACATGATTTTTTATTGTACCCTTATAGAAAACATATGGAAAAAAGTTTCTGACATACTTAAACTCAATATTACATGGAAACATATTGTTATTGGTTTTATTCACAAAGGTAAACAAAGTAGTGTCATTCTGAACAATGTTATATCCTTCATTGCATGGAAGATTTTTAAATACAAAATGAAATGTAAATTGTTAGAAGAAAATACAAGTGAAGGGCTTACTTCAATTTTAAAGTCATCACTTGCAAGCTTTTTTCTTGTAAATCAGCAAGCTCAAACTGTCAAACTTGATTATTGTATACTTAAAACCCTTTCTGAAAATTTATAAATTGCTATTTTTTATTATATTCAGCACTCACTACATGATGAGCCAGTCATCTTGTAGTTCAACTCGGAGGTAAACCTCTTTGGACTGTGTATGTGTGTAGTATACCTCCGGTTGAATGTGAGTGGTCCATTAAAAATGTACAAACACATTTTGTAATAATTGAACATAATGTATTAAGTTATCAAGTTTCCTATTCTAATATAATTAATTTGTAGAGTATGTATGTATATGTTTACATATGAAAATGCATATTATTGTATACGACACTAAACTAATTATTGTATACGTATGTTTATATGCTATTATGTTAATTTATCGGATCCTGGGGGCCCCTGGCACCCCAGGTAACGATTACAAGGGGATTTCTTAGGAAATTTTACCCCAAAAATAAAGCTAGGTAAATTCTGAATAAACGTCAAAAAACTGAAAAAAAAAAAAAAAACATGTAGCAAAACACTAAAAATAATTTTAAATATTTAACACCACCCCAAAAGAAATTCTTATTTGGATTACAAAATATGCTTGAAATTAAAAGGATAAGAACATAATAATATATTCATCAACACCCCTTAAAATAGTACTTCTTGGGTTTGCAAAATATTACACACATAGAAATTTAAAAAAAAAAAAAAAAAAAATAGAACAGGGTGCCTGATACATATAATTGTTTCTAACAATGTTTGAGTTTGAATGCTTGTATTAAAGAGCAAACAGAAATTCAGCATGATTTGAAAATACCATAGAAATTTGAAACACCTAAAATCATGCTTTTCCCATATTAGATTATGGCAGACCTTTACCATTGTAGTTAGTGTATGCATGACCTAATTAATAGCGAGAGGTATTTTGTCGCAATTGTTTGAGGTTCAGCTTTGTATTGCATTCATAGTGAGTTCAAAGGTATAAATGTCAGGTCTATACCCAGGATTTGTCAGATGAGAGTGCAAAGACCTACTGTATAGGATTTCCCAAAAGTGGTGCAAATTTCTTGATTGTACAGGATTTTGAGTCATATAAGATACATAAAGCTGAGTTTAGAAAATAGATGGAAGGTTTTTAAAAAGCCCCATATAGCATACTGATGATATATATTTGCTTTGATAGTGCTTAACACTTTCAGAAAAGAGGCTGCAAACACACCCCTTGCACTACCATCCCCACCACATTCCACCCCTTTCTGAACCTGTATATATTGTAAAATAACATTTTTCTGTTCATCTTAACATTGCAAGCAAAGTATCTCAGTTAAATTTTGTGCCTCATGGATGATTTTTTTTAGGGAGATTGGTGTGAACTACATTTCATCTGTATTAATTTTACAGGAGGAACAATTCAAATTGAAGCAAGAGTTAGCTGATCTTGCAATCAAACTAAACATGGAGGCTCAGAAAGGGAGAAAGCAGAAGTTTGATAAAGAGAAGTAAGACCTTATTTTGAAGAAATTATAATCACTGAATTTAGTTGATGGTTTGGAATTACAAATATATATTCATTATTGTTTCAATTTCAATGATTCTGTGTCATTAAAATTGTGCAGAGAAAGGAGGAAAGACCAAACTAATAAGATTCAGGAGGATTTGACAGCTGAGAGAACAGTTGAAAATAAATTAATGTAAGTGCATGAATCGGGCTTGAACAGTTTTATGTTAAGTTTTAATCATTGTTTGTCATACAGTAAATCATTTTTATTATTTATCATTATTCAATATATTGTCATATCTAATAGATCAGGTACTCTTATTTGTGCATTCAAAGTCTAGCACAATTTTAGATCAGGGGCAATTCTGCAAAATTATGAATTTACACTGTCATATTTTTTATAATTATATTGATTAATATTTTAAATATTTTGCACTGATCATAATTACTGCATCAAATATACAGTGTACAGCTGAAATTTTTTAGTAATATCAGATGCTTTCATAAGTCTGCAGCCATGATAGCTGCAGTTCTGTAGCTCCCATGTAAAATGTTAATCATGAGGACCCACAGAACTGCATTTAGGGCCATTAATATGTGTGACTGACTAAAAAGTTGGCATCCTCACTTCTATTTTCATTTGTATGTTTCCATTTTTATATTCAGGAGAAGTGATGGGGATACAAAAGCAGCAGAGTCCACTAAGAGGAAACTTAGTGCTGATCTAACTGTAACAAAATCTCATCTAGACATCAAAAAACGAGATGGTAAGAGTTTCCTCCCTTAAAACTAGAGGAAACTTAATGTTGATATAATTGTAATAAAATCTCATCTAGATTAAAAAAGATGAGATGGTAAGTGACTAGAGGAAACTTAATGGTGGTCAAACTAACAAAATCTCATCTAGACATCTAAAAGTGAGATGGTAAGAGTTTCCTCCTTTGATATAAAATGAAACTTGGTGCTTATCTAATTGTAATGGAATCTCATCTAGACATCAAAAAATGAGATGGTAAGAGTTTCTTCTCATAAAACTAGAGGAAACTTAAATGCTGATCTAACTGTAACAAATCTCATCTAGGCATTAAAAAATGTGATGGTAAGAGTTTTCTCCCTTAATGTATGAGGCATGTTGATGCTAATTTAACTGTAACAATTTTCATCAAGACATTAGAAAACGAGATGGTAAGAGTTTCCTCCCTTAGAACTAGAGGAAATGTAATTAAATCTCATCTTGACATCAGAGAATGAGATGGTAAGAGTATCTTCCTTTGATGCATGGGGAAACTTGGTGCTGATCTAACTCATCTTGACATTCCAAAAATAAAAAAAATAAAAAAAGAGTTCGCTCCCTTAAAACTTTTCTTTCTTCTGTTTGGTTTATGAATACAGTCATATCCTGTAAAAATTACAGCTTAGATATATGGACATATTTTGTTGATTGATTTCAAACTAGGACATAAGGCATATTGGTCATGCAAAACTCATAATAATTCATTCATATCTGAAAAATACACCTGAAATTTTATTTAAAACATTTGTACCTTCTTTTGTTGATTATACATGAAATCTTTGCTTCCATGGAATCCTACTTTTGAGGAATGAAAAAATGCATAAATAGTATTAGAACTGAAAATTGGGAAAATCAAATATTCCTGTACAACATTGTCTTCATGAGTTCACTGATAAGTTATGATATGTTGCCCATTGTTAGGGATCTATGACGACCATGTTGCTTTCAAAGATTACACTTTTGACAGTATCTACTTGTACTGAGACTCACGTGTATTATAAACACTGTTTTAAAAAGTTGCTTTCAATCAGAGCGATGAATGGCTGTCGGTGAATATTGTAACATATTGAATCCTTGGTGAGGGATCGATTGCCATTCTGATTCCTCCCCTGAGAGTATCTTCATTTTGTCCATTTTATTTTCATGACAGATATATTATTGACATGTATTTTGTTTTCAGAACAAAGACATCTTACAGATACTCAGTTCCGCCTAGTAGACAACTCTAACATACAAAAACAGTTAAATGAAGCTGCAGAATATGCTGAGATGGATCTCAAGGCTAAACAAATAGACAAAAACGTTGATGTGAGTAGTTTTTGTTTCTGACTAAGCATAAAGAAACACAAGCTTTGATTGATAAATTACAGAGATATTAGATTAAAACTGTACTTAGAGCAACATGGCATCACAAATTGTCATGAATGAATGTCAAAAACATTAAAGTGGTGGTCTAGACACAATAGAAGTGCATATGTTTACAGATTCTAGTAGATATTCTGTATAAAGTCAATGTGCTGTTGATGTGTAGCTTAGTAAATATTCATTTCACACAAAGCACAGTTATGTATGGTGTCTAATGAACCAAGCTATATGTAAAACTCTTTTCTTGTTTGAAAAATAAGGATCACTGGGGAAGGGTTAGGACAGCAGATTCAGGAAGCCTTCTTTATTTGTAAATATTTTTGCTTACTTTAGACAAGTGAATGGTTCATAAGTCAATGTGGAAAGTGCTTCCCTTTAGTCATAGTTAGTTATAAGTACATGACTAGCTTCCTGTCAGTCACATATCAATATAGCACATGAATTAGCTTTCTGTCAGTCATGGATAGTTAAAGCACTTGGCTTAATTTCCTGTCAGTCACAGATTGTTATAGCACATTGATTAGATTTCTGTCAGTTGTTGATAGCTATAAGCACATGAATTATCTTCCTCTCAGGCACATATAGATATAAGCATATGAATTAGCTTCCTGGCAGTTGTAGATAATTATAAGCATGTAGGTTAGCTTCCTCATCAGTGTGTGATATACATGTACATGCCTTGCACACAAAGCAAAAATTGTAACAAAATACTGTGCCAGTATGTACATATATATTTTCTCTGAGACCTCAAGGAAGTGTAAGACTGCAGTATGTAAATATGTTATCCATTGTGAGTTGTCCCTCTTTATGTTACACAAAACAAATTACAAAACACTATTATGTTACTTGTTTTGGTTTTACACAGATTATGTTGCAATTTTGGTAATAAAATTTCTCATATTATTAAGCATGACAGATCATAGTTTTGCATGAGGTGTTCAGACCTAATTACACATTCTGTAATTGTTACGTTCTTTACACTGTAGTTTTTGTTGGCATGTTGGGGTACTGTGTGAGAAAAAGTGCATGCTGTGTATGTGAGGGTACAGACTTATGGGTTAAAGGTACCTTTTATGCATGAACATTTTATGATGAAGAGGAAATGTATTTTTTATGACTGGATAAATTCAGTAGATGGAAAATTGAATGATCAGTAGTGTCTCTTTGCTAGTATGTGTAGTACTTTAAAAATATCATAGGAAGCATGAAAAAGAAACAGATCTCAAAAAGATTATGGGTGGATCAGGCTAAGTCATCTTATTCATTCAAGATATTCTATAATTAGAATTTATTAATGCAGATTGTCCAAAAAGTTTGTGGGCAGTGTCATTTTTGTTATTTTAAATGGTTTTAAATCTACATACTGCATACCAAATATTTGTTAAGAAAATCTAAGTTAAAATAAATTGGTTTTGAATGTTTTCACTGAAATTAAACAAATAAATTTCAGTTTTAAAGGGTTGCATAAGGCCCAGGGTAAAAATGTTATAAACTACCAAATTTATATGGTTATATTTTTTGTAAAAGCATGTCAAAAACTAGGTAACATTTTATTGTGATGAAACAAAAATAACTGAATCATATTCTTATCTCATTAATGTCAGTTGCTTGACAAATAAAGCAGGTATCAAGAAAACACCTCAAGAAATATATCTCTAAAAACATCAGAAAGGGTGATTTCATCAATCCGAACAAAACAGTGTACAATATGCTGTATCGACCTGGGGAAAATGCTGATAAAGATGAAAAATGATGGAAGTAACAAGGAATAACCAGAATAAATATGAATCTAAATCACTGATTCACAAGCGGCACAAATGATTTTCAGATTGTTTATTCAGTATGGGAAAAGCTGTAAGAAGTAGAATACCACCATCATGTAATGAAAATACAAAGTCCAGTATTCATGACATTATTATGGAAGACAGACATCTTGTGGTGAAGGAACTGGTGTCTATTTGTAATGTTAGAAAATCTTCAGTTTTCAATATTTTTACCGATGACAGTGAATAGTATTGTAGTGTAGAAGATGGGAGAAACATGTGCAGGTGACTACGTTAAAAATTAAAGGATGTTTATGATCACAATCTGGCTTGACATTGGGCTGGGCCATGCAGCTTGTATATATACAATATATTCATGTTGATAATGCACTTAAAACTCATTGAGCTTTGCTCTGATTTTTGTATATATTTACATTATCATGGTCTTTATCAAAATATATTTTACACAATTGCCTCAGTCATTACTGTAAAGAGAATTAACTGAAACTGTGGTGAAAATTTATTATCCTTCAGTCAAGACCCACTAATAAACTGGGTGGGTTTTTTTGTGGGATTTTTTTTTTTTTTTGTAGTCTGTTATACTTGACAGTTGATCTCACAAATATTGGTCAGTTGGTATAGATGGGAATTAAAGAGATACTTCATATAATTATTTTTCAAACATACTTTGAAGCTATTGAACACTTGTCAAACAAAAGCAACATAAATAATGCAAATATCCCCCATGCACAGTCTCCTTGAAAATTTGTTACTCTACAAACCATGAACTGTGATGTACAAAAACTAATTAGCAACTCTGCTTGACTGGATTAGGCATTTGGTGCATTTAGATTTAAAACCAGGGTTAAAGCACTGAGTTAAAAGGAGTCACATGTCCAAATCATTTAGGGTTTCTGATCATTTGGAACTTTTGTCTGTTATGCTGTTTACTATCTCTGTCTCTTTCTATGTGAAATGAAAGTCAAGTAGTATTTTACCCTCACAGGTGCAAGATGAGTTTGAAACTTTATAGGGTGGTAATCATCTAAATGAACGCCCATTAGACAGGTTGTGTACACATCTATGAATGGTAATTACTCTCATTTGTCTAGATAAGACATCTTAAAGTCAAGGTTTCATAATCTTTGAAGACCAATCTCTTTTTCTGTATGTTTGTCCCACACATGGCCATTGTATATGTTTTGGCATCGAATTGGTGGTTTGAATATTTGGTAGTCAAAGTATTAAGAAGACATGCAGTGCTTGATAATTTTTTGTCAGAGCTAATTGCATAGATGACATTATGCTTTTTACTGCAACAACAGAAGTCATTATTTTTTATATATTTGCAGGCTTATAATGAATATACTTTGCAGTGTTATGTACAAATTTTTAATGTAATGTATTTATAACTGTTCCATGCCCAAATACATAACTGTTTGCATGTTGTTAAGTGGAATAATTGAAAACAAAATGCCCAGAATATAAACAAGGTATTTTTTTTCACAAGCAAGTTTTCTGAAAAATAGTGAATTGACGTACATGATTGAAATAAATAATTATATGAATGTTAGTTTAGAAAATGGTGGGTTTTTTTAAATCACAAAATATGTATTCTAAAATAATTACTAAACATGCAAATAGAAAAATACTTTATTTCATTTCTTATATTCTTTTGTTTTGTTATTATGACTTTCAGTGACAATTATTCATTTTGAAAAGAGTATTATTTCAATAGTTAGAATTTGTTATTCAGAGTTTGTACTTAATGTTGGCAAGAGACTGATTTCCTTGTGACCATTCCTCCAGTTTGTTATGAAAACAAAGTGTTGATGTCAGAGAGATATATATGACAAAACAGGACCTGTTCCATTAGGTGTTTTTGTTATTTTGACATTTTTCTGTTCAGGGTTCGTGGCTGGTTTCTATGTAGATCTGGCATTCACAAGCACAAAATCTGTTTTATATTGCCTTGGCTTGAACATCAGATAAGCAAAGGATTTAAAACTTCATGTTCGGCAAATTCATTTTGCAATTAATTTACACTCAAATGCATTTATGTACAATTTATATTGGGGCTTACTTGGTCCCACTTTTCCTATGAATGACTATAAAATGAAAGCCAATTTGTATGCTGACTTATCCTCCTGGTGTCTAACTGCAACCTTCCTAATAAAAACAGTCAAGGACGATTTTGTATTCTTTCATGCAGAATGAAATTCATTCACAATATTCAGGTGGTATTAAGTGATTTAATGCATGATATTGAATTTTTATTTTTTTTTTTACATGTCAAAGGTTTATATGTTAGATAAGTGCTTGTTTACCAAAGGAGAATTTTTGTGTCATCATCCTTATCAATCGTAGTCAATTTTTCTTAAGACATAAAATTGCATATTTCTTTATTGTTTGTGGATGAAAAAAAAAAAGAACACATTTAAAGAAGTTATTTAAAAACTTGCAGACATTCAAAGATTGTCAAATGAGATAGCATGAATTTATCTGTGATATCCAATCATTACCCTGTAATGAGTGTCCACACACACACACACTTTACAGTAATTTTACACGAATGATAAAAAAATATTTTTCAGATTTTGAACATGTTGCCTCTCTGTATTCATACAACACTATACATGTATTAGATCAAAAAAAGAAAGACAGAAAGAAAGAAAGAAAAAAAATCAGTGCATCATTCAGTTTTTATTTTCAAACCTTATATTTCTTGTCATAAATCAGAAATACATGCACCACAATCATTTCTGTGTTTATTTCAGGCTCATAATATGAGAAGAATACATTTAATGAATTCTTCATTGAAATCAAGAAAAGAAAAAGGTGCTCAACATGAAGAAATATGCCAGTCCAGATTTAAAAAGAGATTCAATGAGAAACAGCGTTTAGAACACGAAGATTCCCTCAAGTTTTTCCAGGTACAAAACCTCACAGTTTTTACAAGTATCAAATTTATTGAGAGAGAGAGAGAGGGAGAGAGAGAGAGATGCACTTATTTGCAACAGCCTTCTGATGGGAAAAGATCAAGGGCATGGAGTGTTGGATCCAAGTAGCTAAATCCAAAGTAAGATTGAAGCCATTCCCAGCTTCAGACTCTGTCATTAACCTTTATATATGTTCACAGAAAGAGTCAATTGTTTGCACATATTTAAAATACAGGTATATTCAGTATGAGCATTCATTCCATACAAAACATCACATGTAAATATCATCTGAAGATTTCCTGAAATGTTCAGATTGGATGGAGATTCTATAAATTTTGTTTGTCATGAGAATTAAGTTTTGTATTCAAACTTTCCCAAAATGTACAAAAAGAATTAGTTGTGTGCACATATTATGTATTTCATCTATTAATTCATGTGTGCAAATGCTACTCCAGAATACAGGTAGATATCGGCAATCATTCAGACCGAGTGTAATTTTATGAGAACAAAAAAAACAAGTTAGAATCTGTGGGTGCAGATAGATTTTGCTTTTCAAATTTTGAATGATGGAAGTACATGTGTATGGTTTAATAAATGAGAGAATATATTTTAGGAAGTACAGTATAGACCAGACCCAAAATTACACTCAAACAGACCCAGAGAGCAGACATGTTCACTTCAGGCCTGAGTTCACTCTGAATCAGTGCAGGGTCAGCTTCAGAGTGTACTTAGGGTTTGCTTTTTACAATCAGCTTTGTTCACCCATGCATGAATTGTCTATGAGTTTCATTTTAGCCCTACCCCTTGTACATTTCATGTATATAAATGTTTATTTTCATAGCAAAATTTATTTTCATTGATTGATAATTTAACAGAGTATGTGATAACAGAGAGAAAGCATTGTCTGAACTTTCTTACAAAATTTAAATTAGACAAAGTGTCAATGATATTTGCTTGCAGTGAGAATTAAAATTTTTTTTACACAAAAATTGAATAAAAATATTTACTTGATCTTTGCTATTCATTCCTATTATTTAAATACCACTGAATAAATATTTTTGTTGTTATCATGATGAAAAGCATGAAAATACATAATTTGATAATTAGATGAGATGGCAACATTCAGAAAAAAAAAATCTATTTCAAGTATAATCATGAATTTTTCTGAGGCATATTCATTAGGCCCAGCCTTACATAGCTGTTGTTTTGATTTTTGTGATAGTTGTATAACATTTGATTAATCATACAAAATTTGATTACAGTGATAAGTTTAGTGTTATTATATTTTCTCACTTTTGAAATGATGCAACAAAACTGCAAGTATGTTGTTGAATTTAGTATTGTCTATGAATATAGTCCTGAGTGTTAGTTTGACTATCAATTGTTTAATACCCTCTGCCTCCTGGGTTAGCTGTCAAAAACCCCAGGAAAGTGGGATCAATTGGGTCCACTTTTTGTCAGCTTCAAATTACACTTTTGATTTCTGAGTTTGCTCAAAGTGAGCTTAGGGCTCACTCTGAATCAGCCCTGGGTTCACAAGAGCTGCTTGTAGAGTGAACCTGGAAAGAAGGGCATGGGGTTTGTTTGGATTAGCTCTCTGTAAGGATGGGTCTGGGCAGTCCTGTACTGGTGATTTTACAGACACAGGTTATAGGTGCATGTATAATTTAGGAAAACATCAGAGTAGAAGATGGAAACTATGGTGGCTTTCAACTTCAAGGTCACAGTAAATATTTTGCTGTCATGTCTCTTTTTATTTACAAAAAATAGGTGAAGGCCTCATCTGGTAATTCAACAAATCAGGCTGTGGGGTAGATGTGTTTTTCTTTTAAAAAGTAGAAAAGAAAATGGATGGGTTAATTTACTTTTGTGAAGAAAATACTTACGCAGGATTAGGTTTTTTTAATTCATCAATTTGCTAGATTTCAGCTGAAATCAACATTGGTGGTCCAAAGAAGAATTCTATTCAATTTTCTTAAATGATTGACAATTTCAAATACTAATAATAATATAAAAAATGGACAAAAAGCATTCACACAGAAAGATGTTAGTTGAAAAGACTATTATTCAGCATTTTCAAAGAAATCATGAGGAAATTTGTTCATATTTTTTTGGACACAAAAATACCATTTGTTAATTTTCACAGCATGTACACTTCATGGTTCAATGCATATCCTTTAATGTGTAAGAAAAATCTATGATTTTCACTTAGCAGTCAAATTCCTTGCATAATGAAAACATTTCTTAAAATGATGGAATAAACGATTTATCGTAAGAACCTCTCATTATATAAAAGTGAACAAACAAAAGCTGAGGAAGGAAGTACTTATAGCCTTATCATTTATCCACCTCAATCTATTCTAACTGACAAAACACAAAGTAATTGATTTTACTTCAGTAATTATGTTGCATATGTACACATTTAACTGCTAATTGTTACAAGTTCTCCACATTTCATTACATCACAAAGGAAAGATTTGAACTTGTAAGATTTCAATCATTTCAGGCTTGCTTGCACTATGTTTCTATAGAATATCCGTAAAAAAAAAAAAGTTAACTTTAAATTATTTTTTTTAAACAATTCTAACATTCAATAGCTGAATTATTTTGAGAATAGTGCTAGTACTTTAATGGTACATGCACACTTAATAATGATCATAAACATGTTAAATGATGGACCACAGCTCTGCAGATATCTGAAATTATCATCCAGGGTTCTACTCAAATAAACAGACCATTTCATTTATTGGAGCACAGTGGTAGAGTTATGTTTCATCTAAGATTGTGATTTAATCAAGAAAAACCATTTCACACTTGTGTTCAAATTGTAGAATCTCACTAGAGCACTGGACCCTTTTCTCCATCTCAATCAAGGAGAGAAGTCTAGGCTTCCATTTCACATGTAATGTACTTATCCTCTCTCTGTCCCCAGAGGATGCATGAGGCCATTCAACACATGGCACCACTTGCATCTGTCACTAGGTACAACCTTCACTTTTTTAGCAAAAAAAGGAGGACCCTCCACCAGCTGGCCAGACCTTTTATCTTATTCCACTGAATTTCTTCCCTTCTTAAATCTCTTGAATACAAGTTGCTTATTGCACTTTTGTCCTGCCTGTGTCATCAATTTATGTTCCCAAAATTTGTACAAAACTTAATAACTGATTGAGTTTCAGTGTTTTCTAGTGATGTCATAATAAACAATGAACCACAAATAGAATATCTTAATAACCAGTGACATTGATGGAACTTGCACTCAACAATTTGAACAATTGATATTATGACGTCAGTTTGAATTCATATTACATTTGTGCATAAATAGCCACAAAAAGGTTAAGAACAAATAAAAGTCTCCCCTATCTTTCACAACATTTGTTTCTATGGCGACTGAAAGCGATACTGTCCGGTGCTCATCAAAACATTTTGTACATAAATTCAGAGAATGTTAAATATTATCAAGTATAATTTTTAGTTTTCTTTTGAAAAGTAAAAATTACAGAAATATTCCACAAATTTTTTGATCAACTCTTGTGTTATTGTTTTGTTTTTTGTTTTTGTTTTTATAGAAAATGGTAACAAAGGGTGATGAGATGGAACATGCCTTGTACAACAAGATGAGGAATGCTGAGTATGCTCGACAGAAACAGGAACAGACAGTCAGACGAATGCAGCAGCAGTTGGCAGACCTCAAGCGGAAGAATGCCATCCGAGTCAAGACTGAGCTTGCTGATACTCATAGAGAAGAGAAGGAACTCGAGCAGTCACTTATCAGAGAAAAGGCAGAACTGGATAAGGTGAGAAGATCAATGCAACTCTGTATTTTTTGTTGAGCTTCATTTTTTGTCATTAGTCAGGATTGATCCATGATTTCTCTTCTTTTCTTCCACTTTGTACCTGCCAACAGTACCACCCAAAAAAAATGGATAGTATAGTAAGACTTAGCAGAGGCATTACAACCACATTGGTGCTCGACATGTTGTAGTGTACAATGTGCAGGAGAAAAATTATATATGCACACAAAACAGATCTGCTTTTATATTGAGAAAATGTTCATTACTTATAACCAGTATCTTACAAATATTTTTATCAGTATGGAATTAGTTCCTGCTGAGACGGTTTGGCTAGAGATTACTCCTATGAGCTGTGTAGCTTATGGGATCCTTGTTAATCCATTTGGAAGTCTGTGGATGTCAATGATATGCTACCAGTATCTGAGGTGATCAAGTACATGAGGGTAATCTTCTGTAGACTTTCATGAAGTGCCATTGATTTTTGTGTTTGTGTTAATGACCATGCAAAGAATTCAAAAAACTACCTAAGAAATGTTTAAAGGAAAAGATCATAAATTAAGCATTTGAACCCATTAATTGGTCATTTAGTCTTAAATAAACTTTTTTAAAATGGCATATAATTTGGATGGAAAGATTATTATATAGCAATATATTACAACTTAAATGAGGGTGTTTTATTTTTTTTCAAAAATCATCTCTTCTTGATGATTATTATTTACTAATCTAAATTATAGGGAGTAATTAGAAATTAGTAGAGAGCACTGTCCTAAAGTTGCCATTAGTGATTCTATGTTCTTGTTTGTTTTATCGTACTTGGGGTGCTATTAGTACAGAGCCCACATTGGGTAATTGCCCATGTTGAAAAACTTCACAAGTAGCTGGGTTATCAAAGTCATCAGCTCAGGTTTTGCGATAGTGACTGTGATCACAAAGTGATAGAACATGTACAAAAGTCGTGGACATAGTTATCTGTCTGGCTTTGTACCAAAGTCACTGAATGAAAGTGTCAGATTCTACCTTTAAAGGAAAAACAAACTTTTTAATTAAATCTTTATGTATTTTTTTGAAATTGGATAACAATTAGCACATATGATACTAGCTAGGGCCTCAGTTTGAGTTTCATGTTCATGCTGTGATTGCTATCTTGTGCCCTATTCTGAACTGTTAATGATTTTTAAGTTGATCTTTTACAATGAGATACTTTATCAAACCATCTTATCCAATCACAAACTATGTTAGGCTGTTTGAAGAAAAAAAATAAAGAAAAATTTGATAAGATTCAACTTTAGGTGTTCTTCAATCTTTTTTTCAAAACAAAAAAAAACAAAAAAAAAACAGGGGTAAATACCTTCTTTATCTGCCATTTTTGGAAATTTTTTAGCTTCTATGCCCATATATGTTTCAAAGATCTTTTCTTAAGGTGTGTGGGGCAAACTTTATGTAAAACTGCAGGTGATGGGAAAATATAGCTCCCTCTTACCCTACAGTAAATCATGTCTTCGTTGCTGTATAACCAAATACTTTTACATAAATCTGTGGCATATTGATGGAGGGTATCAATGTCATGGTATTTATGTTGTAGGTGACAATTTCAGTATAAAAATCCATTATAGGATATAATAAAAGTTTAACATGCTGTAGGTTTGTCTTTTGTCCTGTTGTAATAGATAAACTGCTATGTGTCACATATAAATAAATTGAAAAGCAGGATATACATTTTCTCATCAGAAATTTTTTCTTTTACCCTTCTTAGTTGATGAAACTCACAATATAATTGTTGCAGATAAGATGTATATTTTAAAACATTGGTGTAAAACTAATATGTAAATGGCTGTGACATAAACTTGATCTACATGCTAATTCTTCTATCATTGTTTTGAAACAGATAATTTATTCACAGTTGAGATTGATCCCAATGTTTGCTAGACTCTGAGAGAGATAATTTTTTATGGAAAGATTTAGAATGAGCCCTCTGTCATAAACTATTGTAAAATCTTAAGCAGTTACTGCTTGCCACCATTTTTATAGGAAAAAAATTATCTTCATATTGAAACCAACACATATCTAATGAAACATATCTTAATGTATTTTGTGGTGGAAAATTTGCTCTCTGTATGGTAACATAAACCTCTATTATCAATCTATTATCACCCTATTTCTACTTCTTTATAAGGTAACAATAAAACTACCCTAAAATTGGATGCGACAGGTGTTTAGGAGTTTCTCATCAACTTTACAAAGCATTTGCCTTTTCAACATTGGGAGAGGACATAAAATTTTATTGTGTAACACCAGATCATAATCGTGAGATCAAATCATTTCCATAATAATAAACCTTGTACTGCTATCAGAAAAACAAACTACACATTCATTCATCTTTTTCACAACTTTCAAAAATATGATAATTTGACAATTAGGTAACTGATTAAATTTCAGGTTTTTCTGGCTAAGGGCTATGCACCTGTGTATTAAGATATAAGACTGATGGTTCATACCCAGCAAGAACTTTTTTATAAGAATTTGTTAAATTAGCTGAAACATTCTCTTTCTGAATAAAAATGTCTGCCAAAAAACAAACTTGTACCCATGTCTTTAATCTCTTTTACCCTCACTGCCTTTAATTGATAGCCATGCAGAACTGTGAAATGTTAATTCTTGTTCTAAATTTTGAAAACCGTCATAACATACAGAAATGAAAAAAATTAAACAGATTTGCTTAATTTAATCTAAATAAAAGTTGTAAAGGCAGATGTTATCATATTGAATACTTTGTTCACTTTGGAAAGCTTTAATGCTGTATTTTGATGTTTTCTACTTGATAACATTAATTGTTATGAAACTCCAAGAATCAAAACAAGTGGAGAAGTATGTTACTTGTACAATAATTGTGTTTAAATTCAAATTACACATGACATCAAGTTGTCAAATTACAGGGTGGTGATTACCTCCAAATATAGCAAACATAATGTTAAGATGATTTTAGTCATATGTATACGTAATTACAGTGTATATTAGACTTTCTGTTGATTATAAAGAATAAAGTTCTCCCAAAATAATTGTATATGGCTAGTTTCTTTGTGATTTTTTTTTTCATTTGGAAATGCAAATACCAAATCTTATGATGTGTTTATTTAGCTTAGCACTTCCAAACAGAGATCACAAGGCTGAAAGTACAGCTGACAGTATTATCACTTCTCCTGTCAGGGTGATAAGCAGGATGTGATAATTGCAGACCAGCTGACATTTGGTCATAATAGTTTACATGGACTGTCCTCTCTGTAATCTAGTACCTGCATTTTTTCAGTTTTCTCTAGAATTTTTGAACATTTTGGCTTCTATTTTGAATCATGTCCATTGGATCTTTTTATTCAAATTAATATTTTTGTGGAAATATATGAATACCGATATTGAATTTATCATTAATGTCAATTGCCTGTATCAGCAGTATATGTTTTTCTGACCATTTGAAGTTCATGTGAAGGTGGTTTGATGTATATATATATTGTAATAAAATGATAAGAATGACTATTTCCTTTTGCCCTCATTCATATATTCAACACACCCAACCAGAATCAAAGCAAATCATTCATAAAGATTTATGACCAGATTTATGACCTATCCCATCCTCACTCACCGAAGAGTTCAAGAAAGTAAGCTTAGGCCTAAATCAAAAACTGAAAGTTTTGTTTTTCCTTTTTTCGACAAACCCAGAAAAAAAATGCATGGACTCAAAAATTTTGATGATTATTTCTATTGTGAATATATTTTATTTTGTTTCAAAGTACTTTTTGGAAAATGTGTGAGGACCTAGATTTTATATTGAAAGTGTTCACCAAAATGATTATATGAGTTGTGTCAAGCAGCAGAGTTTTACAACACATATATACTGTATTTACATTTTTTTTTTTTTTTTTTAAAAAAAGATACATTTTTCCCACCAATCAAAATGGTGGGCACAAAGGGGAGGCAAATGATATTTTTATGGAGGCCTAAATATAGCATGGGTAGTTTGAAGCAGACTGATAAAATTTTGACCAAATAACCAATTAAAGCCAGATTTCTTTATCAAACTATTTACTGAACAGGATCAAGGTTTCTTTTCATTTTCAAGTTAAATGTAAAATGTCAAGGTCATAGGTGGAAATATCATGATTCTGAGTAATTTCGTATGCAGTTTCAATGATGCTTGCATTGATACTATCTTGCAAAAATACCTGGGTTCATGTTGGTTTCAAGGAATAGGCATTAAAGGATGTGCTGTCTGGAGGGAAAGCTTCCAAAATTTTCTTTGTTGTGTACCAGATTTAGCCAATTTTTCGACATGTCCAGATTGCTAGAGTATTTTCTGCTTTGCAAAGTGAACTCAAGCAATTAGGAGAACAAAAGATTATAAGATATTTAGTGCATTTGAATATTTTGAAAATCATTGTAAAAGCTTATTTAACAGAAGTTGTATTTTCTCAGTTTATACAAATTCACAAACCAATTCACTGAGTACACCTCTGACGATATGTGTAAGTGATTCATTTTTGTTGGAAATAAAATTCTATTTTGTTGATACTTTACGATGAATTTTAAAAACTCATTTGCAAATCTCAGTGCTTAACATTATCTCCAGTGAACCTTTTTTAAAAACATTTAAAGTTATTTACAATGTTTAATTCATTTACTGGAACGATAAGTAGGTAATAACTTAGATATTGTAAATTTATGATAAGAGGAGAATTTGTTCTGAAGTGTGATAAACTCAGTATTATGTATTGTAATTTATAGATTATGGCAGGAACAAGTTGTAGAAGATCACTCAAGCTAAAGGAAAGCAGGTCACATACTTGAAATTATCACAGTAACAACTGTGTATTTACTCCATGTACCCAAGAAACATTGTCAATTATGGCTTATCTGCAAGGGTACATACTTACAATGAGTCCTAACCCCAGCCAGTCATATTTCTGATTCAAGGAACAAGTTCTAATGACACTCGTGTTCAGGGACATCGAAAGTTTAACAACCTTAATCTTGAAGCCATTATTTAATTTTTTTTTTCTTTTTAAATGGGATCTTTAAGATTTCTTGTAAGAATCACTGAATGTGTGTTCTGTGGTTAAATAATAAGATTTCTCATAGGTTTCTGAAACGTTGTGTTTTATTAAGATACTGCCGGAAATGACTTTGTTACTTTATTATGCACATCACCCTAAAATCCTCTTTGAATTGTTTTCTTAAGTGAAACTTTTTATGTTTTTTGAGCTTGACATAATCCTTAAAAAATCTTGACAGGAAATAAAGACTGGCCACATGATTGAAATGTTCTATCAATGACATTGTGCCATGGAACAATTTGTTCTCTAGGACTTTGATGGTTTCGATGCTCTAGATTGTGACTGTCAGTGATGTAGATTTTCTCATAAAAGTATGAAATCACTGTGCTCGTAATGCCACCCAAAAGCCATAAATTTCTCAATCCATTCATATTTTTCATCAATATATTAGCATAATTTCAATATCCTTCATTTTGCCTGTCTTTTCTGTAGCTAGTAAGTATTTAGTTTGAGATTATATCATGTTTATAAAAGATTAAAAAAGTTAAGTACCACTTTAACAGTTTCAAAGAAAAGTCAAAGCTTCAATGTGAGGTATTAAAGCTTTAACTGAATGGGAAATTGAAAAGGAAATCCTCTTTGAAAATGAAAAATTGAAGTCTATGAAATTGAATACATTTATAGGTTTGTAAGAAATTTGTTAACACCATTTTTTGTGGCTCAACACATTAAACTGATTTCTAGCTTTCTGCATTTTTTGCAGATTATTTTGGGTTCATGCTTTTAATCTTCTTTTGTTTACAGTAAAAGTTCAGTGTGTATTGATTTCATTTTAAATTACTCAATTTATTTGGAGAATAAGAATTATTGATATCCAGGATTTTATTTTAAGGACTTGCAGTTTGATAGAAATTAAGTAGTTGTAGGTCACTTTAAGTACCAATTTTAAATAAGTATTTTTAATCTAGTGTTGTTGTAGCTAGTACAATGTATATCTTCATACTGTACTCAGATCAGTTTTTGCAAACTGAGAATAATTGCAACAATGCCATTTGTTCCTATCAAGGTGGGTTTTAAAAAATCAACAGTGCACACATTAACACTGTATATATTTACTACCATTTCAATCACTTTGGTCTTTCTTCAGCTGTCTCCATGTTCATTATAGTTTTTCATTTACCTACATGTCTACTACATTATACCAGCAGTGTTCCAGATTTAGCTCCAAATTGATTACTCTCTTCTTGATTTACACACGTTAAATCTTTAATTTATGCTTCCATTTTGCTAACTACCATTAAAAACTGTCTGAATCTGTATCAGAATTGTCTCAACTCTTTCTTTAAATGTAAATTTTTGCTTCATAAATTCAGATGTTTAGCATACTTTTTTCAGGTGCATTCACAAAGAGAAGATAGTTATGTAAAACTACAAAAGCATCGACAGATTTTGAAGGAAGACAAATACATCTTGATGGAGCATGAAAGAGAGCATACCAGGCTAACACGAATAGGAACAAAAACAGATGTATCTACCGAAGCCTATTGAGAATAAATAAGTTAATTGTTATAGATGTTTGAAAAGATCGGGTACATTTTACCCAAGTTCCTGTGTGACAACTCTATGGTCATCCAAGTGTTTTGCTTACATTGCCTTCGTGATTGTAGTCCAAATGTATCAGTTGAAGCAGGGTCACCAAAGTGTTTTGCTACAAGGTGCAGGGTCATCTTCATGTTTAACAGATGCATGAAAACATTTGAAATGTTTGTGTTGCCTTTCCACCAGCTGCATGTTTGAATCTCTTGCAATTTTGAGCTCATTGTTATCAGAAAATGTATCAATACTGCTAGCATTTCATGAGACCTATGAGAAGAATTGTGGGGTTTTTTCTAGTCACCATGTCCTCTTACAGCTTACAGTTGAATAACTTTAAATTATGGTAAGGTGCTGTTTCAGAAATTAGCACACAACTGCTTTAACATAGTTACCCTAAAGTAAACATTTCATCTCACAAGTACATCATGAGAAAACAGCACAGGTTGTGCAAGTCTTCATTTTTTTTAATTCTCAGGATACTGAAAAGGGGATAGTTTATACTTGCTGCATTGCTCTTGAAGTATCAGATTAACACCTTATACAATATATAGCTATAATTGTTAAAGCATGTAAATTTTCTTTCTACAAAAAAAGGTCCTAACATTTTTGACAAGATTGCAGTAACTGTGGAAAACGAGCTTCATTAATTGTATGGTTTATAACACATTCTTGATTTTCTATAACCTTGACAGGAATGTTGTCCCATTTTACTAGCATTTGTATGAATTATATGCACTAAAAACATATGAATAGAAAATGTTTGAAAATAACCTGCGAGTGTATTTTGTAACCTTAATTTTTCCGGTTTTTTTATCCCGATGCACTTGTATATGTCTATGTTTTGGGGCTGTTTGGTGCTAATAGGCAGGGATTAGTTTGTCTTTTTTTGTTTTTAACATAATCCAATGTAGGGTTGTTCTTTCAAGTGAAAACAGTCACCTCTTCTTGCAGTTTTATTCTTATCATTTCTGCAAGGATGAATAGTAAGATTTTGGCTAACATTTCAGACCTTGGAAATTAACATGTTGTTATCAACAATACATTGTAGGTGTGTATATGTGTCTCTTTGCTAGATGAATCACCCTATAAAATCAGATCATGGATTATTTAATACAAGCTTTAAAGTGACACATCTCCAATAAACAAGTGTCAATTTCATACCAAATATTCCATAACACAGTCAAGCTGGTGACACACTGATGTTTTAATCTGCATTATACTACTTTTCATAGGTTTTTAAAAAAATTATTTAATGTAACCCCAATAGGGGAAAATGTGATAATTTTAATGTAATTTTCTTGTGAATATCAAATGTGCAGAGGAATTTTGATTTAAAAGTCAGTTTAGAATTCTGTTTATTGTTTACAAACCTAGAATGTAGCAGGATATGGTGAATGCCTCAAAGTTGATTTCAATTCCTCAGTTCCTTTAAGAAGTTGAATTCAAACTCTTCATTGAAGCAGTTGAAATTTTTACGTGTTCTTTCTGCACTTAGAGTAACAGAAGTGTGATTAATGAAATAGTGAAGAAATCACAACTTAAATCCTTTCTGTATTGCAAGCATTGTTGTATCCACAAAAATGTTTATTTTAAAAAATATTTTCATCCATGTGTAAAGCCCTATTTTGATTTATGATGAAGATTTTTTGCCTGTATATTTTCAATCACTCCGTGCCTCCATGTCATGTGCCAACATAAACTAGATCTGTCTTGGGATTTTGTTACAAGGCCTTCACTTTGAAGACAAATGTTATCTGTGATGTTTTACAAAACAGAGAAATTACTGTTTACTGATTTATGTAACTTTTTTTTTATTTTCAGGCTGTGAGAATTTTTTTTAACTTTGACATACATACCTTTAATTTCTCTAATTATGTACACTTTACCTTGTATTATGAATTAAAAACAAACTGCTCAACCATTTTTGTACATATTCATAATATTACGGAGTTTAATAGAATAAATGATAGAATCATTCTCAAGAACTACGTGCACGATCATAGTGAGAGTACTGCATTGCTATTAAGGCAATACTATTGTTTCCTACTATATTTTACAGAACGAATATGGTACCCGAATGTTATACAAAGGGCCCATAACTCTATGTAAAAATTGGTCAACTGTGAAATAAGTCGAACTATGGTCAACTGTCACAGAAGTTGATCAAACAAAAACAATAAACATACATTGTATATAGTATTCCTCGATAGGGGATCAAAACACGCAGCTGACGTTCAACCAAAGGAAATTATCGATAGCCCCCACCCCCTTTCCCCAAAAGGGGGTATTAGTTATTTACTATAACTCCTCGTCGATTGTAATAAGTAGAAATTTGTTATTTGTTAAAGACCTTTATTGTATTTTTAAAAATTCTGGGAATCATAAATAAATTCCATTTCTGGGGCGTAATTACTGTAACATCCAACTTAAAGAAAACATTTCTAATGAATGCGTTAGAATATGCAAATATGTCATAAAATGGCACATCAGCTTTGAATTAGGTGGCAGGATATTTGAGCAAACATTACACATTATTTATGTCAACGACAAACAATTTGAAGAGCACTTATAGGACACTGTCGAATCTTGACCTTTTTTCATGAGTCTGGCCAGATTTTGCCATTAACCATTGTCAACGGGTGGGTAGTGCCGCATATAAATGATGTATGGATGAATACTGGGCAGCTTTCGTTTCGTTTGACGAAAAGTAATAATCTCGTCGTTCAAACACACAGTCCGAGATTATTCTTTGTTTTAGGGGTGTGTGAGTGAACCAATGCTAGGAGGCGTCTCCACCACGTGTCTTCGCTGTCCACGTCGTGATCATTTCGTCCGTGTTGGTGGCTCCTCAGAAGTTGTTCGATGGACGGGGTGCAGAGTAACTTGCTAGTCCACGCGGAATTTGCCCCCAACCCGGTCTTTACACGTATAGAAGTTGTTTGTTCACAGTTCGAGAGCTCTTCCTGTCAACACGTTTGTTTCGAAGACATGAGATGTACTCTTTATTTATTCTCTAGGGGTAAACATTCATTAATTAATTTCTCTCGGAGATGTGTTTGAAATTTATGTCATAAGAAAGAATGCGGTTATATATTGAACACTTCCTTCTTTAAGTATTCGATAAACCCGAAAACTTAATTGTCGCGTAAATTGTTGTCAGTATCAATGTTCGTTGAAATAGAGTATCTTCGTGTTTCTAGGGTTTCCCCTCATCCCATTTAGAGACACTTTCCATTTCAAATTTGAAATTCAAAGAATTCCTCTTTTATCAGAATGTAATATGTTTTTCTAGTTCGGTGTTCATCACAAATCAAAATGCTCTATCATACATCAAAATTGTTTCTGCAAAACATCTTGATGCATGGATCATCAAATTAACATATAAACATTTAAAGTAGGTTTATCACGTTCAATTGTAAACTATAGTTTACGAAACATAACATGTTTAACAACGTATATTATGGGGGTTTACGAATGCTAAACAAAGGTGTTCAGAAAACAAAATTAATTGTTGTTAGTCACACTTTTACCATCGTGAAACTATTCAGAGGATCCTCTACCGCTTCCTTCCTCTCATCTCTTCTTCTTCCGTTTTTCTCTTCTTTTCATCATCCCTCCCCCCCTCTCTCTCTCTCTCTGTCTTCTCTCTCTCTCTGCCTTCACATATTTATCCATTTAACTGATGGCTTTTTGTTGTTGTTTTTTTTTTTAATTATTATTATTATTTCTTTCTTTCATTGTTAACTGCATTTATTTACGGCTTGGTTAAGTAATTATTTTTTTTCTGTGGTATTTATATTCGGAATATATAACGTCATTATAGCTGGTCATTTATATAATGGGCAGCATGCAGCTTCCTAAATTGCAACACGTATTAAATTTATTATTATGTAATTTTTTACATTGCGAAAATTAAGTCTTTTTAGAATTGAAAACGTGGCTTACAATAAAGGATTAAGATCTTATTTTTCAGCAATTTTTCGAATAAAGATGTATAGTAATATTCTTAAGACATATTTACTGAACCAGTGACAGACTCGTTAGCATGAGAGGGGAGCGAGCGATGCGTTTGCAACCCCTTTGAAATCAAAAATATAGCGCAACTGAAGACTATAAACTAGTAGTGTTCAGACTTAATTTGTCCAATTTGTAACTTGGGCGGTTCCCCAAACACCCCTAGCCTATTCAAATCGTGCCATCCTTGTATATTTTTGGTTGCCGGCCTGGTGAAGTTACAGATTTAATCAAGGCACATCGAAAGAGAGCTTCCGTATCTGCGATTGACGAACGAAATTGTTGTTAAACTTTAAATGAAAGGTTTAAAATAGTAAACTATAGTTTGTAACGTTCAACTATGATTTACAAGTTTTGATTATAGATAATCTCTCTAGAATATACTTTACGAGAGTTAATTATACTTAACGGCTGTTGGATGTATGCGTTTATGAATCTGCATCGTCGTTAACTATGCAGTGTAATAACTATAATTTGTAAGTGTAAAACATCATTTATCGGATGAAATAGTTTCACGATAGGTGAAAATGCTACTAACAACTCGAAATTAGTTAATGGGTGTTACTTCTTGGTTTACAGTCGACAATTTTCATATTTACAAACAAAATCTTTTTTTTTAATAGAGTTTAAAAACTAGAGTATTGAGTATCAGAAGATCTTTGTAGGTGGGCATATTAATAACAACACAGTTAATAACGTTTTAGGTTTCCTTGAACAAGACCAAGTATGACTTGCTTTTCAACCACTAAAGCTAATGAAATAGGCGATATTGTTGAAAAATAAAATAAATTCCACACAGCTACTGATAATACACTTCTACTGTGTTGATCAACGCACGGGGAGACCTATTTTTCATATTTATTTACTAAACTTTCTTTCACTCTTTCTTTCGATGTGTACGACTTGTAAAATAATTTCATGTTTGAGGTCGGACATTCTGGAATCTAGTATGAACGAAGGGCATCGTATGTTCGCTCTTCCCCCGCCACGTCTGTAATCAAAGATAGTAGAGAAGACGATGTACTGTTGGGGCGTCGCGTATCATGTCGACGAATCAACAACTTCCCAAACTTGAAAGCAGACCGAGGATACTTAGTCCTTTCTGCTATGTGGCTATTAGATAACAACGCACAAAAACATTCCCCTTTTTGTCGACTAGCCACACCTTCTTAATCTAAAGAACATGTTGGTTATACAGACACCGAGTGGCCTGAAATTATCATTCCCATTGTCGTCTCTAGATTGCTAGTCTGGAATTAAAGTGTCGATTATTATCACAGCCATATATACTGAAATAATATGTTTAAGTTTATTTAAATACGCATTATTGTATTATCTCAGTTTCTTTTATATCCATAAACTTGGTCATTAGATTATAATATACATCAATCCTGAAGTCGAGTTCATCAATACCATGAAATAAAGCCATACCAAGACCTTTCGTGAAATGTCAAACTTCATCGACTAAATCCATTTGTTTCGTCCACTTACTTAAGCTGCACACACACACACACACACACTGTGTGAGTGTGTGTGAATTATTGCCCTTTTTTATTATTTTCAAATAGTTTTTTGCACTTTTTCAATTTAATCTTATTTTCCGTCAGAATAAAATCAAAGTATCTGCGTTGTAATCTGTGTATATGGTATAAAACATACAGCTCAATACTTTTTCACCATGGATTAAGCTTACTAGAAAATACTGAATTCCGACACGATAAGTATTGAATAACTAGCAACCCCTTTCCATTTTCGTGGAAATGACGACTATCGCAAAAAGATTATTTCACGACAAATCGACGTTGATCTAGAAGTCCAACAGCTGATTCCCGCCACTGAACACACTCTGTCGAGCTCTGACATTCTGTCATGTCGCCCTTGTCTGTTGCTGAACGGTGCAGTACATCAGAAATAATTATTTGATATCATGTTAACTGTCACTGTCTCCATTGAAACAGATTCATTAATCATTTTCTCGTAATTTACTAACATGGCGATACGTAAATTGACACGCACTTTTCGTGGTGACATCAGAAAGAAAATCACAGAATTGTGACGTGTAGAGGGATGAAATACATGCTTATTGGAAGGGGTTCGCCGGGTTTATTGCAGTAAGGAAATCCGACTGTGGAAAACTATCACTAATAATGCATTTATCTCACCTGTAATTATATATTCACGAGAATGTATTTTTATCATAACTTCATTTGCAGCAAGATTTCTGAGCGCTTATAAGACAGAAAGGAATGATTAACTGAATAAATCGTAATATGTACATTGATTTTTCAATATGTTATACTTTTAGCACCTATTTTTCAGGTAAAATTACCACCTTCGAGTTTACTTTTGATACTTTTCTATTGGATATTTGAAAACATTTGCTAGAACGCTTTACAGCATGGCAATATGATATCCCCGTTGACGTGCTGGTGGAATCGGAAAAATAGCAGAACTAAATGAATTATATACTTGTACGTGTAAATTCATTTTGAGAAAGTTGCACTTGAAAAACGAACATCGTAAAAAAAAAATAAAAATAAAAAGTGCAACGTGTACCTCTTTCCCTATCACGTAATTACGAACGATGTATTTTTACATGAGTCTATAATAGAATATTTCGCTTCAAAATGGTTAAAAAAAAAGCAAGACAAAACCAAAAAAAAAAAAAACCCATTAATTTTACAGGAGTCAGAGATCAAGCCCGAATTTGAGAGTCATGGTCATTGGATAGAGAATTCCAATGCGATAAGCGATGTCAAAATGGTTCATTAACATCGGCTGTGTCTAGAATATTTTTTATCTTCATCCAACTGCTCCCGACAATTACAATGAAATCTTAATTATACCGCACTCAAATTAAATTAATGTAACTTATCAGTTTGTACTGCGATACACATCAGCTTGTTTGATGTCTGAATCAGTTCATATTGGTTAGACGGGGTCTTTTCCGGCGGAAGTATAATGTTTATATTTTATGCAAATCGGGTGCAGCATTATCCGTCACGTGATAATGACAATATCCTTTGTAATACAAGCAGTGATTTCCATCAGTGACACGCTTAGTAATTTTTCTGTGATTATGAATTCCATTGACGCCAGAATCTTGTACCAAAGCGGATTGGTTTCCTGGAATGAAGAGAAGCAACTTCTGTTAAAAATAGCGCGGGTGACAGTGTCTAGTAAACACGACACGCAAGTCCTGTTTCGATCCCATGAACAAAGACAAAAGCTAGAATGGAAAATGCATTTTACACGCACTTATTAGCCACATTACTTAATTATAATAATAATAATGAAACTTATTTCTTGTTCCATTAAATCAATAAGCATAAATGCTCTAAATATACTCTCGTACTAACTTTGCTGAAGTAGTGACATTCAATCATTTTGGATTCCCGATTCTTTATGATGGTAAATCCATAATTCTTTTTTGATAATATCCGATATTTGTGCGATGATTGATATTTCTATCACTGGAGAGTTACGTGTGTCCCTGCATTACGATTGGAATTGCTGCAAAAAGCAACCTGAATGGTTTTAACAGAAAATAGCCATTTCCTCTTGGACCTAATCAATTGAAATACTTTTTTTCATGAACTCGAGCGGACCAAAAATATACTGATGTAAAAAAAAAATCTCATAATGTATTTGTAATTATTCTATTGTAATCTGTTTGATTTTAATTCATTTTACCCGGCTTTTAATAGAGGAACAAGTAAAAATTACGGTATAAAATGAAGGGGAAAAAAGAATTCCTTTGAAAACAATCTCGAACGACGGTCGTGAATGCACTTAATTTAATATCCTATAATCTTGTAGTTCTTTTGGAAGACAGAAGTTGTTGTCATAGTTCTAGAGTGTTCGACATCCTCAGTAACATAGGCGTTCTCACTTTGTCAAGGAAATTTACAAAAATTGGAACCAGAGGTCCTGTGTGCTAAAGTGCAAGTGGAAACCATCAATGTCAGGTGGCCAGTTAAGAAGCACGTGCGTGACTTTAGAGAAGAGGAAGATTCCCCTTTGTTGCAGACAATCCGTAGATGTATATCATAGGCCGACATTTAGAAAACGTTATAAATTAATGTCACTCTGATTTTGATTTTCTTGCAGTTGTAAAACTTGTGAAGAATTAAATGGGGGGGGGGGGGGGGGGGAGTAATCTTTAATTTCTCAATGCATTTAGAAAAATATATACATAAATGAAAGAAAATAAAAACAAATAAAAGAATTATAAGTTATATTTTCAAATTGCGTCTGTAATATTAATGTACCAGGTATACTTTGTCGTAACTAATCTTCAAATGCAGTTTGAAAAATAAATTTGTTTGATGAGCCATATCAATATCGGGTGAAAGGTTCAACGTCGATTAGATGAATTCAATAATGTGATACAAATCGTTAACAACATCCTACGCGAGATGCCTAATGGGGTAAGAAAACTTAAAATCTGCCAGATGGGAATGCTCTAATCAACTTCTACCCCATTTCTGGTTGCGTACAGTTCTTGGCGGGTAACCAATTACAAAGTGTTTTAATGGTAGTAATCTTACTCATAACAAACTTCACTTTATTATAAAGGAATAAATTTTATCTCAACTACAAAATAATGCCGTCGGTATTTATGTAGATATTTCATAATGGGGCCTTCTTTTCTTTTTTTTAAATATGATCGTGATGTTTATTTGTGATATATTGTTGATTTTTACGAGTTCCTAGAAACCTTTGATTTTATAGGGCTTGACTCGTTGTTATGTTTGAACATATTTGACATATATATTTGATATATATATATATATATAAAGATCGGAAACAAGTTCCGACAACTTACTAGTGAGGAATAAATGTATTAAACGTTTGTCATGCAAAGAAATTATCACAAAGTAATTATTAATATAATAAAATCATTATATAGATAATTTAAATCTACAAGATACTTAGCTCGTTATACTTTTTTACGTTGAAAAAATGCATCCGAATTGTCGAAAGAGTAAACATTCTGTATCAGATATGATTATAAGGTTAATATATACACACCTGCATGTACAAAAGAATGACACAATCTTTGATTTCATACCCTATCCAGTCCACTGACTGGTTTACTAGTTATAATCAAATACTGTAAACTGTGTTTTGTCTGCGAATCAAAGTGACACTGTGAGAGACTATTCTGTCTGTCTGTCCGTGTCCTCCATTGGACTCTCTAAGCTCACTGTAGACAAAACAGCGTTCACGTATATAGTATGTATTGTTAAAGAAATTCCCATCTGTTCTCTCCCATGGCGTTTCATTGCATCGTTTCGCTGGAACACAGAATTGGAGGTACGTGAAGACAAAAATAGTTATACTTACTGATATTTTCTTTTGGCAATGATTAATAATAAATTGTCTCTCGATGAAGTATTCCAAGATCAAAGAAATTTATTCAACGCAATTTGTCATTTGATTTGAATAAACGACATGATTAATGAACGTCCATGAATATTTTCTAATACTTTCTTCCAAAGAAAAATATTTATTTAAAGTATTTGAAGCATGGAAATTACAAATCATTTACTCACAGTATAAATGTCATGCTGTACCTTTAAAATATATGTTACCTGTAAAAATATAACTCATTTAATAGATTCTTAATTCAATACACACATGATTATATATATATATATATATATATATATATATATATATATATATATATATACCAAATTTAAGGTTAGATTCAAAATAGATAAGAATAACTTCATACATCCATTTAATAATCAGTTTAAGACAAGTATACTCTATATCTTATTGCCCGTCTTAGACTGGGGTAGCGAAGGCAATGCCCGCAATATTGCCTGAAATGACCTTTTACGGGATGCACCAAGGATAGGCGAAAACAAGTCTTGGACCAAGAGTGGACAGCGAAATACAGACCTTTGGAGCCAATCACCTTAACATTGACAAAGGCGCGGGGAGCGCTAGTTGGCTGCAGGCAACTATTTTAGTACTTGACTTTCATTAGCTAATCAGTAACAAGTTAAACTGCCTGTAGCATAACGATAAATACCATGAAGTCTATACCCGGGTTTTGCAAAGTCCTTTTTCCCTTATAAACGGCTTAGTTGTCTCAATGTTATTGTTTTGCCTCGTGGCAAACCATTTGCTCGCTACTATACTGCCACTGCTGCCGTGTTGTGGCTGAAGGGGCATTACAAATCCGTGTATTAAACCAAACAATCCCTTTAATAGCAGCAAACGATTTTAATTATATGTTCTCATCAGGCCTTTTAAAAAGGCCATATTAATTTTCCTTGTACATCTCTCTCTCTCTCTCTCTCTCTCTCAAATAAATGAAAAATCAAATATCAGAAACTTGGATGGCAACACGCAACCGGGTGTTAATTTTACACCCGACATGAACATAGAGCGGTGTGATCCCTACGATTAAAGTTTTAAGTTTTTATCACTCAGTGAAGATGTCAGCTTTCAATGAGTGCAACAGAAAAACCCGTCCCGAACCCATCAACGGGATTATAAGCAGATTACCCAAACAAATCGAATCACACACACAAACTACCCTCAATTTCTGCTGAACATCAAATCATCGAGCGAATGTAGGTATGAATGGAAGGACGTCGATTTAAAAATTGATAAATCACCACTGGCTGCGCACGCTCGATAGCGTAAGGGGCGGGGTCTCCTCGTCAAACTATTGACATATCTTTTTCGAAAGGATTGTACCCAATCTAAAACGATTTTTTAAATAAAAGAACAACGCTGTTTATTTATATCATTTAGATGTGTAAAGTTGCTTTTTGTTCATTTTGGAAGTTTGACTTGCCATAATGCGTGATTAGACGAAAGGATTACGGCAACCTGCGACATGAATTTATCTAGGAAATGTGATAGTACAGAGTTGAAATATTCCAGAAGATGAAAATATTGTGGTTTCGATTCTATATTATGGAACAATATGGATAATATTTTTTAAAGCATTGTATATAGAAGATATTCATTATAGGATTTATTTTACAAGTTTAAACAATGAGATTGTGTAACTTTGTGTATATTCTGTTCGCCTGTTTAGGTGTAACTTTGGGAAACTCTGACCAGAAGAATGTGCTTCTTCATGAAGCTGTTCGGACGTTGCTGGGATTTCAAGAATCTCCGAATCGCTATCAAAAATCGCAGACAGTCCCCAGTGTCTTATCGGAGCAGGCGCCTCAGTACATGATGGATTTGTACGAGAAGTTTAAAAACAATCGCATTTCCAAAGGACATTTATCTGGAAATACTGTGCGAAGCATCCATGCCGAAATAGGTAAGGAATAAGCAATGGAATTTCAAGGAAATATCTCACTGCTCCATGCTTGAAAGTCAATTTCAGTTGTTTTTAAACCTATTAAAGTCGAGGTTATATTTCTTTTTGTTTACAAAAGACAGTATTTTGCATACAAACATTTATTTACAAATCAAACTCAAACCGCAGGGGTACTTTCTACTCATTGAAAAATCGTAATAGTAGATTTGACATTAAATACGCATTCTCTTATTACACTTTTAGTTATACCGTTACACATAGTAAAGCTCGGTATTGATGTCAAAAATGATTTTTCATAATGACAGAACAAGTCATTAGATTTGTAATAAATCCATTTGTGTGACAATGAATCGAGACCCTTTGGTCCCCGTGTCTCCTGAAAGACACCCATTGAAGACGCACCTGTTCACCCAAGGTTACCGTCAGTACATCTATTAGCCGTGGTAATTATTTTTTCTCCAAATTATTTCTAATCAGTGTCATTTTAGGTGGGCGTTCATATTTCATGTAGTCTTCGTAATATCCATTTTCTGCAAGATTCCGTCCTTTAGTTTTATTTACATCGAAAGATTAAGATATAATTCGGACGGTAGTATCAATGGTTTTTACAATGAAATGGCAAAAAGGAGCACTTGTCTTTTGGCGCCTAATTTTCTTGGGTTGGCTTGTAAAACACTTTGTGTGATTGGTAAAAATGTGAATGTTAGTTTTGGCGTAGTGGTAACAGGCTCCAAAACCTAATGGCAGACGCGTCGTGATAAATTTTCAACTTGCACCATCAATGGACTCTTAATTTTCTTTGAGTTAATAAAACAGTGGTTTAAAACCAGTGCAGAGAAGATAAATCAAACCGGCTAACAGACATCGTCGTCTTCATCTCGTACGGGGGAAAATGTTATCACGAATTCACCTTGAAATGTACAAACGAATTCAAAACGAATTTCAAAGAGCAATTTCAATAAAACACAAAGGAGGTTATCGCACATTGTCGAGGCATGTGTGGATGACACTGTGCTTTATTGGCAATTTCATTAAGATAAACTGTCAGAGATGTACGAATCTTGTTTTGCCTCCCACAGGGTGAAACCTTTGGGTATTTTCTGATGTAATCAATTTTCAGCATTGTTCCCCTGTCTTTGACGAACAACTTAGTCGTCAATAACGTGCTAACGAGATGTCCCAAATAAAATTATGCCGTACATAAATGTGTTGACAGTGGTATACTAATGATGGCAGCGCCTTTGGTCAAAAGCCGCAAGACTCGATAAATAATCTTGCAAATTGTTTTACAACATACAACAAAAGATTAGTTTACGATGTGTACACACGATTGTCGATAAGCGAGTTTATTCAGTAAAAGAAGAAACCAGATGTCATGGAGAGTTTTCTCAGTGATATATACCACCCATGCGTTTACTAGTAAAACAGGATTGTGGTTTATTGATGCCAATCTGCCAATTAAAAGTCGCCAGTTTTACTAAAACATATTAATTCCTAAATTCATATAAACTACGAGAAATCCCTTGACCGCTTTCAAGGGAACATGACGAAAATCTACTTAAAATGCTAAACTTTCCGACATGTTAAAATAAAAACGACATAAAAATGATTAAATTTCATTCATCTTTAAGTTCAAAAATGAAACATACCCGCGACAGTAGTCTACTTGGTTGCAAAAGGGTGGGTCCCTTTTAGAACTATAAAAATGATAGAAACCGAAATATTGTTTAATTAGAACTGACACTGTTAAGATGTCGATGAAGTTACCACCCTGCCGCAGAAGTCTTGAATACATGAATGGACATTTCTTCGTCTCAATTGCCTTGCCTTTGTATATAAACTGTATGCTGCATAAACTTTTCGATTATTTTCGCCTGTGGTATAGATATTTTTATACAACAAACATTGATATTTAAAAGTGTTTCTGTCATTTTAGAATACTATTGTCGACATTCGAATTAAAAAGGCCAAAAGCAAACGGGACCGATTCTATTTTGCTCATTTCGTCGAAGTAAAGTCGCCAGACTTCTTTTATGGGCACTGTTTCACTAAAAAGAAAAGACTAACGAGCATTCGCCAGTCTGGCATATACGTCTTTGGAGACATTTTTCCACATCCACCAATTTCCTGTCTCCACCTTTGTTGCGGCGCTTCTCTGGATTGTTTACCTTGTTTACAAATGGCGGTGGAGGAAATTGTGTCGTTTGGTACGAGAATCCTCAAGTCTGCTTGTGTGTCGCCACCCTCACTGCATGTCTTCAAACCCAGCATTTTCTATCATGAATAATTTAACTGACAATAACCGTACTGTCTATGTTTTTTGTTGGAAATACTGGTTGGCTCTTTTTGTTTGTTCCGCGATCGAAGCAATTTTACTCGAGTCTTGAAAGGTACCACGGGGTCCTATTCGGAGTACATGTATAAATCAAACCTGATGACCATCCCCTTCATAAAAATCCCTGTCCATAAAAATCCTATCAAAACTCCCCTCAGTTCACTTTTATAACTTGGATCTGCAAAATGACACACGACGTCTCGTATCGTCAATTTGCTGTTACCTTTTGAAACAAGGAGAACTGTTAATGTAAATTTTCTTCGGCCTTTTATTTCTGTTTGAAAATTTTGGGGAGGTCGATAAGCTTGGATCCTATGACTTTGTAAATCAGATAAATATTACGATATATAAATACTTAATCAGCTGACGACGCGGATACCCCTGTCATAGATGGCGCCAACACAAGTGGTCAGTCGTATGGTACAATTGCCCGTAATGACCGTTCGCTCGATTTAGCTGATCTCTGAAAGGAATGCGTTAAGATGAGAGCACGCTTAAATTGATAAGAAAGTATGGCCTTTACAAAATAAAACAACAGCAAAATCTTCATCAATATTTTGTTTAAACCTTGTATGCGACTCCAATGAATGTGACCCATATTTTATGTCTTTTCCGCATTCATTGGTATTTTTTGTACACACGATATAGCCTTTGATTAGACAATAACAATAATATTTTATCATCCGGTAGACTAAGTGTCCGAGATTTTATAGCAATACAAATGTAAGGTGATTACGGCGCAGATGTTTATCTTCGTATAATCGCATGTCACTTCTTTCAGGTAACACTGTTCTTAATAGGCACCTAAACTCAAATAGTGCTTCACCACACTTAAACTATGTAGATCTTCATACAATTAAAAGACTCGTAGTAAAACACTGAGGTAGAAAATAGACCGCCGGACATGAGGGCACCGGTGATGTAATAAAAACCAAACCGCTGGCGCGGGATCGCACTTCCGGGCAATAAGATGATGATATGAAAAACTTAATCTCATTAACCAGAAATTTGATCAGAATCGATTAAAATAAAATAAGAAAAAGGGGGCTAGATATTGGAAAAATTTTGGATTTTACAAATGTACCTAAACGAAACAAATATATCTAAACGAATCTCAAAGACACACAAAACTATAGGTGAAAAAAGATACTCTCTGAACATAAAGAATTCACTTCAAAATGAATTTTTAGACCACGTGACAGGGCTAAACGATAACACTCGTGCATAAAATTGATCAAGATGCCTCCGTGTGACTCTCTCTTTGATGAGAAAAGGTGTAAACATATTTTGCTAAGGTATTCAGTCTCAAATTCCTCTTAGCGGTCCTGAAACGCAATGTGCACAATATGTTCTTTAAAACAAAAGGTAAAAGTGTGCGCGACCTCTGGACATTTTTCTGTGTTAGACAGGATGAACAAGGAAACTAAGCAGTCGCCATCAGTGACGGCGATCTTGACAGAAATATCGATTTCGTGTTGACGACGAGGAATGACTTGCTTTTTTGATTTAAACAAAATGTTTTCGGAAACACAAGCTAGAGTCGTGGTTAGCGGGTGCGATCTCTCGAGTTCAAATTCGTTCTTAAACCGTTTGAGAATTGCCGACCTTTGCACCGCGAGTCACCTAAGTCTTGTAAAACGGTTTTTAAAATAGGGTTAATAATAACCTTTCAACATGCTATCGTACAAACGCCGTATGGCCATAGAAGGCAATTACGGGATGCCGTGAGTCTGTTCCAACAAAAGCTACCTTGTTATGGCGTTACTCGCCGATAGAGCTTCTCGTTGCTGGAACGTCAATCAAAGAACAGCCGCATTACACCACCTGATTATTGACTGCTCTTTCGGGTACTTCCCCAAGCTAGCAAAGGAGATTGTTACTTTTTCAAAGTTCTCAAACATGCACACCTTTAGAACTCTACATGTCTCGGATCTGTTTGACAGACCATGCTTGAAAATCTACGACGATGAAAATATTTGACAAATTACACGTAAATTTTCATTAAGTATTTTCAGGGTACATTAAATCGGTTTAATATGCGATCAAATGGCTGTGGTTCAGGCTTTAATGTTATTTTAATCAATTTCGATATGAATTTGTTCACAATTTTGCCACTTTTTTATTTACATCGTGTAAAAGGCTTCCATTTATTACTCATATGACAAATTGAAATTAAGAACATCAAAGATATTTAACAAAAAACGCCCCAATGCAAATCTCAAAACAGTTAATGTTTTTGAAATATTCCTGTAGATAAGGTGTAACATGTTCTGCTGAAGTTTTTGTGCGTAAAGTATAACCATTTATGCGAAAACTAAATATACTTTTTCTTCTTTTCAGCTGTGGTGAATGGGGAGACCATGTTTGTTTTCAACCTGACGTCTATTAGTCGAACAGAGCAGTTATTGAGCGCAGAAATTCATTTGTACAAACGAAAACCCAAACGCTTCAATCCTAAAAGAGACATTGAATTAAAAATGTATGAAGTAGCCCCTCATTATATGTCTGAAGAAGGGAAAATTACGATGCGGGCCGAATCGTTTGGTTGGCAGTGGTATGATGTTACCGACGCCATATACAGTTGTCTGGCTGCTAGACGAAAAGTACCCCATCTTTTTGCACTGAATTTTAAAACAGAAAAACAAAATGGCAAATTGAAGGACATTGCATTGAAAAAGTTCATCCGCCATCATTCCATGCCGTTCTTAGTTGTATACACTAACGATACTCAAGAAAATCGTTTTGATCAATTAGATACATTAGCAGATAAAATCAAAATGGATTCCTCTAATTCGTATAGGAATACAGAGACGAGAAAGTTGCAGGATGAAGTGATAGATATCAAATTGAGGGATAAAAGATCGATATATGACAATGAAATTCCTGAAAATCCAATAATTTATCAACACACAGAGCGAAAATTTAACATTCCTCAAACGCACCCAGGAATTCTCCAAACACGAAGACAAAATCGCAACAAAAACTCTGGCTCTAGACTTATACCGTACCCAGACAAGGGCAAAAGAAGAAGAAATAGGAAACGAAAAAACAGAAGAAAGAAAAACAGACGGAAGAACAGAGTATTCCCCAAAGAGTGGAAACATGTCAAACAAAATATGGCTACAGAGGAAAATAACGACCAGCTTTGTGGCCGCCGGAAGTTGATAGTGGATTTTGCTGATATAGGGTGGGGCGATTGGATCATATCTCCAAAATCTTTTGAGGCTCACTACTGTGCGGGGTCATGTCCATTTCCCCTCACAAAGGTATGGAACCTGTTTCCCTCATTTTTACAGTAATTTGAGATCTTTTAGTCGCTCACGTGTGGGGGAGCACGAAGCCGTACAAAGGTGTATATTCATTGGTGACCAAAGTAGAAATACAATAACTGTTTGAGCATTGAGCATAATACAACCAGGACATCGTAAATTGTTCAAATGTTATGTAGAGAGATAAAAAAAAAAACATTTCTGGTTTCGTTGGCCGATAAATTACTGTTCTAATAGGACAACCACAAGTTCCTCAGCCTTCATCTCGATCTCTAATCTTTAATGTAAAGTGAAATGTTCAAAGCGTGTCAGCAATGTATGGCCCCTACGTCTTGCCTTATCTGACAAGAAGGACAGAGAATCCTTGATGGACGAAATCTGATCAATGTGTTTATAGATAGCACTCAAGATCAATGCTCCAGAAACTTTTGTTTACTTTTGAATTGTAATTTGTTTCTGTTATTTACAAGTCATAAAAGTGAAATCTTCATATCGCGTATAATCGCCTTGTTAAATCTTTATGCCTCTCCGACTAAGCTGTTGAGATATTTTTTCCTCATTGGTAATTTACTGAACAAGTATAGTATTTTTTAAAAGCTGGAGAAGTATATTGAAATTTGGGATTATTTCTGTATAATTGTTTAAGTGCGTGTCAAGGTTCCGTGATTAGATTTTTTTCATAATCCTTACCACTATAAGTCATCAATGGATTTCTTAATTTTAGTCAAAGAAAAGAAACTAATAATGGGTTTTTCCCCTTAATTCCGGCACAGTGTAGTTTTGCAGTATTTTTATTTTTATTATTAATTTTTTTATTATTATTATCTTCTTTTTTGCAGAGGCTGAGACCTTCAAACCACGCTACAATACAAAGTATGGTCCATGCAATTGGAATATACACTGATGTTCCTGCACCGTGTTGTGTCCCGGACTCTATGTCATCTATTACTCTACTTTACTTTGACGAGAATCGAAATGTTGTCCTGAAAAATTATCCGAGTATGACAGTGAATTCTTGTGCATGCAGGTAGATCCCGGCGTAACATGCGATTAATTTGGTAGATTCCGGAGTAACATGCGACTAATTCGGTAGATTCCGGAGCAATTTACGACTAATTCGGTAGATTCCGGAATAATGTACGACTAATTCCGTGGATTCATAGTCCCAAAGTGAAAGTATCTGACCTCGGCGATTTCACCCAATAATGCAAAGCGAACGCAAACCAATTAAGAGGTTGAATCCTTTAGGCTATATAATGCAATTTCATGAAGGCTTTATTAAGGTCTTGAAGACATTAATCTTCCCTGTGTAGCGTATAAGAATTATGTTCGAAGCGAATTTCCAGTTTACCAACGATCCAAGATACAGGTTGTTGCCGTGGCAGCTTTTTAGACATTTGTTCATGGCGACATATTGTTTTATTCAGGACAGGGCCAGTTTTTTGTGCGATATCTACCTCATGTTTAAACTAGCCAGCACAAGATAACAAATTTCCGGGAAATGACATTGAATGTATTTAGCTCTAACAGTACTAAAGAGTTAGTGATTTTATTGTGTAATATCTGTCCATTGTTTGCATCGTTGGTCGGTGCCATACCGTGCTAATTCCATAGTTTTAGAACCGCTTGGTTGCATTCGCAACGCTCGAGAGTAGCTAGGTGTTCGGGATGATAATTCTGTTTGTATGATGAGACCTTTTTATCTCAGGAAAGCGTGATCCATGTTAAAGACCCTGTAATTGAAATACTAATAATGTTCTATCTTTGTACTTAAGCTTCGTAATTCTATCATTTTTATGAATTGGATAAATCACGGTATTTTTGTAAGACTAAAAGTGTTAATATTTTTCAATATATATATTTGAAAAAATTAGTAGAAAAGGAACGTTAATCATGTTGCAAGTTTATTCTTTAATGTGGTATGTTTATCACGTGACATTGAATCGTCCCATTTCTCCAAGAATCTCTCAGGATTTTCAGATTTATGACACTCATATAGAGCAATTTGGAGCATGTTTGTTAGAGCAATTCATTTTTTTTTTTTACATTTCCACAGCATTTCCTGTCGATGGTTTTCACGAACCGTGTCGTTTTCAGGTAACACCTTCTCCATCGCACCTGTCTCACTATTTATTTCTCATGATTTACACATATATTCATAATCATTAATAAATTCACCATTAGCTGGTTGTCTTTTTGCGCTAATATTCAATAAAACACGTTAGAAATAGCAGTTTTCATTTCATTGGCATATTAGTGCGTTTTGTATGGATTGTTTCCCCATGCAATTAACGAATACATTTTTTGTATCAAAATATTCATGCAATTTACATTGTTGTGTTGATCAATTTGTATTTTTATTGTACATAGTTAACTTTGAACTTGAAATGTCATGTTATTAAACTTGTTGTAATTCAAAATTAGTTTATTTCTGTTTAACAAAAAAATAGTGAATATTTTCTTTCAGATTTTCGCACAAGGTATAAGATATTTATCTCTCCAATCACTTGTTTTTTGTAAAAAAAAAAAAAAAAAAAAAATAAAAACAAAAATCATCATTTTGCTTTCTGGTACAGGGTACATTGATAAACAGACTAGCAATCAACAAACCTATCAATTTCCATATCGAACTTGACTATCAACATCACATCATTATATATTGGATTCCAGTGGTCTTGCTCTCTTGTTTATGTATTTGGCTCTGCAAATACAAGAAAAGCCGTAGATATTTGACCTAGATGTTTGTTAGACTCGACAAAATTTGATTAAATGCGTGTTTCGGAATATTGACAAATATGTAGTAAATAACAGGATTGTGCTGTTAATTTCACAGTTTGTAACTTTCTATTGATTCGAACATATTTTCTTGCCAATCCAATGATCTCCGGTTGCGAACAGACAGAAACATACAGATGGATATTGTAATTTATACACGTTGTCCTTACAGCATTACCGAGAGCACGCTATTGAACTTTTCATTTATTACTGATTGATATATATATATATATATATATATATATATATATATATATATATATATATATAAAATGCAAGAGGAAGAAACGAAATGTTCTTTATAGGAATTTAGGTATTAAGTATCAATTAAGTAATTCTGTGTCTTTTCCTGAGAATGGTAAAATGAACATTTTCATACCGGTATAATTAGTTGAGGATCTAAACCTTTATACTGATAAGTAAAGGGCATGTACCTTGAATGTTTTCCATAATTTCTGATTTTCTTTTCAGATTTACGTTTATAAGAATAGTCATGTAGTTATACTCTTTTGATATTGCTCTCTGCGAAGGTTAAAGTTTTGTTTTGACACCCCATCCCAAAGAGCCCCAATAACAGCAAAACCAAAAGCTAACAACATATTGTAATTCTATCTGATAATAATAGAATAACAAATATAATTCAGTTAAAGTTCATTTCTTGTATTTGTAAAAAGACTGGTTTTTAATAAGATGCTGATATCTAATAAATTGTTTTTAATCTATTTCTTGAAATCGACAGAACTTTGAACAAATAATGTACATGCTGATGAAATGAAGACGTATTAGTTTTTCATCATTGGATCTTAGGTATTCAATGTTTTACGAAAGGAGATTGATCAAGATAGTTGTTTATTCTTAAACATGCATATGTACAATGATGAAAATGAAATTAATCAAATTCACATAACTGCTAAATGAATGGAAGTCGATCGTTTTTGCACTTTGTGCTTGGAGATTTAAATGAAATATTTTCATAAAACATACTCTTCTCACAAACTTCAATTCAAGATGTAATCAAAATTTTATAAATTCCTACGATGGCTTATTTTTATTTGATAAACCCTTCAAAATGATACCATGATTACAAAATTCACAACATCCATTTATTAGATAGGAAATGTGATCGTTATACTTTGAATACGTTAAAATTATAACAGATAAATTGACGCGTAGACAATCAATCCGAGGAATAACCGGAAGGGCGAGTTTTATTTTTAAATCAAAATTTCTAATATTCTATATATCCATTTGAAAAACAGAAATAAAGAAGTTCTTAGTAATTAGATATTTTTGCTTCTTTAAACTTAGCAATCTCTGTATTTCAGAAGATTATAAGCAAATATTTCTTTCCCTGTGATCGCAATGCATCTGTACTATTAGCCTACAAACACAGCTTTTCAGACGCCATTTGAAATGAAATGAAGTATTTTATCTCAAATCAAATTAATGTAGCGTTTCCTAGTAATTAAACAACAACCGATGTAAATAAGACACAGTGGAGGAATTTCAAATAAATCGCAATATAATTCATTTTATCTAAAAATAGATCTGTATAGTCTTATGTTGAGGCCCCGACCTTCGACCTAAACTTATCAACAACAAATCCCAACTTCACAAAATCCTCTTCATTTACCGAAAAATTTTACGAGATTTTAATTCTATCGCCTGGTTCCTAAATATACGGGTCATAATAAGACGCAGTCTGTCATTCAACCGATATTTCTTTACGACTTTCCTCTTTAAAGACTTGATACCACACTGTTAAAACTAACTGAGGCTAAATCCCCATAACGCCTGAATTCTTGTTTATGAAAAGACATCGTTAGAAAAATTTTGTGCATTCTTCAATTCTACGTGAAAAAATGACTTTATTTAGATCTTTTATGGATGAGATAAAGTCGAAACTGTTCCGAGTTGTTCGAAGTGTTAAAACTTAATTCAAAACCTTCATAGACATGTAAATGTTATGTTCTGTCCGGACAAAGGGGGGATTAAAAAAATCGCATATTGCACCGAAAATGTCCATTACTGTCTTCGATAGTTTGCATAACCACTGTTGCTCCTGTTAAAGTATATTTCTTACATGCCTGTGAAATTGTCTTGCTTATGAAACAGTCAACATGTTCTGAAAGAAGTATTTCTATTGCTCTTTACAAAGTGACCTGGAAATTGCAAGTACTTAAAACTTCGTCCTTGGGAAAAGAATTACGAGATTAATTACTTCCTAGTTACATAATTTTTCAATTATCAAACTTTTTCTACGATAGTGTATAATAAAATGTCATAGCTACCGGAAGAGCATTTATTTACCTTTGACCTTATTGCGTAATGACATCTTATCTACACGGGCGATATGGTAACTTAATAGCGTATAACTGTGACAAAATGTATAAAAAGTATTCTTGTTTAGTCACTCTGATGAAGGGAATCTGTTATAAAAAAAAATTAATTCAATGCTATATGTTTTTTATCTGATAGAACACGAGTAAAATAACGCGTTGTAGGTCACCGTTACTATGTTAATGATGCCACGGATCAGTGCTGTATCACAAGGAAAGCTGGAGTCGTAATACAGAAAGAAATCTTTGTAATAAATCGTATAGCAATCAAATGTTTCGTTTTCCTTGACCAACATCTGATCCTATATTGCGTAATTCTTACAGTACCGGCCTCAATACTTGTCGTACCTTTAAGTTGGATAACCATTGCCGACGAAAACTCATGGTTCCTCCAGTTTCATCCAAGTAATTTTATAAAAGAATGACATATTAAAAGGGAGAAAAAAACCGGTTTACAAGTCGAAAAGTGAAGGCCGAAAATCACCTTCTCAAACAAATCAGCGTAACACTTAATTGTGGAAAATTATTTCTCCTCTGGGCGATTTTCAATTTTTCTTTATGAAAACAACCCATTCTACCATTTCTTCAGCATCTAGACATTTTGGTTCTACTTTTGTTCAAATACATGGTAGCTTTGACATGCACATGATTATTCAAGGGTTTCAGTTTTGTTATTTAGGTCTCGAAAGCACACATGCCAAGTACATGTATATATCATTAACTTTTCCGGCTTACTAACCATAATTTAGAAGCAAATTGTCTTTATGAATTGAGTTAAAATGCCATATGAACTGATCATACATGTACCATTATAACCATTCAAAATGGAAGACAGGAATGCTTTGAAATGTGAGGTGGGTAATTTTAGTAAAATATAGATGCATTGAAAAGGATTTTGAAATAAGGTAGGCTAAGAAGGGTAAAGATGAAATTTCAGATTTTACTTTAGTAAACGCTTTACTCAAAAGGAAAAACCAAGTTCGCCAGCGTTACGTTGAATTTGGCAAGTCCGTCAGCGTTACGTTGAATTTGGCAAGTCCGTCAGCGTTACGTTGAATTTGCCCGTTCAAGTGATTTTCGTTGTTCTCCTCAAAGTAAATCTAAAACAGTCGAAATTGGTGTCATTGATCTGCGTTACTCACAAATAAGTCCAATTCTTGTCATTTGAATTCAATGGTTTTAAAAAGGTATAGAGCATGTGATTCAAGCGTTTTGTGATATTGGGAGCGGGCGGATATGGGGTTGACAAGTGCCCACGGTACCTTTAGGAATAGTTTGGGTTTTTATCGATATAAATATTTTCGCAGTAACGTTGTAAAATTTAACACGATCCATACAAGATACCTCGTGATCAGTGATTGAGAAAACATCATCTCTTTTGACTGGATACATCGTCGGATCGAAACCCGTTCACATTGGTACGAAGGTGAGTCTCGCTGGGACTCAAACGGTCAGGTGTAATTTCTAATCTGGAACTTCTCACTAGAATTTATATTTTTTATTCTAAAACAGGACATATTCTATTTAGCAGTAATCATATTTATTGTAATTTCAACATTGATAGGATGTATAATTGCTGTGATACTCTGCCTCGTCATTGTAAAATAAATACAAGTCGTTCTAGAAAACTGCAAACTATTAATCATATCGCAAATGGATCAAAATGCAACATTAAGCTAGAAACCTCATGAAAACTGTTTCGATAAGCTTTTAGATCACTTTACAGCACACAGAAGAAGGCACGATAACTACTTTAAACGTTTATTATACTGCAACTTGTCTAAGTGCTACTATTTACGCGGAGGTAACGAAAATCAAAAGAGGAAATCAACACGTCGTGTTATTTATTATTTTAATTTCAAAACTTTTCAAAAATATTCGATGAAAGGTCAACAAGCTAATGTTTACATAAAGCCAAACATGGAATAAGCATTATGTGGTGAACTTCAATTGCCTTTGTTAGCTAATTATATAATGTCAATTAAGACCATCAATACTGTTTCTAGTTTGTAAATAGAACATGTGTGAGAAAATGCACCTGGAAAACGTTCTTGAAGCAGTTAAATGTTCATTCCGTGAATATTTACATTTTTTGTAGCTGGTCACCAGTTGAAGTATGTAGTAGGGCTTTACTTTACCATATGTACCAATAATACTGTTTTACATACATTTCGTGATTACTTTGACTGATTGGTAAGATTCAATTGTATGATTATGTAGAATGGAATTACTAGGATTTTTTTTTTTACTGAACTACTTTTTAAAACAAAGGTGGGTGGTGGTTCAACATATCAAGTCGTCATCTGCACTCCTTCTCTTTTTATTACTATTATTATTACTTACTATATTCTGATAAAGGGGAGAAATGTTGACCTTCTAGATTGACCATGATAATTTCTACCACCCACTGAGCAATGTGACGCTATTCATTCTTTAAAGACAACGGAGTGAGATAATTTACTGTCGCCTCATTGCCAAACGTCATATCCGAGTGCCAAAAAAAAAAAAAAGCCACACGATATTGGGGTCCATTGTTAGAACTAACACAGTAAGTATGGTAATTTTTCTTCGCCTTGCTCGCGTTGACGTTTGTGTTTCCTCCCGCTGAAGTGTAAAACAAACTCATATTCTGATAATCCTTTAACATGATCTTTTACAGAATTCCAAATCAAACTAGTACACATAGTTCACAGAACTTAATCTTCTAATCCCATGACCGATCTTGACTTCATTGAGGAGCACCTCACCCCCCAAAAAAAATCATAGAACAATCCTAAAATACCAAAGGTGCACAAGATTTTTTAAAAAGACTGAGTGATAACTTTGTTGTCGCCTTGGGAATGTACTGCAAACGACAGAACAACTGCTCTCATCAGTAATATTCAATGAGTATCATTTAATTTGCTGTCTCGATTATAAAAGACATTGACAAAATTCGTTTTCCTTTACCAATTTAATATGCACATTAGTATTGCATACGCCAATATATTTATGTTGGAATTAAAATGGTCAGATGATCACATGCAGCCAGGTTCGTTCCCTTCGCCTCGCAAATCCTTCAAAAAATGTTCAGAATATATATTCAAATTTTGTATTAAGACGTTTTTGGGTTATAATTCTCTGATCCCCGACAAACGGAGAATAATAAAATAAAAATCCTTTATATATATGGAAAATTGCATGCAATATCACCTCTCTTCTTATTTTCAACCTAAACACCTTTGCGCTTTCTCATACGAGAACAATATGGACTTACATGTTCACGAAAGTATCAAAGTGTGCTTTGCCATATCGAAATATCCCCTCTAGTTTTGAACTATCTCGTAAACACGCGTACTTTATAAGATATATAAGTCTTTTCTACTGTAGGTTTTCTCAATAATTTAAAATTGTTGTCAGATAGGAATATCTGTTTTAACGGGCTTGTCTAAGGTCTAGTTTCTTCATCATTGCGCAAACACCTTTAAAATGAAAGCTAACACCTGCACTTTAATAGAAACAATTTAAAGAATTCAACATTTTACAAAGACTTCTTTTAGGAAATGGCTATTTTGTTTACCATTTTCATTGATTAATTAAATAATCATCAATTGAAACCATGTACGCAAATTGTTGATTGCCATTAATTTTAGTTTGCCTTCTGTCGTAGATTTTAGGGAGCACGGATCAGAGGATGGAATGTGAGCACACAGACTAACTCTTATGTAAATATGAATGAAATCTAAATGTAAAAAATCCGCTAATCTTTTAAGCCCTACCAATTCAGTGAATGTTTGGCATCCGATACGGTAGTTATGTTAAGAGAAGTCTGGTTTCTCCGCTACTTTGAATTTTGTGAACACTGTGATTTGTTTTCTGTAGTATAACAAGAAATATGCAGTATAACGCAGCAAAACATTCAATATTATTTGCTAATGTAAATTTTGTTAGAAGAATGCTAGAAATGATTATGTAATTGTTTGAAAATAACAGGAAGCAATGGGTAAGTGAGGCAAGGAAAATTGGTTGTATGAAGAGATTCCTTGCAATCTACGATTAAAACAGCCAGAATGTTGACACTAGATTTGACTTTCATTCAGCCATTTCCTCTGTGTGTTTTTTTAATGTATATAAAAGAGTGAAATAATTTTACGGTAATATTTAGATATTTACTAACTGTATAAGTCATACTTTATGGAATTAATGTAATGTTTCCTAGTTAGGTAACAGAATGAAAATGTTGGACAAATAGAGTTTACTGGTAACGTTTCACTACAAAATACAATTGTTGTCAAAACACTTTGTGAGTTATCAACACACGGTAATGTAGATCTAGTGGAAAGTTTCAAATTTCATTGCAAGTGTTTAGAACCAACTTAAGAAAAAAAAAAAGAAAAACTAAGGACTGTAACTACTTTGGAATTACATGCTTTGACGTGGATCATACAAAAATAGAAAGTTTTGGTTTCTTGTGGTTTTCATTAGTATTAACTTCAATGTAAATATAAACATTACATGTTTATTTTTTGACACCCATTGTGCTAATAATACACAAATTAAGGCGCTTAGAAAAATTACACAGCATTTTTCAATTTATCTGCACCCCATTGCGTATTTCCAGTAAAATAGACGTAAAAAAAATCTTAAACACGTATTGATGACGTACACACAGAATATAAATACCCAGTGATACTTTCAAAGCACATTTCACGAAGAAATTTGGACTCCGAAAGAGTGGACGGTATCAGTGCACTGTTTAAATCAGAGAAGTCTCGTAGGAATTTTGCTTGTCGCAAAAGGCGGTCTTTCGGATGAGACCGCAAAAACCGAGGCCCTGTGTCACAGCAGGTGTGGCAAGATAAAAATCCGTCCCTGCTCGAAGGCCGTAAGCACCGAAACATATATTCTGCAGCCCTTCACCGGCAATGGTGATGCCTCCATATGAATGAAAGATTCTTAAGCGGAACATTAAACAATATTGATTGATGGATTGATTGTTGTTTTCCGCCACTCAACAATTTTTTCAGTTATCTGGTGGCGTCCAGTTTTTATTTGTGGTAGAGAGAAGCCAGAGAAAATGTACCCAGGAAGATACCACCGACCTGCCGAAAGTAAACTGGCAAACTTTCTCACATATATCGGGCGAGCGAGACTCGAACCCGCGCCGACTAGAGCTTGTATTAAACAATACAAAATACACCCAATCAGAAATCAGAGTATGCCCACTCTCTGAACTCCGTAGCAACATCCGTACTTTTTTTATATTGTACAGACAGTGTACATATTTTCATAATTCTAAGATAGAAAAGAAATGATTGATAAAATCAATTAACCAATTTGCTTATTGTAACTAGAAATATTGTGAATGTTACTAGAACTATGATGAATTATTGAAAGAAAACAAATGGAATTTCAGATAATTCGGACTTATTCTGCAGATGTAATATGTGCGTAGAATAAGAATTATACGTCACTAAGCCATGTCAATAATTTACAAGGATAAATTTCGATTCAGATGAAAACTAATCTTCGCCACAAGTCAATCGAGGAAGGTTTGTAGAACAGTCACCATGTCTTTGATCGTTTAGCTTTGCCGTCAGTTGCGAACAGCTATATGGAACATACTGAATGTTAAAATACCTATCATTTTCCATTTCAACGAGTAAATTGAAAATGTTGGTAATCGTGTAAAACTGAAACAGATTAAGGTTTAGAATTCAATGTGCAATGATCTCATAATCATGTCAATAAGATTACAGCCGTGCACGATTGCAAACAAAATACCTGTTTGTGTTCGTGATTTAACTCAAAGTTAATCGTGGCTCTGGGGTAAGAGCAGAGTAATGAAAAAGTGATCAAATACATAAACTTTGTCACTGCTTATTTTAGGCCATAAATTGAAATTAGTATGTCTGTAGGTATACTAATGGAAGTTTCTAAAGACCTGTCCTAAGACGTAAAGTACATATATATTTTAAGACTAATCATAACAGCATCCTAAACATTTTAGTGAGTTTAAAGGATCTCTTCAGGGTTCTGAATACGCTTAACTATGTTTGTGGTTCTAGAATTGAAGTTCTTATAGTGAAGACGTGTTCCTTTTTCCTTTGAATAAAAAATGAAGATAATGAACAAAGACCAATTTCATAAATTCCATAAAGAATACAAAATTAAGAGTAGGGTAAACACTGACCCCTGGACACACCAGAGGTGGAATGAGATCCCTAGAAGGAGTAAGCATTGCCTGCAGACCGGTCAAACCCACCGTGAGCCCTCTATCTTTACTAGAGTAAATGGAGTAATCCGTAGACAAAATCAGTATATAAAGAACGGCCTAATAATTGGTATGAACACACGTCAGACAGCATCCAACTTAACGATTAATTGTATTTGCAAATAGGATCATTGTAACGACAATGGTATTTGCGAAATGTTGACTTCAAACGAGATTGTTGAACTCCCTGTAACATCAACGTATTAGCAAGTCGGTTTAAAAATTGGTCTTACGCAGAACATGCTCTCGTGTACCGAATCAGTTAAAAGACATAAGCATGCATATAATCATCCTGTTTGTCATAAAGTGAAGTTGTTAGTTTGCTGTTGACATCTATGTTCAATAAAATATCTGTACATATGTATAGTGATAGGTAGCTAGGATATCCAAATATGAAGTAGATATAGAAAACTATGGTGTCTTTTATTTCGAATTCAGATATAAAACATAAACGGTACCAATTTTGATGCACCAGATGCGCATTTCGACAAACAATGTCTCTTCAGAGATGCTCAAGTCAAAAATCCGAAATAGAGCAAACTTGGAAGAGCTGAAAGAACCAAAAATACCAAATAGTGGCGCCAAATCCGGCAAAGGATCAGATTTATGCATATATCGAATCGACATATGAATGAAAATAAATATTGTCAATAAATAAAAAGTCGTCGATACATCTTAATGTCGAGTTGAAGGCCATAGCAATAGATTTTTTCTTCTCAAGTAGAAGCTTTTCAATAAATTCTGCCTCGTGAGAATATAAACAATAACAAATATGTCAGTGTCATCTGGTGGCACCACGTGGGTTTACGATATACGCTTTTTTATATTACAGACAGCTGCTTTTTCCATAAAAATGGAATACGGAAATATTCATAGCTTGTGATTAAAAAATTACTTTGTTAACACCATTCTGATTCTACGTAGAAATTCTCTGAAGATGATATCAAAAAGATGTTGTAGTTCCTCAATAACAATATCTACGTAGTGTTTGGTGATCAGGTCTTCCAACAGTCTATTGGAATACCCATAGGCAAGAATTGTGCTCCGTTATTAGCTGACCTGTTTTATATTGTCACGAGGCAGAATTTATTCAAAAGCTTTTACAAGAGAAGAAAAAATCTCTTGCTGTGGCCTTCAACTCGGCAAAGTAATTGCACCACACCAGTGTCAGGAGTGAGACACAGTGCTTATATACTAGGTGATGTTGCTCTTGCAAGCTACAATGCGCATAAACAGCTTGAATAGGTATTACAACGCTTTCGAGAAGTCAACGAGTTAAAGATATCAGAAGAAATACAGATGAAACGCATACACAGAGTGAAAATAAGAATCATATGCAAACAGCATCAGCAACAAACACTCATCACCGGGCAATTACATTACAATTTGTCCACTATAAAGAGATGGAAATAATCAAACGCGCAGCGCAATTCCCCAGATAAATAATTGAGAGACGAAAAAAGCTATATCCATTCTACAAAGAAGCTATACGCCAAGGAAAACAAGCTACAATGATTGTAGACAAGCTATTTGTAGAAGGCTCCCAAATACATCCACATCATAGAAGTGGGTCCTAACACATCGAAATTAGTGGAGACACGCAGCAGACTTCTCACAATCAAAGACCGAACAAAAGTAGAAACGCCGTGCCCCGCAACAGGAAAGCAGAAATGCGAAAATGCACTATGTAAACCTTGGAGAATAGCCTTTGTCAAGTAGTTTACAATATGGAAATCAGAACAAGCCTCCCAATACACAGTAAATTTATAAGAATTATCATGGAGAGAGTTAGTTCTCTAGGTTAAACATTCTCTTTTTTCCTTTTTAGTAACTCTTTCACGCATGTGTGCTTTTGTTTTATTCTGCAATACCTTCGGACCGTCCGCGAAGGGAGGCTTTAAAGGTGACACTTTTGAAAACTGAAAAAAGGTAAAAATCAGCAGAAGGAAACAGATTATCTCTACATACGTTCACTGAAATTTTGAGAGAGAGAGAGAGAGAGAGAGAGATATTTTCGTGATCCATAATAGGCTCGAGAGCCTCAGTGACCGAGTAGTTAGAGCACCGAGCTCAAAATTACAAGATCTCCAACCTCTAGTCGGCGCGGCTGTTAGAAATTTGCCAGTTTACTTTCGGAAGGTCGGTGGACTCTTCCCGATTACATTGTATCTGGGTTCTCTCTTCCACCAATAAAAATATGGACGTCACCAGATAACTGAAAAATTGTTGAGTGTGGAGAAAAACAACCAATTAATCAATCATAATAGTGTCGTTCAATCAGACCCTCGGTTGTCTCTGTAAATCTCCATCAAGCTCCGTTGTTTTTTACTCATTAGTTCCTTCAACAGTTATTCGTGTTTTAATTTTGAGTGCCTAAAATACAAAATACAAAACTATGGAGTGTATTTCGTAATCTATACTCTCAATTTGTTCAAAATGAATGGTGTAATTATTATTGTAGCAGTTTTTAGCCAATCATTATATAGAAAAACAGTAATACGACTAATAAATGAACGAGCTATTAAGTTTCTTTAAATAATAATAAAAAGAGCAAAATTACGATATATATACCAATTTAAATTTCTTGGTTTATTTTCAGCTGTCTTTGAAATTGCAAACGGTAGATGTATTGTTGTTTACATTATTTGGTTTGAGAGAAAACACATCACCGCTATATATGACGTCACAATACACTGTTTACGTCAGCTGGCGTTATCTTTCCCGCTTTAAATGAATAGGCGGATCATGTAATTATCATCATATATTCCCACTTTAATATTTGGATGTTACTGGGCGTTTAGCATTAGGGAAATTTCATAATTCTAATTTAACGTAGTTATTTCAATTATCATATAAATAATTATTACCTGGAATACGCTAACCATTTCCTGCTTCGCTCGGCCCAACAGCCACACCGTATATATCTATTATTTGTATATTCTTTTCAATGCTTTACTTCTTTGCATTACAAGAAAATAAAATATAGATTGACTGATTGACTTAAAACTTAAGCCTTTCTTTCAAGAAAATGTCATATTTTGGGATAGGGTGGAAACCAACTCAGACTTAAGGCTAGTACTACAAAAAATGGCCTAAAATTGTTAAAGATGTACAGTCCTTGGCCTTACAAACTTTAAATAGATATTTGGAAATAGCAGAACTACTTTATATTCTGATAAAGAAAGGAACAAGACTTGAATGGGGAAATGATCAAATTTAAGCCTTTCATTGCTAAGGAAAATCCTGTGTTACTACCCATACTGGCATATTCTTGTGCACACTGTATATTTATGTTAACATTTTTCGATTGATGCTGTTTTGTTACAGATCCAAAGTGGTACATAAAAGGCGATTAGTTATGTAAATATGAACGATCTACCTAATGTCTGAGTGAATGTAACAATGGCGAGAAATTAACTTTCCTCCGTTTTATAAAGTACTTCATCTGAGCTGAAGCAAGACGCTTATATGATTATATCGCTATAAGACTCCCCAACAACAGCTTGTCCGATGGCTAGAACATTTCAGTTTGTTCTAGTTTTCCAACACCTGAAGAACGCCAGTCATAGTAACGCAGAGGTCTTGTCTAGGTATCATTTGATGGAAAAGATTTGCAATCGTTACACAGTTGAAACACAACTCTGACTTCTCCTACATGGTGGTTTCAAACACTGCTCTAGGATCTTTCCGGAATGGTCTAGGTTCAACCTTGCGATGTTAAACCCTTTGTAGTAGTGGGAGATTTGAGTATGGTTAACATGGGGAACTATTCAGTTAAAATAACAAATCTAGATTTGGAGTAAGGTGAATCTGAACTTTGTTTTGAAGGACAGATTTTTTACAAAACTAGTATCTCTTGCAAATGATGCGATGTCTTGTCATCCATCACCAAGATCATTAGGATAAAAACTTTCCTCCTATTTGCCGAGATATACCGTTTCCCCTATTTGCCGAGATATACCGTTTCCCCTATTTGCCGAGAACTTTCCTCCTATTTGCCGAGATATACCGCTTCCCCTATTTGCCGAGGTATACTGAAGGACTCTTCACAGAAGTATAGGATTCACTCTAACAGATTAATACAGTATTAGGTCACGAGGTTTATCTTCCACACAAGGTGAGATTCTTTATAAATTCAAACTGGGCAGCAATTGGACCTTCGTCGCTCATTTCCAAACGTATAAGACTAGTCTGTATCAAGTACTCAAGAAGAAAGACTTTGATTCTGCATCACAATCGCCTCAAGCCTTGTCACACCTCAATGAATTTCCAAGGCTTAAAGAAACTCCAGTTTTATGTAGGTGTTGAACCAAGGTCTCCGACTATGATTGATCACAATGTGGAAGAAACTGGATCAAAGCAATTGCCGATGGATGATGGAATTCTTGTTCGAATTGTACGAAGACCACAGAGACTACACAAGTTCCAAAAATTGGATTCTGCGAATGAACAGAATCAACTGGAATCTAAACAGGAAGTGACTCAGAGATACGAGGCAAGGTCAAACCACCAGCAAATTAAAATTAGCAAGAACATTTTTATTAACTTTAAGATATTTAAGATATGATTTTGTTGAAAATATGTTGCTTTCTTTCAGAAAAATTATTTTGATTATATCACCCATCCCCAAGATAACACGGTCACTAACAGTCAAGGTAACACGGTCACTAACAGTCAAATTAATACGATCAATAAAAGTCAAGGTAGCATGATCACTAACAGTTAAGGTAACACGGTCAATAACAGTCAATGTAACACGGTCACTAACAGTGAAGGCAACACGGCCACTAACAGTCAAGGTAACACAGTCACTAACAGTCAAATTAACACGATCAATAACAGTCAAGGTAGCATGATCACTAACAGTTAAGGTAACACGGTTACTAAGTCAAGATAACACGGTCACTAACAGTTAAGGTAACATGGTCACTAACAGAAAAGGTAACACGGTTACTAACAGTCAAGGTAACACGGTTACTAGCAGTCAAGGTAACACGGTCACTAACAATCAAGGTAGCATGGTCACTAACAGTCAAGGTAACATGATCATTAAGAGATAAGGTAACACGGTCACTAACAGACGAGGTAACGCGGTTGTTAACAATCAAAGTATATGTAACACTGTCACTAACAATCAAGATAACACGGTCACTAACAATCAAGATAACACGGTCACTAACAATCAAGGTAACAAGGTCACTGACAGTCAAGATAACACGGTCACTAACAATCAAGATAACACGGTCACTAACAATCAAGATAACACGGTCACTAACAATCAAGATAACACGGTCACTAACAATCAAGATAACACGGTCACTAACAATCAAGATAACACGGTCACTAACAATCAAGATAACACGGTCACTAACAATCAAGATAACACGGTCACTAACAATCAAGATAACACGGTCACTAACAATCAAGGTAACAAGGTCACTGACAGTCAAGGTAACGCACTTGCAGTCAAAGTAACTTGATCACTAACAGTCAAGGTAACGCACTTACCGTCAAAGTAACATGGTCACTAACAGTCAAGGTACCAAGGTCACGATCGGTTGCGGGTAGCTCAGTACTATGACCAAGTCAAACCTAAGCCATAAATATAGGTAGTGATTGCTTCTTTGCCGAACTTTCATTACTTAGAAGTGAGAATCATTGATCGTTCGGATATGACCTTAAAAACGGAGGTCCCATATTGCGGCAGGCGTTGGGACGCTAAAATATCCTCAATGTTAGGCCATGAGCACTAAGCATAGGTTATGTTTGTGATACTTCATCTTCAACTGACGACATCTCAATATGAGTGAAAAATTCTCAATGGGAGGTAAAAACGATCGATCAATACCGATACCAGCACATCGTGAAATAAAAAAGCTTGAAACGTCGGGAAAATGACTTTGTTCAAAAAATGATAATTTTCTTAAGATTTCTATGAAAACCACATTGTGAAATAAAACGGCCAAACCTTTCATGCACGAGTGATTTGCTCAAAAAATTTAAAAAATGATGCATTTCGTGAGATTTCAAGAACATCAGATACTTTGCAGTCTCCAATACCAGCATAATCACCTTGTGATGTTGTAAGGTCCAATTAGCCTGAAAACTCTGAGAGAATTAGATACACAAATCACATGTTTTCCATAGAGTTCTCTACTAACAGTTTGTGATTAAAACTTTGGTTCAGGTGTAGGATATTTCATGTTACATTATTTGTAAGGAACGGACAGACACACATATTGATAGCAATAAATACCATGCTACCGAACTCGTATGCCTCTCCTGAAAGGGGGGGGGGGGGGGGATAAGTAACTTAATTACATGTAACTGGTGTTAATGTGATTAACGTTAAGAGAGTAAACGCTAAGTAAATTAATTCCTTTCAAGTCGGAAGAACAAACGATATTTTCAGATATTTTCCTTAGAAGAGCATTCGACAAATCTGTACTCGCCACACTAGATAAATATATATCATTTAGTTGACTGAGATATTTCTTCAGATATTTTTTTCCGGAAATCTACTTTCAACGAAAATAAAGAAATTGGAATTTGAATAGTTTTTTCCATTCAGGACTGTTTTAAAATTATAACCTTGGATTGCAAAGCTTTCCTCCACAACAGTCGTGTTTCAAGTACTGAGCGGAATGTTAAAGCAACAAAAATTCGTGATCAATAACATCATTGTATTCATATTAACTATTTTCATATTAATTGAAATGAGATCTTATCATTGGAAACTTATTCAATTTTTCTCTAATATACAAACTAGTATTTCAATCCGGTTACATGCATGTATGTAGTATTCCTATTTGATTGACTGACAGAACATAAGAACTTCATTTGTCAGACGTAAAAGAGATCAGAGAACGCAATGACGTTGTCAGGAAAGCGCGCAAAAGAATTCACCAATGCTTCGTAGAATTTTATCGCACCTTGTCTTAAATATCCAGCTGTTTTCCCTCCGAGAGCTCTTGTATACCTGATTGAAGGGAAGTTAATTCATTGTTGATTTGTATGTTTGCATATGTTTTCTGCCAGGTTGAACCGCATACATCATTTATTAAATTGTTTATTTGCAGGTTTGCACAAATGTTCGTATTATTCATTCAAACGAGCAAACAGACGAATGTGTTTGTTCGTTTAATGTTCCACGATTTCAAGGTCTTCTGACTTTTCGAGTCTTGCTTGCAAGCCCTTGACATCAACATAAGAACAATGCAGTAAATCTGTCAATTAAATGAAAAATAAGACCGTGGATAAATTAGTCTCATTCTTAGGGATCGATATCGTTATTTCTGAGACATAAGTGTTGACATTAAATTCAAATAAACTCGTACATTATTTTGCCAACACAATACAACTCATGTCATCGATATTTTGCGAATCCTTTGGGGTTAGTGTTTCAATTGAAAATTCAGTCAAGGCACAATACAGACATAAAACTGTTACATCTCTATCAACGGAACTAATATTACAAAGAATCATATTGGGAAACTTTTTATTATGACGGCAGTGTACCCGATGTATACTGTTTTCTTCCGTAATATACATGTATTTGAATTCTGAACAACTTATCGTAAATCTTTTGATTTTTGTGATCTTGCTTTATTGGATATATCAGCTAGACAGAAATGTTCACGAATATTCGATTTGTTCATTACTACACATATATACAAGTTAGATTTTAGCGTCAAGGCTACTTCATGAACTTATGTGAAAATAAAGTTCTCGTGAATAAAAAGTAACTGCCTCTATTCGAGTCAACGTTAGCAATTAAGAATTCAATACATATAATTGGTGTATTCTGCATAATTACGGGATTTATGTTACTTATCTTTTGATTGTCATAGGAGTTTATAAATGTATAGTAATTGCCCAGTATTGACTACTTGTGCATTAGCTGTGTCAGGAACTTTTTTTTTAAAAAGTCATTTATCAAAGCTGACTGGAGAATCTGTAGAGTTGATTAATTATCAATAAAAAAAATTTTTGTTGATATAAGAGCCATCGAAAACTCGTGGGTGTTGTGATATTTTCACAATTTGTAACCCTTGACGTCAAAAACTTGTCAAAAATTTCATAAACGACTTTAGTTGTTCTCATAAAACAAGAGCTATTCGTGGTAATTACGAGTTCTACAACAAACTATTGCTGATCTGTGTAAACAGAATAAAATGTACACTTAATGCAAGTGTCTTGTCTTTCCGTGTCAAATGAAATTCTTGGTCAATACTTAAAATCATATTTATGTTCTCCTGAGTCAATTGTCAATACGGTCCTTGAAAAATGTATAAAAATACCTCGAAATACCTGTCTATAATTATCCGACACCTCTTAATGACGTCAGCTTGGCTTTTGGCGGCTGCCATGTTATATATTTCAAAAAAGCAGACGTAAACAACACAATTGCACCCAGTAGACAAGGTTCTGACAGATAATATCAAATATCGATGAATTGGACATAAAAAATCCTTTGGAAACAATTTGCTGTAGAATTAGTGTAGGTGATTTATCTATATAAGTGTGTGCGCATTCTGTGTATTTGTGTTATATTCTCAATTTATCTCCCCTCTTTTTACCCTACAGGCATCATAAGACACCGATTCCTATATGACTGGTTTCTTATTTTATTGTAGGTAACGAATTTATTTTTTATCTTATGTAATCAGATAGATTGACTTTTGAAAAATTTTGTAGAGAGCCTTTTTGCCGGATTAACAGATCTATCATCACAAAAATCAAAGTTCCTGTCTATTTTTGCAGACGACTGTTGTCATGCACATTGAATGTCATCGACAAAATCTAACGGAATTAACGTTAGATAAGTGTTTATCATGACTTTCAAATATCATTGAACGAAACTTTTGCAGTGATTTATCTGCGTGTGACCATTCAATAGACATGAACGTCATCGTTATGTTTGATTGTGGTTTTGATTGCGCCATTTTTGGATCATGCAATGTGTAATATGAGAATCTGAAGAAAAAAGATTAATTCAGGAAAAATCAACCGTTTTCAATTATTGTGCTAAATATACCCCTTTTTCGTCAATTCATGTAATTCAAGGATACGATTTCTGAATTCACAATGTATTTAATAATGAATGCAAAAACAATTATTGTGCTTTGTATTAAGATTAAAACAGACGTAGAATGGTGAAATGGTGTGCTTTTTGACAGTATCAGGTTTCTTATCAACTCTGCTGGTCAAAGACCAGGGAATGTAAGATATCCGTCCGTCTGACTGAATAAAAAATCTTCAAAACTATTCCCTATGTAGATTTTTATTCCGATTTCAAAGTGTTTTTATATACATGAAGTCTACATAAAGATACATAATTTTAATTTTTACTCAGTGACCGCTGCCGCTGAAAATATATCAATCTTTGACCATTCCTGCTATAGGTTTTGTTTAATTTCAATTATAGATTCTGTATAAATGAAGACTATGTCGCCCTTCTGTGTAGAGATGATCGAGGGAATCCTCGCCTCATGAGTCATGAGCTGCGATGATTTATCATCAGTTATAATAATCAAGCCTATCAAAGTCTATTTCTTCAGATAAGATACTTCCTGCCTTCAGTACTTTGGAAGGAAAAGTGTAAAACTACAAACTATTTCTGTTTACAAGTATTTGAATTTGAAAAACCTCTGCAAGTGCAAATCTCATCCGTCAAAGACTACACACTGTATAAAGACTTCAGGCTGGTACACATGGTAAGACTTGCCTTACGTGTCATGAAACTTGGAACCTAGCATTACCATGTGTACACGATATTTGTTCGAGCCTTACAGGTCAGACTTACGAATAGAACACTGTTCTACTTAGCTAACGTTTTCTCGCAAGCTACTCACATGGTACATGTATTTATAATGTCCGTATTTAATAATGAGGCCGTGGAGAAACCCTGACGCGCGTGAACGCGTCTGTTTAATTTCTTCCTCTTCATGATATACGTAAATGTGGTCAGAAAACCTACTGCCACTGCTATAGTTATATTCTTTCATTTTCCATTTTCTCATCTGAATGCAATGTTTACGTGGAATTAATGTTGTTTATTGCCTTTATGTGGCACCAAATTAACATAAATTCAAATAATTGAAGAGATCTTTAGTTATTTAAAGATATCACCAATTCATTTAATGCGCGCAACAATTCATCTTTATATAAATAATAATATCTTCAATTCTGAATTATTGTTCTCATTAATTGAATTGCTGATAGATTTAATTATTCTGCTGTATTGATGCGCGCTATAATTCAATAGTTGCTCTATTAAAACAAATTGATAATATCAACAACTGAATTACTGCGCTTTACAATTCAGTGGAAGAGAGCAATAATTCAATAACTGCGCACATCAATTCAATTAATGCGAGTAACAATTGAATTATTGTTTTCTTCAATTGAATAAATGATATCAATAATTCAATTGATGGGCTTAGGAGCTGAATTATTAAATTAATGATATCATGAATTCATTTAATGCGCGCAATAATTCTTTCACAGAGAGAGAGAGAGAGAGAGAGAGAGAGAGAGAGAGAGAGAGAGAGAGCAATTGTATAATTAGGAATATCTTATATCTTCAATTCAACATATCCATAATTGATTTAATGATCTCTTTAATTGAATTGTTGCTGTCTTTAAAAGAATTGATGTGCGCGTTAATTCCTCATGCAAGAAAGTTGTAGATAATAAAGATATCTTCAAATGAATTGTAGAGATCATTAAATCATTTATACCGAGCTCTAAATTAATTTTTGCTAGCAATATTTTCACCACATTGATGCTATCATCAACTGATTGATGAGAGCAATTACTGAATTGATGCGCGCTTCAATTCAATTATTGTTCTCATTAATTAATTTAATGTACGCTTCAATTGAATTGATGAGAGCAATAATTGATTTGATTCGCGCATTAATTCAAGTAGTGAGAGCAATAACTGATTTGATGTGCGCATTAATTTTATTGATGAGAGCAATAATTGAATTGATGATATTTTCAAATAATTACAGGTATCTTTAATCATTTCTGTTTATGTTAATTTGGCGCTCCGTATGCCTTGGCGAGTGAACACAAGAACCGTCCAGCATGCAAAATGTTAAGTGTTATGACTTTTAAACTTTATAAAACAATTACGAAAAAGGTTGAATAATAATTGTGATACAACAAATACACTATTTGGTTCCAAACTTCAGGATTTCTTTGTAATTACTCAATAAAACCTTTGATGAAGCAAAATACTGATAACACTCAATGTGGAAAACTTTCATTTTATAGTACATTATTTCACTGTGAGGACAAAAAACTAGAAATACTACCGTATTTGCATCTTTCAATTTGAAGGAACCTGCTCTCTTATCTTAAAAAAAACCCTAAGAATAAGTGCATATCAGTTATATCTAGAAACGGGTAGATATTGTAATCTTGTCATTCCCAGAGAAAATAGATTGTGCTTCCTTGTAGGGCCAATGTTGAACATATAAAACATTATTTATTTGATTGTCCTCTATACAAATATATGAGGGAAAAAGTATTCAAATATATCATACAATAATCCTGTATCTTGTTCACTAATTCCCTTCAATATTGTGTCTACAGAAGAATTTTTTTAATATATATCTGAGATTCTTTATACCTTCAAAACAAAGGATTGCTACATATATGATACCATGTAACATAGTACATATATATGTATTTCATTTTACATGGCTAACAACACCTACATGTGCTTTAATTGAATAAGGCAAGTCTTGCTGTGTGTACCGGCTTATAAGAATTATAACAATGCTTGGTTAGCAGAGTGTTATTCTACATGTATATCGATGAGATTCCGTGGACATACTATGGGATTTATCAAGGATTTCGCAGAGTAGGTTGGTTGGTTCTATAGTTGGTTGGTTACATATCGTTTAACGCTCGAGAATATTTCACATATGGAGACGTCACCATTGCCAGTGAAGGACTGCAAAATTTAGGCCTATACTCGGCGCTTACGGCCTTTGAGCAGGAAGGATCTTTATCGTGCCACACCTGCTTTGACACATGACCTTGAGTTTTGTGTCTCATCCGAAGGACCGCCCCATTTAGTCGCCATTTAGTCGTACAAAGTTCCATGCCTGTAAATTTTATAGAACATGAATTTCTAATGTACTTAAGTCTATTACAAAAAACTTTCGGAATTTCCCTTTCAGTAATGTTAATCATTTACATATGACCTTGACGAAAATCATATAAAAATGTAGCTTAAAAATTTTCCTGAAGAAATATCATGAATTTCGTACCAGTGACCTTTCCCTTTTATTTTTAACCTTGAAACTTTTGTGAACCAAAGAATTTATTCATGGAATTATTTTGTAATTATATCTTTAAGCACGGTTCCGCAATGTTTATGCTTTCCAAAATAGATCTGCTCTCCATTATACTTAAAGCTGTATTTCAAAAAGCGTTGAACACGATTGATGCATTACAATCAGTGAAGAAAAATAATAATACAATTGTTGCATGATGATTTAGGTCAATCCGTGGTTTTATCGCACCACCCATATAAACTTTTGATGTCGGCTCTCTTGGTAAGTGCTATAAAAATTATATATTGACCGAAATCAATATGCAATAATTGTAAGATAATGTCTAGCATAGAATGACATCTTCTCAAAACCCCCAATCAATGATACTGGTGAACAGGTTTGTAGTTTATGTGCAAGACACTGTTATATCCATTTGGTCAAACTGTTCTTTAATAAAATCATTGTAAAGAGTGACTTGTTACATCTTCCGATATATATATATATATATATATATATATATATATATATATAGAGAGAGAGAGAGAGAGAGAGAGAGAGAGAGAGAGAGAGAGAGCAGGAGTGAACGCTGCATGTAGGAGTTTAACAGAGTTTACGTAAATTAGAAACGCAGCTTGAATCTTGTTCAAAACTAATTTACGAATTTTACATTCAGTGACCTTGATTCTCATTCTTAATAGCGAAAATCAATAGAAATCAAAATATTGATATAAAGTACAAATCCTGCAAGACTTACAAAATTCTGGTTTAAAAATGTAGAAAATGTAGCTTACACGTAAATCCTACCACCCTAACCTTGTACATGCAGTTCTGACAACACTTGAAAGAAATGTAACTTAATCCTAAACACAAAATATTCCGGAATTTTCTTTTCAGGGGCATTTACCCTTCATTTGTAACCTTGAAAACAATGTTTTAAACTAAAGTCATTCCTGAAAGTTTAATTTTAAAAATAGGAAATTTGTCTTATTTTTTTACACATGGTCAAACCAAGGAACTCAGGACCGAATATTCATTCATTATCCGTTCAGTGTTTTGCTCCTCAGAGGAGCAAATGCCAATGACAACTATATCTCGCTCTGTCTTATATTTGATCTCGCACGCTTTGAACTGTTCAATCAAAATAACATTGGATCTTCAGGCATGCCTATCAGATCGCCATACTAATGCCCTGTAAATATCACAATAGGCCCACGCCACTTTTGAATTCAGCGTTTCACAAACATTTTGTTCACCGCCGTAAGTTCCAACTCATTTTTCGTGATGAAGAAAAGCCACATTTGTTTCAAACCTTTACTTCGGTTTCAGAGAATTCTTTATGATTGATTTAAAAAACAAAAAACAGTATTCATGGTCCAATGGGATTTCAGTTTCTTCAAAAGAGGGACACACCCTTTCCAAGGTAGTACATGAGACATGTACTGTACACTTCTCATTCGACATGTACTGAATAGATCAGGAGACGTATTGTATAGTTTTCATGAGACAGGTACTGTGCAGTTGTCACGAGACATATAGTGCACAATATTGAGACATATACTGTACAGTTGTTATGAACCATGTACCGTACATCTGTCATGAGAAATACTGTACAGTTATCATGAAACATGTAGTGTACAGTTGTCATGAGACATGTAGTGTACAGTTGCCATGAGACATGTACTGTATAGTTGTCATGAGGCATGAACTGTACAGTTGTCAAGAGACATGTACTGTACAGTTGTAATGAGACGTAGTGTACAGTTGCCATGCGATATGTATTGTACAGTACAGACGTCATAAGGCATACTGTGCAGTTATCATGAGACATATACTGTACATCTGTCAGGAGAAATATTGTACAGTTGTTATGAGACATATAGTGTAGTTTTTAAGACATGTAGAGAATAATTGTCTTGAGACATAGTTTACAGTTTTCACAAGACATATACTAGTAATTTGATTTGAACGTATTTAATTGCATATATAATATATAAAAGGTTCGAACACAAGTTCTAACAACTTACGTTTTCACCTAAGACTAACTGATAACAATTGTTGCAAAACACATGTATGGACAATATATATACCATAATTATACAAGCACACGTACATATACCTTAAAATATATTACTATTATGAGAATCTGCTTGAATTCAATATAAGTTTGCCAACAGCATTGAAAATGTTGCTGTTAGTTTTGTATCCCAAATTGTCGCTGACCAAAGCAAAATCCATGCATTAATAATAGATAATTCTTTTATTTGAAAGGGTTCGATGAACATATTTCTAAAACCCGAAAATATTTTACAAAGGAAATATGCATCTTCTCTCATACCACACAAAAACACGGGAGACTCGACAATGTTTCTTTTACGTAAATCATAATTAAGCAAACAGTTATGTCTTCATTTAGTATGAATGATATTTGCTATTCTTTTGCCACGAAGAAAATGTTTAAGCACTTTTGAAATACTGTCATTATTAGAAATGTTTCGACAGAACTCAAAGATAGATGTTGCTTTCTTTGCTTCGTTTGCAAGAAAGTTCCATTTGCGAATGGTATCTGGGATAAAAAGATTCTTTATATATCTAGGTGATATATAATTATCTTCGCAACGAGTACTGTAACGAGATGTATCCTTTCTAAAATTGTCAATGGTATCGCCTAGATATTGTGGTACAATTTTATGCATTATCATTAATTTAGTGATTTTCCATCCTTTACATGGCGGGTCCGAGTTTGTTTCTAGATACTGTATAATGATTCTTTCGATGCCAAAATCGGCAGTCCGTTTAGTTGCATGGAGCTGTACCTTTTCTAACTTTTCGATTTCTGCAGAACATTCATCCCATACGACAGAAGCATATTCTAGTACTGGTCTAACAAAAGCCATAATTTGTTTCTTCATAAAGTGAATTTAAGTTTACTAGAGGTGTACTGCTCTCATGAGTAATGTAGTGTACAATTTTTCTAAGACATGTAGCGTAAAGCTGTTTCATGAAAGATCTTATGGGATCTCTGTTTACGTTTTGAGCTCGTCTTATGGGGTCTCTGTTATGTTTTGGGCTCTAAAAATGGTGACCAGGTGAGTGTTGTGACCCATAAGCCTTTTGTATTTATTAAGAGAACAAAGAACAAACAATGTTTGCTTCACGGGATTGGTAGATATTATACATTTTTCTAGTCCACTCCAGTGTTTACGTCGGAAGTTTGCTTATTTCGGAATTCTGTTTCAGAGGAAGTGGACGATTTTGTATAGTTCGATTTCAAACAAAAATGTGTAACGTGGGAATCAACTCGTGGTTGCAGATAATCTCTCAAACGCGAAACACAACTGCATCTGTCAATTAGAAAGTTAAGAAAACATTTAACTACAGTGAGAAAAACGGGATTGCCATGACACACTTTGTTGTATCATTTTATAGTTTTCTCGAAAACTACAAAGAGTTACCGAGTATTTTGATTTGAAGTGTTTGTCTGTTTGAAAACTAAATACTACACAAAAGCAATCTATTGAAGAGAATAAGATTTAATTTGTCTATACAAGTACTAGTATGCTTTTCCGGGGGAGGGGGGGGGGGGGTATTTAGTTTTGGAAATGTTAATTTGAACTTATCTACATCGTGATTACACAAAGGAAATGTGTCGCTAGGTTTGGTCCTCCTCCGGGGTTTTCCGTGCTGCTACATGTAGATGTTTTTCGTGTCCCTCCGAGAAAACATAAAGAGAAATTTTTCCTTTCTGGAAGCTGTTTTACACTCTGATTTCTGCAATAGAAATATCACGTCAGTGCCAATTAATATCAATGAAATGATACTGTACTACTCTATTATACATGTTTCGTATTTTGCACAATTGTGAACTACTCTCGAAGAACAAATCTTACCCCGCCCTTAAGTGTCAGGGAATACCAGTTTGTTCTCATGTAGCTGTTCAGTCAGTATATTTTTTTCAAAATTTCTCTCCGATTACGAAATACTCCCGCAATTTTTATTTTTACCTGATCTACGAATTTGATCAAATTCTATACTATTATTTCGATAAGTCCAAAAACTTGAAATGTTGTATTGGGATTAATTTCAAATGTTATATGGAGATTAATTTGAAATGTATTGGGATTAATTTTGCGAAAAGAGATCTTCTAAGATAAGGCATAACTGTCTAGGACCTCTTTTTTGAACTTTCATACGTAAAGCGAACATACAAGATCACAAAAATTACTCCAACCTATGTTAATCTTTCGAGTTTGTTTCATATGTGTAAGTATGAATATTTATACAATATGGATATTTTGACTAAGTAGAAAGTCAGATGAAGAAGAAATTTAAGCATTTCAATTTGTCAGTGGGATGATTTGAAAGATCTCAGTTTTTGTTCTACATAGATAGGTGAAGTTTTCTAGCCTCTCTAACCTCCTTAAGAAAAACTTCTTTAAATTGTCTGTAAATTGTCTTCATAGGGAAATAATTTTAGATTGTGAAAAATTAGTTCGGCGTCTGAATACTTACCTGTCAGAATTTGACAGGGGTGTGGATAAAAAAAAAATCATTTCACAGAGGCGGTTAATCCTATTATAATTACACAAGGCATAAAAGTGCAAGACATCGACCTTTGAATTTTTATATTCTAACTTCTGAGATCTCTTCAGATGTAGCAATGTTTTGTAATGCCAATTACTAGTTTTTCAAAGCTGTTCGCATTGTAATGTCAATTTTTAAAAAGAAGCCTCCTTGAAAAAGTACGAAGAGTGCCATAGAGAGAGCGGTGTAGGAGTAAATCAGTAGAAACAATGAAAGCAGAGTCGTCTGCGGCATCTCAGGAATCTACGAATCCCGCCATGAAAATACCTAAATTGTCCCAGAAATGTACCCCCGATGCTTCATCAAAACAAACCCCATCCATGAAATACCTCAAACTTCCAGCAGTGCTAGAAATGCTTCACCAAAACACTTGCACAATAGTTTGGGAAAGATGGACAACTCATTGACAAAGATTTTCCCTCCATTTTCCTTGAGTTATCTTTTCTTGGTTACACAGTATGCACTTACAAGAACACTCTGTCCGAACACTATTTTATATTTTATCTTACCTTCGACCACACAACTATTCCTTTCCCTCACAAAATACACGCAAAATTAAATCATAGGCCTTTTCTTTGCTTCCAAAGAAAACAATATTTCATCTACTGCTAATCTTTCCATGTAATCTTACATCTGTAGATCATTATAAACATTGGACAGGATTATATTTTCAACACTAATAGGCGACCCCAGAGCTAAAATATTGACTCATTGCAATATCAAAAAACATGTCTTTTCTTGATGCGTTTAAAACAGTATACAGAAAAGTGTTTGACAGTCCAAGAGCGTTTGTTAGTCCTTATGGTGATCATTTATTAATCGTCTTGTAACATTTTTTTAATGGTGTAACATTTTTCTCCATTTACACATCAAATAAGTATTTTTCTTTCAAAACTCTAACAGAAATGTGTTGTACAATTTATTCTTATATTTTCTCCTACAATATACAATACTAATGTTAATTGTTTCATAATACAGTGTTACACATAAGTTATGTTCTAATTCGACCAGTCTCAACCGAACATAAATTTCAAAACTCATAACAAAAACACCAATATTATGGGTAGCAGCTCCAAGATCTATGCATTTTATTGAAGATATTGTTCAACGTTCAATTGATTTACTAAAATTATACAATGTAACCAAAACAAAACAGTGGGAATGTGCGGTGGAAAAAGGGCGTATTAATCTGTAAGTGAAATGCACGCAGTCTTGAGCTCGAAAGACAAAATACAAAGTATAATCTTATAGCCTTATAGCCACGCGAAAATTATCGTACAGGTATTCATACTTGACCAAATAAAAATAGAAAAAAAGGTGTTTGAAAGGAAATCATAGATTTTCTCAACCTGTAATAGATATATTTCTAACAATCTGCGAAATTCTCGCCAACACCACAAAGTGCGTACAGTCGTCTGACGTGTAATACCCATAGTAAAATCTGCAAGATGAAGCAGACAATATACTCCACCCTCTGTTCTTCGCACACAAACTCCTGTGAATGTTTGAAAATTGGTCTAAAGAAAATAAACAAGTTGAAATTTATGAAGACTTACGTATTTATCTTCGCTAGCCTTCGTATTTATCCATAACATTCATGTGTATCAAACTCCTTTCAAACACGATCGTATTTTAGCCTAGTATAAAATTTTAATGACTTTGTCCCATTGTCTGTTATTATGTTGTTTCAAGTATGAACTGTGTGTGTGTGTGTGTGCGTGCGTTGTTGTTGTTGTTGTTAAAGCCATTATCTAAGATCTTCTTACAAGTGCAGTGTCTTTCAAGGTCCAGGAAGGCGTGAAAGGAGCAGATTTTTCTTTCGTAGTTGTAGATCAGTGAAATAATCATAATAAATATATTCTTTTCCTTACGAAAGTACGATTTCAAGCCTATTAGTATCATATAAAAATAATTTTACATCCCACGATCTCGTAATTACGATATAATTATCTCTAAATTACGAGAAAAAATCTCATAATAGTCCGTTTTCGAGTTACTGTATTCCGGCATGATTCTAACATTTACTTTGTACTCGATGCGGCCACATCAATATCCGGTTTTCAACATGATTTTCTAAAGTTTTAAAGGACCAGAATTAAAGCGGTTTTTACTGATTGAGGAGTTACATGTCACTTTTACAGAAAAGATAGCATATTAAAACTATGTCTACTTGCAGCAGAATTGAACTTAATTGTATCAAGGAACGGTGCGTCTCCATATTTCGATGGCGTCATAATTCCGGTGATTGGTTAATCGTTTCTAGATAGATGGTACTCCCCGGGTTCCGTGCAAAAATTTGTAGTTGTTATACTCAAAAGGCTTGGGGTAAAGATGATGTGGTGTTGGTTCACAATCTACAAAATGTCTGGAGCATAATCTGCCGTGAGGTGAGTGGTTGTAGTCACGGCGCTTTAACACTTCAAGCCATTTTCTGCAGAATTTGGGCTGTTTAGATGTGGGAAATGGAAATAATTTTACATCAGCCATGAACCCAGATCTCCTCTTCTTCCTCGTATCTGACGTACACCCTTCCACAACACAATAGAACGTGGGCATTTCGCAGCAGACGAACTCTTTTCTAACAAAAACAATTTTACCGGAAGTGATGCGCACCTCAATTTTACAAAAATCACGTGACTCAAGTACAAGGTAAATGTTAGAATACCGCCGGAATACGATAACTCGAAAATGGGCTATATTCTTGGATTGTAGTTTCCAAAATTGATAGATCTAAGAATTCTTTTCTGGGGTCATTTTAATGTATAGCGAAAAAATTATTAATTTGAAAATTCTCAACATGGCGTCGCAGGGCACATGGAAACGAAAACATAATTAGAAATACGAGAGAAAAATACTCCCTTATAAGTAGCCATGAAATATTAAAGTAATTCCACCCTCGGATTCTTTTAATCTTCACATAAACTCCTGAACATTTAGCACAGAGACTGACTACATAGTTATAACAAGATGGAGGTATATATCAAAAATGTATGGTCCACGAGTCCAGAATTCAGGTCCCAGGATAGGGTTATAGGCCATTTAGTTAAAAAACAAACACCCAAACACTTCTAGGCAAATAGCAAGCAAAGGTTCACTGTAAAATTCCTTGAATACGAGGTTTAGAAAGTATATCGGAATCACCATGCTTACTTGTTCGTATCTCCACCTGTCCTTCCCTTAACTTCTGATCTACATCTACACCTCAACGTTTGTTAAAAAGAGACACCAAAAGCTCATACTTTTCACAAAAATTGCTTATGACGAGACGGTGTGTACTGACCAAGAACCAAAAATCATCTGGCTAAAGTTTCCTAGTATATAAAACTTAGAAAGGTTCATCTTGGTCGCAACTCTGAAATAGAGTCATAATCTTAAAAACGTAAGGGTTGGTAAAAAGCAGACAATTTCTCATTAAAACACACACACACACACACACACACACAAAACAAAAAAAAAACCAAACAAACAAACAAAAGAACCAAAAACCAAAACAAATAACAAACAAAAAACCATTGAAACTCATAATGACGTAATGTTATGACCCTGAACCAAATATATTTAGCCAAGGTGGAGTTCACTGAAAAAAAAATTATGTGGGCCACTGAAGAGATAAATTTCAATTTTGAAAATACACGAGGGTATGAACTGCGACACTTCATGCCGGCAGACTTCAGGAAACGCGTTAGTGATTGCACTTCAAGAAAAGTATGTCGGTGAGAAGTGATGCAGTTCAAACCCTCGTGTATTTTTAAAAATGAAATTTACTTTTTACATAAATTTACAATCTACTTTCATAGTTGTTAAAATATGTTCTAATATTTATCAGGATTCATACGCGTGTTGTTCACAATTTAAACGCATTCATGAGGTAATGACTATCATTACAATTTGCAGATATATCAAAAGGTTAAAACAATTGGATAGGTAACCTTATAGTGGAGGAATATTAGTTCATGATAATGACCAGACAGTGTGCAATGACCATGGGTTAATGTGAATTAGCTAAAGTCGAGGTAGCTAGTACAGATGTTAGAAATATTTCTATCAGGTCATATCTTTTATGGAGAGAAAACTGAAGTACAAAAGTTTCTTGTGACCAGGCATTGTGTTGTGACTCATTAAGTCACTGATAAAAAAAATATACTTTTTTGTTCAATCAACGACTTTCTGATTGAGAAATACTATTAATGTTATTTGCAAATACAACCTAATTGTTGAAACGTTCTTTACATATTTAACTACGGATTACTCCGTTTAGCTAATCAAGATAGAAATCTCATGGCGCGATTTACTGTTCAACAGGGAATGCTTATACTCCTCCAAGTCACCTGATCCCACCTACCTGGTATTTCCAGAAATCGGTGTTTGCCCTGCTCTCAATTTTGTACTCTTTATAGAATTTATGAGATTGATCACTGTTCGTTATCTTCACCTTTTCATTAGAAGTAATGAACATCACTCAAAATTTAAAGATGTAGACACTGCACCAGTTGGAACGTTTATACACGTTATACTTTGGCAGTGTACACGAGATTGAACGGAACACACACACACACACACACACACACACACACACACACACACACACACACTCCCCTCGTCTCTTACTTTTGTTTTGTTGGCCGACAGGAAAAAGAAGTTTTTCATATTATATTTTATTTCATATTTTTTATTACTAAAGTTTCTACTATATAATGTATTTACATATCAAGATATAACGCTTCATATACTGATGTATAGATGTACGTTTATTACATCAGCTCGTCTGACCTGAAACTTCAAACGACTTTCTGATATAGGTCCTTCCGTTCTTCTGTCAACTTTTCACATTGTAACGTCTTTGTTCCTACAGCTGGTGAGGTCTCAAAATAAATGAAACATTCCCGAAAAGACGTAAAATAAATCAATAACAAAACAAGCAAGAACAATGGATTTAATTTCAAGCAAACCTGCCAGTAAGCATCGATTTGATGAATGGAATTGAAACTTGTTCAAATGAAGGAATATGTCTTTTCCATAAGGAGATACATTGTAAGAAATAGTAGAAATAGAATGGTGTCTTTTTAAGAACCACTGAACCAGAAAAACTCTAATGAAGAATTAATTCCAAGAACAGTGACGAGGTACAGTGAGGGTTTCATGTTTTATAATGGAATATAACTGAAACATCTTTTAAAATATTCTCAAGACTCACGTGGGTACTAGTTACTAACAGATCATGTTAGCGTCCTCCCGGCGTGTAGATTCAAGTTTGTTCACACCCGGGTGGCGCTAGTAAAGGACTCGATACTGGTACACAGCTTGTGCATATTCACGAAGCACCGCTCAGTCTTAAACATCAAGTCGAGAAAAACTTTTCGACTAGACCGAAAAAGACCGAGCGACGTTCGATGCAAGTACCCAAGCTTGATGACGTGACCCTTGTTTGTCAATTGGAAACTTAACAAGATAGCACATGTTTATCGGAATCAGCAATGTGTCATAAACAATTTTCAAGAGAAATAGAAACAATGTTCTTTATGGTTGGTGAAAAAGATTTTAGTGTTGTTAATAAAAATGAGTAATATTATGGAGCATTTATATACATAGTCACACAACATATTCACATTAGCAACGCTCGTCAAAAGAAGTAATATTTTGTTGCTCATGTCTTAAAATGGACACCATTTGGTAAGTTACACTGAGCCATTGATAAGAAAAATGACAGTGAAGCTTGTAAGCATCGGTATTTATATCACTGGGTTAAATTTATATCATTGAATTAAGGTACATGTATCAAGACCAGATTGTGTCCCCTACTGAATTTGAACTCCAAGGTCCAGATCAAATATAAGGATGACGCTTAATTCCTAGGTTAAAGCTGCAAGCATGCCTAAACTGTATATCATTACAGCTCTTAAAAAAAAAAAAGACTTACAATGCATTTTACAAAGATGTGTTTTAAAATACATTTTTAATTCAACCTAAAATATAGAGTTTCTGTAAGAAACACATTGTGGTCCATGCATTGCAGTCCTTTGTTAAAGGACAGTAACTAAATCTAATCAAGAGGCCAATGGGCCTTAATGGTCAGCGTTTCATGTTGAAAATTGTTTTAAAGGGTACTGTGTACCCCTCAGGCAGAAATCAATGGGCCACAACTCAAAGGTAATGGGTCAAAATTGTAACCAAGTCCAACAGCTATGAATGTGAAATAAAGTGAAGTTTTCGGTGCCAGGTTCACTCCGACTTTAATCAGTGTTGTTAGTATTTTTATCGTTGTTGTTGACATCGTTGATGGTACTCACGTGATTGTTCAAATATAAAAAAGTATTCAATTTACCTTGATTAGGCAGAGGTTTAATGGCGTTATTGGGAGGCGTTACACATCCTTATCAAGGTATCACACCAGTAATTGCCCAATCAAAATGAACTTGGTCAACTGTAGTTCCATATATTTAAAAGAATATTTTTTTTTCATGCGTGATTTTTCAATTGTAAATCCGTATATTTAAAAGAATTTTTTTTTTCATGCGTGATTTTTCTCATTTCCCCTTCTTTTCTCTTATTTTTTGTACCCCTGATTAGGAAATTTTGTGTAATTTATAGAAATAATTGTTTACAGTGGAACTATTTGACGTTGGGAGCTCAAGCTACTGTTGTTTTTCTGGTGTCAGCAAACGAGAGGTAACATTGAACATTTCCGAGTGCGTTATTTCGCATCAATTTTGTAACCTGCTTTTTAAAGATTTTTCTCCTTTGTAGTGATATAGTGAAAATAATAACCGGTGTGATACCAATCTATATGAGGATTACTTTCGTTTAGTTTGCGATTCGAGGAACGGACAATTTCATTGGGTGCCTATTTCTGTGTCCGCCAATCAATTTTTATTTCAACTTAGTTGTAAGGCGATATCTGCGGTACCCCTCTAAACATTATTGCAAGAGAGGAAAGAGACAACGTGTTCCTAAAAACAGAATTTGCGATAAAAATAGAAAATGGATACTGAGATTTTATTTATGCGTACTCGGAACGCGCTCGTCAGAAAGCAATGGGTATTTAATTAATGTAATGTGTAAAATACGCAAAACGCAGAGCAAAATGGATCACTGAAAGGTCACCCAAGTATACACATTTTTGTTCCCTAAATCATGTTACCCGTGTGCTTTTTATAATTTTCCAAATTATTTATAGGAAAATAAGTTTTATCGCAGCAATATGCAATTTTCTTTTTCAGTTCTAATAGGGTATAGGCAGTTTAACAGTTTTCAAAGAGGGCTAATTGCTCATTATGTCATGCAAACAGCTTGTCATGTAATGTCAAGGATTAAAGATTTTTTAAAATACATTTGTGTGTGTGTGTATATATATATATATATATATATATATATATATATATATATTGCATTTTTAACATATAATCCATTAAAGTCCACCCTGGTACCTGAACCCATAATAATAATTTTACACTGCATATTATATGATCATAAAACAGTTTGTCTACTTGATGTTCAGCATTAAAGATTTTCTACTGTATTTTCAAATTTTCAGTAAATAACATACATGTATATGAACAATTCACTTTGGAATTATATAAACTTTTAAAAAAAAATATTCTCAAGAACCATAGTGGTATATATATATATATATATATATATATATATATATATATATATACACACCAAATTTTATGTGACATAAAGAAGGAGCTATAATAAAAGTGCAAAATCCCTTGATCTTACCTACTATATATAAATTGTTATGTTGCAAGAGATCGAAACATATCTATAAAATCTGGAATTATAACGACATTGAACCTTTTTGTAAAACAAAATGGAACACTATATTTGAAATTGATGAAAGTGAATGGAAAACAATTTGTAAGCTACCTTTTAAGACAACAAAAAACTCAAAACTTCAATGGTTCCAATATATACTGGACAAAAATAGTTAAGGATCATGATTTCAGAATTATTTTATTCATAACAAAACCAAATAAATTATGTTAAATATATACTTAAAATGTTCAACGACAATCGAACAATACATTTTAAACCTGTTTTTACAAATTCGTCAATACGTTAAGCAGCCAGAGCAACCATTGTCAGGTAACCCCCCAAAACAGTTTGAAAATCGGTATGAGCAACAATAACAAATTTCATTACAAATGATTGAATCTTTATAAAGGCAATATCAATAGGGTGTATGTCCACCCTGAGCCTGTATAACGGCACGACAACGCCTCTGCATACTTCTGATGAGCCTGCGGAACGCAATTTGTGGCAACCTTGCCCATTCCTGCTATAAAGCTAACGTAAGCTCCTGGCGGTTTGTCGGAAGTACAGGGTGTCTGGAAACAGTTTGCTGCAACATGTCCCAGGCATGTTCTATTGGATTTAAATCCGGAGAACAACTCGGCCAATCCATACGTTCAATTGTCTCTGTAGCAAGGTAGTCTGTCACTATACGAGCTCTGTGGGGACGAGCATTATCATCCATTAACACAAAGTCGTTGCCTATAGCTCCCGCATAAGGTCTCACAATTGGATGCAGTATCTCGTCCCTGTAAATTGCACCGGTAAGATTGTCAGTAATCACGTGCAAGTCAGTACACCCACCAATACTGATTCCGGCCCAAATCATCACAGAGCCACCTCCAAAACGACCATGCTCTGCTATACAGCAATCAATGTACCGCTCTCCACGCATGCGTCATACAAGCCTACGGCCGTCATGAAAGTCCACGCAGAACCGTGAGGTCAAAATTATGTACTTAACTTTTTTTGTCCAGTAGAATTATTAATAGAATTTCAGCCGCCGGATAGCTGAAAAATTGCTCAGGCGGCTATAAACAAACAAACAAACAAACAAATTAATAGAATTTTGACTACTAATACTTTCTTGTACAAAATTAAGAGGAAAGATACAAAAAGTTGCACATTTTGTAAACTAGAAGATGAAACATTGGAACACATCTTTTGGGAATGTGTGAACGTTCAATCCTTCTTAGAAAACTTAGTAAAATATATTGAAGAAAATACAAACTCGCAATTATCCATACCAAAAAGAAATTTCTTATTAGGATCTTTAGATTCAGATAAATATAAACCCTGAAATTTATCTCATATAAAAATGGAGAAAAAACAAAATTTGACGCGATCTGGAATAGATGGAATTACATATTTAATTGAAACAGCAACTTTATTAGTTATTTACACATCAGTCTCTCTCTCTCTCTCTCTCTCTCTCTCTCTCTCTCTCTCTCCATATTCTATAGACTATTGTTACCATTGATACTTTTTTTGATATTACATAATATGTCTATATACATGTATAAAAAAAAATAAAAAATTATATAAAAAAAAATAAATTATGTGACAGTATTCTCATGTAGTGTACATTCAAGCTTGTCATGCTGCAATCTCTGGGATCATAGAAGGGTTGCTTAATGTACATGTAGAAGGGTTTAAAATTTAGTTAAGAATACATTGCATTTTTGTACTCTTTCAAAAATATATTTTTAAGTACTATGGTCCATTTATGGGGAATAAATTACAATATGTATTCGATCAGGCCTTAATCCCTGTATTCAGGGATGGAGTCACATGAGGGGTTGAAGTTTGGTTTTCTCATGCACTGCGTGACCACAGAAGGGCGGGTGCCATTACTGAGATTTTATGTTTTGCATGATTCATAGGCCTCTTGTTCAACAGGTGTTATTTCAAACAAAGCAACACATCCACAATTTGTTGTAATAACAAAACTGCTCTCGTCATTCAGACGTACACTCCAAGGCTGCCCCTTTAAATTGAAATTGTTTAAGTTTACTTCTCGTAGCAAAGATCCGTCTGAATACAGCTGGTAAAGCTTGTTGCTGTACATTCCTACTGTGTAGATGTTGCCTTCATGATCAATATCAATACCACGCAGGCCTGCATCAGCAATTGTGTGCAATTCCTTTTCACTTTTAGAAGTTACTGATCTTTCTTTAGATGCATTTTGGTTGGAATACAGTATAGATCCCACATTTTCTTTCCCAGAAATCATCCATGTATCAGAAGTTTCTATGTCTTCTTTTTTCTTTCCATCAGAAGAGTATATCTGAATAACTGTGCCATTAGAAATGTAAAAATCCTCATTCATCCAGAATATTCCCCAGCAGTCAACCATTGTATGAAAAATCTCTTGGACAGTGTTAGTCTTTAAATTAATTTCAACTACTTTTCGTGTATGTGGGAAGGAAACAAATATGCGTCCAGACTTATCTTTTGTTATGTCCCTTGGAAAATCATCAACTAAAATTGATGATTTCTTATTCATGGAATAATCACACACCAAAATTCTTTGACTTCCATAATCTGTAATTATAATATTATTCTGAAAATCAAAAATGGCATTACAAACACTGTTCCCTGTACAAGATGCTTTCTTTAGCAGTTTGATTTGTCCTGTCTGCATGCATATACACTTTTCCATCAAAATGAATTGTCCAATGGTTTTTAGATTTGATCTGATATCTCGAAATTCAGAACTAGTGGTGAATGATATTCTTCCAGGTGGTGCCTTGTAGGAGAACACATCACAGTCATCTTTAATCTGACTTTCTGTTCTCATTATGTTTTCTATATTAACTAAGCATTCTTCATTTGATCCTTGAGCAATTGATACATCAAGTAGATTCCTTTGTAACAAAACCCTAGACAAAAGATGGGACAATTTTGAAATTTCATCATCATGAGTTTTGGACATATTCTGCTCATAAGTTTGAAGTTCTTGCATAAATGACGACTTTAGGGTTTCTAAATGAGCCATGGTTTCATTAAACACAGTAGTCACTTCTTTTTCAGTGCATTCTTTTGAGACTTTTATTTTTTCCTGAGAATCTTTTCTGTTGGAAATCTTTCTCTTTATATTCTCTGTTAAATCATCTAAACTCTTTCTTAAATCTTGAATTCCTTTTCCATCTTTAACTCCTATCGCAGCATCTTCTAGAGTCAATATATCGGAGCATTTTCTATGACGAATCGTAGCACAAAGAGTACAGCAGGCAGCCTTGTGGTCAGCACAAAACACCTGTGCTGGTGAAGATGAATGATCGGGACATGGGATAAAACCACTGAATGATGTCAAATTTTGTTGTGTTGTTTCGCTTAATTCCAGAAATGAATGGTTGCGAAATGCTTTGAATTTTTTGTGGTCGCTCTGGCATTGTTTACATAGCGCCTCTCTACAAACTGAACACCATGTAACAGCAAGTTCTGTTTTCCCGTTAAATATACAAGCATCGCAAGTTTTACTCTCAGATTGAATACAATATTTGTCTATTAAACTTACAATAAAAAAATTGTCCGGTAACTTTTGAATCCATGCATTTTTCAAGTCATCATCGACGCTCATGAAGTTCCTGCATGAAGGACATCGAAATCCAGATTGTCTCGGGGCTGAGTCCACTTTCGATTTCGATTCGTCGGTATTTTTCGCTTGATTTTGAATTTCACTTTTTATATACGTCTGCAAACAGGTTTCACAAAATGAATGCAAGCATGGAAGACATTTGGGCTTCTTGTAAATCTCCAAACATATCGCACATTTTATGAAGTCACTTAAGTAATTTCTTTCCGAAGATTCAGCCATCGTGGCTTACACCCTTAGTCACGTGATTGCCGTGGCAAGTTGAAGGCCTAGATATGTGCGAGTGAAAACCAGGGGAAGACCCATTTCTAACAAGTTGATGTATATGAAATGAACAAGTGAAGATCATAATAATAATAAATATATAATAATAATGATAATAATATGGTGACAAAATATGTGATTATAAAACATGTATGACTGTAAGAAAATGCATAAATAAAATAAAACACAATGTCTTAAGAATAATATTCTATAGAAACAGTTTTAGTTAACATAATTGCAATTGCCTAATTTCAAGGATAACATATGAAAGTGTAGTAATTGAATGGTGTCCTTATTCTATGACACATACTCTAGTTATATAATTATGTAATCTGATGTTAAATAACTAATAGTTTGAAATACATTGAATTTGTTTTTAAAACACACATTGTAAGAATATATAATTAGAGAATAATATAAGGTATAATGTTTAAGTTTTGATAGATATGGTATAACTTTATACATGTATACACAATACAAAGGTGGAGCAGTTGGCAGAAACGTGCCCCCTCCCCCAAGTTTCAAAATGGGGACACAACCAAATTTGTGCCCTGACCCCACTTTTCGAATAATATCAGATACCCACCCCCAACTTTTCAAGGTGGGGCTACGCGGATGACAATAAGAAGATATTGGCCTAAATGTACATATTTCGGAAGTGTAATTTTGACGTTCGACATGAAAATGTAATTTTAAAATGCAGTTCTAGTATACTTAGGACCACGCGAAAGCACCATCGGCAAAACACAAGCAATATATAAAAGCATCTTTATCTACCTATAACAAGTGGAAACATTGCTTCAGCAGTCTCGTTGTAAGTCAGCATTATAGTCGTTATAATGATCTTATTTGCAAATACAACCCGTCACTGGGCCGAATGCTGACCAGTATGTTTCATACCACTCTTCACGTACGATTTGGACTACGGGGTTACTTCACCTGATCGAGATAGAGGGATCACCACGAATGTGAGTAATAATTTTATGACGTACATGTATGATCAAATTCTGATGAATAGATTTAAAAGATCCTATATGCATTCGGATGACAGTATTAGCCTTTTTTGGTATTTAAAGTTCTTATGGATGACCTTGAACTTTGAGAACTATGTCCTTTATCTGAAGTGACAACTGTATGAAAAACGAATAAATTCAAATAGATGGTTCAGAAGATATAGATAGGATAGAGCATGGAGAAAATCGTAGCAAGGGTTAATATTTTTTCAAGAGAATTAAAAGTTTAACCGTGGACGGCTACATTTTTCTTTGCTTTCTAAAAGATATTTGAAAGAACACAAGCTGGCATTTTATCTTCTCAGTGGGATGTTGTTAAAGTCATTATTTCATGGTTGGTCTTTTTTGAAATAATGACCTCGAGAAAAAAGCATCATATAATGAAATATCTGCTGTTTCTCTAACGCCATATATTGCCTATATTGTTTTACCTCTATTATTTATTGGTATGATACATTCTTTCAGAATTCAAAGAATTACTGTATTCTTGCATGTCTCCATTTTGTGATTATCGGCCGCAGGAGCGGCTGATCTACGTTTGGTTGTGTCAGAACGTGCGCATGGGGAAATGGTAAGTCTCTTTTCATTGTTTCGTTGAATAATTCCCTATCAATAACATGTATAGTTCTGAATAACAGATTTTTAAAAATATATGTCTTGCTTACTGTAATCAATACGTTTCAATTTAATTCATTATCAAACTAACAGCAAGCGCGGATCTAGAGGGGGATCGGGGGGGGTGGGGGTGGGGGGGGTGTCTGGATCCCCCTGGAATTTCCAACTGAAAGAAAATATAGTCATCTTTCACCCTAGCATCGCGTTTAATATTGTTTCATTAACTCTCTCGATCGACTTTATTCGTCTTTTGGAATCCCACCCACCCCCACCCCTATGAAAAAAGCTGGATCCGCGCCTGAATAGTATGAATTCACGATTTCATACGAAGTTTTTGCAAGTACTCTCCGAAATGGCAGTGTGTAAAATATAGAAGCAACTCGTTATGGGTTTCGAGATACATTTTAGTTGGAATATGCTACAGCTACAGATATTTGTATCTACAAGTATTTTTTGGTAATTGCTTTGTTTAATATCCGCGATGTGCAGATATGCACAGTATAGCCAGTCCAGCAAATTGCCATCATCACGTGATATAGACCAGAGGGTGTCTTACCAGTGCATTCTATTTATAAACTATATGACACATTAAACTATTTCTGAAGTATGTTTGGTTTAGAATACAATCTATTGAAATTAAAAATCTACTAATGCTCGTGTTTGCTTCATTTGCATACCATCATACCATCATAAGTAGTACTTCAACATTTTACAAATCAATTTAGCTTCTTCAATGCAAATTGCCTAATAAGCATGGGCGGATTTACCAGTTCAGTTTAGTGAGGCTTGGGGAAAAAATCTCAGAGACATAGGGTTTGTCAGTCGCTTTTAGGTCCCCAGTTCGCCCTAATAGGGGTCCAGAGGGCAAAATTCCCGGAACGTCCCGTGTTTAATTGCATTTTAATCATGATAAAACTAATAACATTTTCAAGTATCTAATTTGGGAATAAATAATGTTTCAGTTGTGCCGTAGAAGTAATGGTTCTTTAACGTGCCAGCGCCTGCCGCTACACGGGACCTCCGTTTTTAAGGTCAAATCCGAAAGACCTGTGGTTCTCACTTCTAAATGTCAAGCGTTTGATGAAGGACCACTACTTATGTTTACAGCTTGGGTTTGATGCAACCATAGCAAGAGCGGGGCTCGAACTCACGACTCCTGGTTACAAGGCGAAGGCACTACTACTGGCTATTTTTCGTATCTCCCGATGTTTTAATGTATTATAACTGAGACTGATGTTTATTTTTATTTAATATAGCTACGGACTACTTACATGTGAAGACGCCTTTTATATGATATTGCTTTTTAATATTTTACTTTCTATGTATTATGTGGATAACATTCTGTAGTAAGGTATAAATGCATTGTAAAGCACCTTTGAGCGTACATAATGTATGAAAAGGGTGCTGTATAAATATGGAATTATTATTTATTCAATTTCAAATGCAAGCATCAATGCAGGTGTTGACTATCCTCCCTGTACTACGATATAAGGCATTTCAAAAACATTATCCTGTGATGGATGTGTAAAATCTTAAAGATGGACTTTTTGCATACTGTATTATTGTATGTGCCGTACTTTTGGTACATAAATGCAAATTTCGCAATGGATTTTTGTGTCATTCATGTAAGGTATGCATCACTTAATAAAAACTCCTTGAACAAAATGAAGATACGCTTGGGAAGAAGTTTTTTTCTCTCCATATTATGGATTTGTCTCCGGATTTGTAAGGCAAAGATATATTTGGATGCAACAAGGTTTAAGATTGGTATAGCAGGAACGGAGTAACAGTGCAAACAAACAAAAAATTCGGATACGAAGAGAAACATTTCCAGCTATGTACAATGAACTCCAAGACAAGCTGTCAACAAAGACAAGTTTGTTCGGAAACCTCTGGAGGTGGAGAAGTAGAATACAGGACAGTTAGCAACTTATATGGTGCGTTGACAAATCCAGTGTGAGTGACAATGTCCACAAAGTATGTGATGCGATTGTAAATAACCTATTAGCCGTCTGGCAATGACCTGAAATCAGTCCTTTATGTTACGAAAATATACGAGGCTTTCCCAGTTGTGCAGATGGTACACACATACTTATTATTTGTTCATTTTAATCGCATGGAGACTAGTGAAATAGGAAAGGCTACATACAATTCCACTATTAATCAAGTTTTATATAATCATTAGTACATATATTGATTGGTCATGTATGGTTCATCTTGCTCAAGATTTTGCAAACTCATATTCTTCATGGGAGAAAACAATTGCATTTTCTCCATCGACAGGAAAAGTACTGTTTCGAGGACAGGAATTTCTCTGCAAATCGTTTCTGCTGGAAGATACTCTCTACCCTTTAAGCCATGGCTGATGAAACCATTTTCAAACAGAACAAACTCTCCACCAGATCAACAGATCTTTAGCTATTCTCTAAGTAGACTTCAAATGACCATTGAAAATTCGTTTGGAAGGCTTGAAGGTTTATGATGTCAATTGAAGAGATTGGATGTTAGGTTTAATTTATGTGCACTGTTATTGTCATTCTGCATAATGTTTGTGAACTGAATCATGAAAACTTTGTGCCAGAATGGGGCATCAATGATGAAGATGATGATGGCAGTTGTGCAGAAGACGGAGGCGCAAATCTTTGAGCAAAACTTTTCCATTATCAAATTATTCTTCGAACAATATTAGCTTTGAACTATGAGTAATACGAAAGGTAAGTTATCTTTGGGAATTAAGATTCTCATGAATTCGATGGGGTTTTTTTAAAGTTCGAAATAGATATAATTAAGCTAACAATCAATAATGTGTATAAAATATAATTTAGCTAACAATCATATCTGTGTATTTTTCAAACCGTTCTTTGTCTCAATGATTGTTTAGCTATGAAAGAAAGTACAACCTTCAGCACAAAATAAAGTTCATAGCTGTGCCGTGACAGAGCAAGATATTTGATAAATCAATATGCAGCAGGCCTCTATAAGAGAGATTACTCTTGTATTCAAATTTGCTTTTCACTCAGATAATAATATAACTTCAGTTTTAAAATGTATTGAAAAATGATTTAAAAAATTGAATATGAAATCTGAAGAGTTGTCTCTTTACATAAGAAAGTCGACAACTCCCTTCATTAATAGAGATAATAAAAATTGCAAGTACAGTAAATATACAGTATATCTGTATTACAATCTCAGTGAGTATACAGATAAAAAAAATACCATGAAAATATTGATACACATTGAAGTCTAGGTCACAATATGAAAGAATTTTGTTTTTGTGTGTGGTTTTTTTTGTTGTTGTTGTTGTTTTTTTTGGGGGGGGGGTTGTTTTGGGTTTTTTTTGGTTTTTTTTTTTTGGTTTTTTTTGGGGGGGGGGTTTTGTTTGTTTTGTTTTTGTTTTTGTTTGTTTGTTTTCAGTGCAATCCTTGTAAGATACGCAAATTATCGTACAATGAACAAACAATAAACAAAGCTATTGCTTTAAACATTGCTAAACTGAACAATAATATTTTGTTACAATTATCATTGTGTCTCATACACGGGGTTTTACTTCTATCTAGAAAATATATATATTCAAAGATTAAAGAGCTGGTTTCCTAGTTCAACTTCCCTTGATTTCCAGTGGATGTGCTTAGCGCTGATGACGCATTGGGTCTAGCTGGTGTGTGCGAGTCTGTGCATGTGACAAAATAATAGTCACGGATTCTAGAAAGAATCAAGAGCGTGAAGTTAGGAAGATGTTCTTTGACCATTCCCATTAATATCGTTTTCATCATCTGGCTCTGATGCTGACTTTCCTCTTTCCCCCGACGCCCTGTTAGATTTTTAAAAATTAGTTATTTTCTACTTGCATACCAAGTCCAGATTCCTCTAGGTAAACTTTAAAAAATGCCATCTGTTTCCATTATGGAACCCACAGCCACTTCGAACTTGGAGGGGGGCCTCCGTGGCCGAGTAGTTAGAGCACTGCGCTCAAAATCACAAGGTCTCTCACCTCTAGTCGGCGCGGGTTCGAATCCCGCTCGCGCCGATATATGTGAGAAAGTTTGCCAGTTTGCTTTCGTAAGGTCTGTGATCTCTTTCCGGGTACATTGTATCTGGGTTCTCTCCCCCACCAAGAAAAACTGGACGCCACCAGATAACTGAAAAATTGTTGAGTGTGGCGTAAAACAATAATCAATCAATCAATCAATCGAACCTGGATTCCGTCATCTTCTTACCTTAAGCCTATTTGGTTCTTTCGTTCACATCGTTCTTCTGTTTTTGAAGGTCAGTACATTTCTTTTACTCTTGAACTTTCTTTGAACTGCTGTTATAATCAAAGAATTTATTTGTGTTATGAGAACGGGTTAGTTAAATTTTCATCTACATTACCATCATCATCTGAGTGATCTATTTCAAATACTCAGTGCTTCTATTTTTGCTCCCTTCATCTTTCTCTCATTCTTGCTCATCGAACATTTCCGCGTCACAATCAGAGAGACCATATTTATTTATGCAAATTTAAATAATCAAGCAGTCTTTCCAAAATGGAATCAAACAGATCTATACATATATTTAATGCAACATCTACCAGGTCTTTTCCCTCGTCCCCTTTTCTTCGTGTTACTTTATAATGTCAGTAATTTAGCTTTATCGTCTACTTACGAACTTTACATTGATCTACTTCCTTCTCACTCATTTCAGTGCAAATTGATCTATAAAAGCTGGTAGAATTGGCATTCGAATTTTATAACTGTTCTTCACCATTTCCAGATATAAAGAAGAAACATACTGTCTTCAACTGACCAAGACATTTCCCTTCGTTTCGCCATTTTTACACAGTACTAATAATGTGGCGTGTCAACCAAGCACGGTGCAGTTATTTTATTAGGATAATGCAATAGCTGTGAGTTACTTGCGTACGTTATGCGATGCCTTTACAAGGCTGAAATGAAATGCAAGCATGGTGTGTACTTCTGAGGCTTCACGCTTTATGTGTCCGCTGGTCACCATTTTACACAGATACTAGCACAGTCGCCGGATAGCTGAAAAAAATTGCTCAGGCGACTATAAATAAAAACAAACAAACAAACAAACAAACACAGATACTAGCCGTTGAAACAGCTTCTGGTAATCATCTCAAACACGCGTGTCATAATCATACACTCCAATACTCCATTTTTCCTACATAGGTCATTCGTATTTGATGACAACTAATGTGCTTTTGTGTTGTTTAATAATCAGACTAAATGCCGAGTACCCGGGATATCACGCCAGTTGTCTGTTGGTTAGTTATAGTTTTCTAGTTATATGTGGGTTTTTGTCTGATGCTTGTGTTATAAATACAAAATTAAATATACATATGTATGAAAATATAAGAAAACTAATTATCAAACTTATAGATATGTACAGTTCTATATTTCATTATATTTGTGTGGACATATCATCTTTGTGTGTAAATATCGTTATCGCATGCTTGTGTGTAAATATGGCTATCACAAGCTTGTGTCTTAATAAATATGGCTATCGCATGCTTGTGTGTAAATAAATATGGCTATCGCATGCTTGTGTGTAAATAAATACGGCTATCGCATGCTTGTGTGAAAATATCACAGTCGATATGCAGATTACAATTTTGACGCAATTGGTGTGCCATAGACAACTAGTAGTAATTACCTCGTGCATGGAATTCAGAACATCTGCATCACAGTACGCTCATTAATTTACGAGAGTGTTATGCTGATGATTGGTGACAGATATACATGATGAAAATTACCTTAAGTGCTTTATTCATACCGTAATTGATAATACATGTACATGTAACGGCAGTCGAAATTTTCCACATCAATCTATATTCAAGCTGCACAAATTAGTCAATATTGAAAGTCCTGCCCATTCTATATTATTTACATGTAACTTTTCATCCTTTTCAAGGTTACAGGTTTATTTAACTTTGTATCATAATTAATCTAAATATTTCTTGTGTTAGATGGATTTGTCTTCTGTTTTAGAAACACCTTTCTAAATAAAATTAGAAAAAAATACCAGACCTGTTCAGTCCCTTGCTAGCCCAAATCAAAGGTATATGTGTCATGTATATATAAATCAGTTTTGGCTTGCAACGACGAGTTTGCAATAAAGATATGCTATAAAACAGGTTCCTGAAATCTTGAATAAATGCAAATATTTCATTATAAGTCTTACTGCTAGAGCTGTAATTATTAATAGGCCTAATAGATATGAAATATTTGTAGTTTTATCCTTTGACCCCAGAATTCAGAGTCACCTTTGTATTTAATCTGGACTGTAAAGTTCAAATTAAACAGGACAAAGTCTGGTCGAAATAATACAGTTTGAGTTTCATACCTTCATGAAAAGGCTAAGATAACGAACAGTACTCAGTCTCGTAATTACTATGGAAATTAAAAATCAGAGCGACGGGCAGACACAGACCCCTGGATATGCCAAAGGTGGGATCAGGTGCCAAGGGGGAATAAGCATCCCCTGTCGACAGGTCACACTCGCCATGAGCCCTATGTTTTGATTATGTAAGCGGAATAATCCGCAGTCAGAATCAGTGTGTCAAGAACGTTCTAGCAATTGGTATGAACCATATCAGACAGCATTTGACCTAATGGAAGTATTCACTGGCAAACTAGATCGTTATAATGACCATAGAATTTGCGAAATGTTGACTTTAGACGAGAATGTATAAACCCCCGTAATATCAACTTTTTTGTCGGTGGCCTGCCTCGATTCAAAAACTGATCATATGCTAAACAAGCTTTTGCGTATCGAATCAGTTGAAATATATAAATACCATATGCATGTGATATTGCTACATAAATACGGGAAGTTGACGGTGGAGAAATTGAAATCACCCGTTTGTCATAAAGTTGAGATGTTAGTTTGCCGTCAGCATCTATTTTCAAGACTCTGTGGTGTCTTTTATTTCAAGTTCACTGGGATATCATGATCCAGCGATACAATATAATATCATAATTCAATGATATAAAATTGATGCTCAGAAGCTTGAATGTCTTTTTTCCTTTCAAAAGTTCAGTACTATTTTACAAATGATGACCATTTTAAGATACGAACAATAATTTAATACTAGCATATTAATCATTTGCTGAGCGTCGCTGAAGTGTATATGTTGTCATGTATCCATAAATGAACAAATTAGACAATGAAACAATAGTTTTGTTTTGTTTTTGTTACTAAGAACAACTACAGACCGTTTTTCACAAATCATACAGACCTGTTTTGTGCCCTCTTCACCATTGTTTATGAAACACTGCCGATCCCAATAAACATGCTATTATAAACCACCCCAACCCCCCTATGTACGACCACGTGCAACCCTGTTAGGTTCCAATGTATAAATAAAGGTCACATCCTCAGTCTCCGCAAACTCCCCGTCTAGGCCTCATCGTATTATGTGTAAACGAACTGGCGGAGTTTGTAGAGCTCCGGTAAAACCGTAAACCGTAATATTTTCTGTGTGGACCTCAGGGTCTACTCAATCATTTTAACCATGGACTCCATCACACCGATTCGCTTGTTTAATTCTGAATAGATAAAATACGATATATGCATTATAACATGACATGCTGATAATGTCTGCCTTGGTTCTTCAAAGATGACGCTTCTGTGTAACATGTAGAGCGAATATCACCTCAAACTTTGCTGAATAACTGACAGAGAAGTATCCACTTATGTAGACGTGTTATTTAAAAATGAATGTTAAAATCTAAATAGGAAAAAAGTGTGTAATTTTATCTTTTATAACGTGTTGACAAATTCCACAGCAGCCAACCAAGTTTATGGCCTTGACACCCCTACCACCCCCACCCCCATCCCTTCCTCAGCACAACTAGAACTTGTTCATATTTTATATTTTTGTTGCATTTTTTCAAGGATTTGAATCTACAAGCCTTTATGACTTGTCTTTCTTTGTGAGGTTCTGGATTCACCAGTGTACCTTGTTGGGGGTAATTGTTGATCAACCGTCCAATAAGAGATGTCGACTTCGATTTAGGTCCCATTTTCACATTTTTAAAACGCAATTTGATTGGCTGAGCAACATGCACCATAACTTGTCTGGATCATCCCGACGGTTGTGAATACGCGGACTCTCTTGTGGAGAGTCAGCGTATACACAAACATCGGGATGATCCAGACTAGTACTATAACTTGCGATACAAATAATTGCGACCTTAACACTTTCGTTCGAAATTCATCCTAAAACATAATTAGAAGGGTATCTATCAAATGATAAATTAAATCTCAAACAATGAATTTGATAACAAAGCAAGTGTATTGGGTTATAATAACATAAACTTTTTATAAATTGTTGTCAGTATGCATAATACTGACAGATAAATGAAACTGAAGTTTAATATCTCATCACTGCGTATGAATATGCTTGACTTAATCTACATGTAGGCTAACTACTGCGTATGAAATGCCATTAAACTAATTAAAGGAACGTCTTTAAAATAGCGCTCCATGAAATATATATTGGAGTGAAGAGGCTCGAGGTATATTATCTCATATACTTTAAGAAATTAAGACATATCTTAGATAGTATACTTTGATATTAAATTAATTATTTAAGTATACAGGTTTGCCTCTCATGAAATTAGTTTTAATGAAATGCCTGTTTCTAAACTCGAGAATTCTTTTAGACTGGTGATATAAATTTTAAACTAAACCAAATTAATTATCTATGTTGATTAACTAGAGAGGACGCGGAAGGAAACACGTTCGTTGTGGTGTGTAGAAAAAAGAATGGTTTGATGATTTTAGGCTACGTGACTAATCCATGTATAGCCATTTAGGCGTGGTGGTTGACCCAAACAGCTAGTCTATAATACAACGTAACATTATATCCGTATAACAGCTTACTCCGGATATATTGAAATTCAGGGGACCAACCTTTTTCTTTTAATATAACAGAAGTTCAAAATAAGAGAAATCCGAAACATCGGCCGTATTGGAAGCTTTTTTTTTTACATAATTATTCATGTAATATCGATCCCGATTACAAATGCACAACAGAAACCTGAATCATGCTGCATTGCTCATTATCAATTTATTATACGTTACAAATATTACAATATTTGAATGATGGAATATATTTTATTAGTCCATTTAAGATTTTTATGTGAAGAAATCGGTAAGTTTTTTTTGTTTTTGTTTCATGTACTTTTGTGTCCAGAGATAAATTTTTTTTTCTTTTTTGGAGGGTAGCCATTTGTACTAATGATTATCACGTCCGCAATGTATTAAACTAGACAAACGCCACTATTAATTTTTCTTATAAAAACATGCAACTAATCAGATGAGAAACAAATCAACCGACATCCTAGCATTTCTGTGCAATTACGAAGTTACCGACCGTGACGATTGCCGACTTGAGGGACCTTATAAAAACCACATCTCGACCTGTGCAATCACGAAGTTGTCGACCTTGACAATTACCGACCTTGACGATTACCGACCTTGACGATTGCCGACTTGAGGGACTTCAATATAACCGTTATAAAAAAAAACACATAATCTCCTCATTGGTTTCAAAATAAGTGACATTTCATTATAAGCGATATCAACTTGACCGATATTTTGCTACAAAGAAAATGAGAAACTGAGGTTGGGGATTTTGTTTCATTTCAAAATAAACAATATTTTAAATTAAGTGATTTCAGTGTAAGTGGAGTAAGCTGTATTTAGAATTTGTAGTATATAAGTTGCCAAGTTGAAGGTCAGTACTTTTATCGAGGAATAAAATACACTGAACCAGCTAAGTTTTATTACTGACAAAACATTGTTAAATGTAAATATTCACTGATTTAATATTTAATGAGCATGTGTCCAAGACAGATTGACCAAGCCAACACACGGCAGAATGAGAAAATGACTAATCTAAAATGGTCGATTGACAATTTGCAAAACTCATTTTTATAGTTCATAATTAACCTGAGGTTTTAATCGAAATGTTATTTGATTCTACGAAATTACATCATCAAGGAAATTAAAGTACATGCTGACATGCCATTTTCTTGCCATATTGACTACATAACTAATAGACCACAGTTCTACCTCCGGCAATCAGACAACGATTGGTTTTCATGAAGACATATAATATCTGCAAGGTCCAGTAAATTTCAGATAATTCGTAATTTACCAAATAATTATTATTTTCATCTTTCGCCCTTACAGAACATTTCCCAAAAGGCCCTGAAGGTGGCGACTTTCGTCGAAATCGATGCCAATGTCGACCATGGGGTCACATGATCAACTGTTTTTGAAAGAGAAGCCATTTTGTGAGCGATGTTTTCTTTCTGATCAACTTTATGTTTAAGCCAGATTCTTTGGTCAAAATCGATCCAAGACGTTGTCCGCCAGACTGACTACCGAGGACAACGGATAAGTATATTGACTTGGTAGATGAATGTGTCTGATTTGGCGTTTATTCTGATTGGAAAATAAATATATCCCTGCTAACATTTGTCACGATATGTTTGTTAACTCAGTATTCACTTAAAGATGAAAAATCTCTTTGACACTCGGTGTAATGGTATGATGTGTATGATTCTTTGTCCACCACAAATAAGAACGTCATTATATCAATCCAGACTGTAGACTATTGAAGCATAAACACTCACCAAACAATTCACATTCCATTAAGCCGTCTGATACCAAAAGAATAGCATATTCGTTGTGTTGAAAAATTCCCACACCTTCTTGTCGATGTAAAATCTTTGATTGCTATGCAATGTTTTGATAATAATTTTTGTCTTATCCAACGTATAATTTTGTCCATTTCATTTTGATCAGACTGTCGGTGGTTCTGATTACAATTATGCCCCCTCTCGAGATTGAAGATCGGGGAAGATTTTGCTTTTAGGTAATCCTTCTCCACGTCTTTCATCCAATCGTGCATCCATAACTTCAACCACGCTAGCCACATTTTGAACGTTACAAGAAACTGTATAACGATGGGTCAAGGTCAAAGTATGTGAATTATATAAGGTGACTACACTCGAGTGCATAACGTCATAATATTTCCATCATCCTTCTCTGCTGTTTTTACGAGGTGACGTAGTCAACCCCTTATAGTCAGCGTGCAATGTAAGATGTCGGCCGGCCGATTAACTATAATGTTTTAATTGATTTTCTTGAATATAACGACTCTTGCAACTTATCTCCCACCGGATGATGAAAGACAACTTCATTATACTGAAATCTGATAGAGGATTTACCCATGTATAGTTTGAAAATGGGGTAAAAAAAAATTAATTTCTGATTTTCATGAGCTTAAAATAGAGTTCAAGGAGAGATGTAATCACTTGTAAACACATGTTTTCTAATCGAGGGAAAAACCTCAGCTTGCCAACATTGTTTTATGAGTTATTCTATGTAAGAATGAAATCAGTTACATTATATATATGCAATATGGGAATTCATCCGATAGCTAGGAACTACACGTGTGGTTGTTTACTCTCTCGAAGAGAATTTTGGGAAGAAACAGATTCCGATTTCAGTTTATCTACTACGTAATGACATTGATGGGCGTGATCAGCTTGTTATTACTTTTAAATTTTTAGGTACACAGATTTAAAAAGGCCCCTAAAAGTGTTCAAACTTATCACAGATCAAAAAGGGTCACTTGAAAAAAAAATTAGGTCTTATAGAAAGTGGATTTTAAAAGAAATAGAATTTATATTATTTTCTGTTTGTTTGACATTTAAACGTCTTTATAGTCCTATATTATTGTAGTAAGGTAATAGAGCATATGTTTTGAAGAAATTGTCCAGTTTATGACGTGTATGCTTGAGAATATTGATGGAATGTTGTGTTTCTAATAAATAAGAATTATTAACGCACCCGGGATTAATGTTTACAAGAATTGATATTTTAGAGGTGCGCACAGGTATTGATTATTAGGGGAAAGTGGATTAAAATATGAGTGATATCAAGACATGAAATATCGCATCATCGACAAGAGGTGAACAATTCAAGACATGACACATTTTAACTATGATTTGCAAAAGTTGAACAATTAAGGGATGAAAAAAGAAATCAAAATGATTTGTAGGATTTTATTAATTCAGGAGTTGGCATGCTTTTTGATTTGCAAGAGACGAACAAATGCGAGTTGACATGATAAGCATTAAGAGAATAACACTTCATGAGATGACAGTTTATAAGTTAACGAGTAATTGAAGACTTGAAAGAGATGATGCATGTTATTCTTAAAATAATTTTGAATAGTAGGTTTTAAAACATGAAGGTAATATTTATTGCAATTGGTCAGCATCCGCGGGGCAAACACTGCCAAGTAAACCAATGTTCAAAACTTTCTTCTCCACAATCGCACATTTGTAATAAAAACCAAATTCATTGTGACGTAGAACAGGAAGGCAAACTGATTAATTTCATGATCCTCCGGGTAGAGATTCTAACTCCAGGGCGGGACCAAGCTAGGCGTATATTGTTTATGTAAAAAATTAAAATCAAAATAATATTTCGTTTAATATTATCACCTAGGGGTAGGACCGTGGTTGTGATACCAGGGTGGGGCCAGAATGGTCATATTCATTAAACGTCTTTATCATTTGAAAGATTTCTTTAATTTTTCTGATACTGTATTAAAACTGAAGGATATTTAGGAAAAATAAATGGGCTGTACTAAAGTTGTGAATTTCACAAACCAAGAGTTCTAAATCTAGGGCGGATCCAAAATAGCCATATAGTGTTAATGTAAGATATTGTCTGCATGTTTGCCGTACCGTGGACTAAAATAGTAGACCTACAATTATGCGTTTCCGTAAACAGTACCAACATTTGATTTTTGTAAATACCTCATGCCTGAGCTATAATAAAATCATATGAATAATTACCGTTAAATGATAGTCAGAATACACCGTGGTATACATAAATTTGTTACTTTTGATCAATCTTGAATGTTTATTCCTTTCTACGTATTCTGTAATTGTAAGATTAATACATGTAGTTGTTAATTGACAATGCTCTGGATATAAATTGTATCCTTTTGATGAAAGATAATGTATGAAAACAATCAACCTGTATACAGGATACCTAACGAATAATCGTCAATGAATGCCTCTATACAGACAGAGTACTTTTAAAGTCTGACTTGAATTACAGCATCATATATAAGTGGGTAGTGAGGAATTACAAGAAAACATCTCTCTCTCCCTCTCTCTCTCTCTCTCTTCTATGAACAAATTTGATGGATATTTCAAAGTATATATATATATATATATATATGTGTGTGTGTGTGTGTGTGTGTGTGTGTGTGTGTGTGTGTGTGTGTGTGTGCAATATTTGCATACTTCTGGAATATTCAGTGCTGGAATCTTTGAAACAGTACAACAGATGGAGACTTGTTTTAGTTCTCCGTCTAACACCGACCAGGCCCGCGAACATTGACAAACTAAGATGAGTTTAAACCAAAGCAGATAAGCGTCATGATCTTGAATCTTAAATTCGGAGTTACAGGACAATTGTAGAAATCTTTATCAAGAGATTACTTTTCCTTGAAATGTCCATGGTATAAACGCGTTTCCTGTATTGAATCAATATCAAGTCACCAAGGCAATTCAAGGTTATCTCTCCGCTTTCCTTACTTACAAGATTGTATTTGGCGTGTTGGCCATGGCTACTACGGTGCATCTTCAGTGGCAGATTTAGAGGAGACCCCCCCCCCCCTCCTTTTCGCAACTTTATAAGACATTACTGGCACATATAGATGAAACCTCCAAGTTTGCAACCCAAAATGGCGGAGTATTTTGGCTCCAATCTGTAGTACAATGATGTTCTTCACTTCATTTAATAATTTAAGGTACGTATTTTATGATCCTAAGCCAGTGGAGCATGACCAAGTTCAAAGTCATTGGTTTCTTCAACTTATACTAATATTATAATAGAAATATTAATAAAACATAAAACATCCTCCCCAACATAATGATTACTGGTTTTCCTTCTTTAAACATTCGTGGAGGGCATGTCATTCGTTTCTTTTCTTTCTATTTATTATTTTTATTTCTTTTTATTATTTTTAGATGCAATTCACTTTTAATTCACATTTTCACTTAAATGAATTGAATTATATATATATATATATATATATATATATATATATAGTTTGTACATTGATTTTGCGCCCCCAATAGAAAATTTTTCACTGGTGTATATAGATGTCGCCGGCTTTAGATAAAGTGTCTTAATTTTTTTTTTATCTATATCCATGGCGCTCAGAAATGAAAAATTAAGGGATCTTTATTCTGTGAAGGCCTATCGTGACACGAGAACTCCGTTTCCAAGTTCATAACAAAGACGTGCGACTTTCACTTACCTGGTGAAGGATGTTAATTGAATGTCTTAGGCTGGATATGGAGCCGGGGTCGACCCTGGTCCTCCTGGTCGCGACCCTAACGACTAAGCTACTGCTACCAATATCTGTCATGTACTTTAATGATGTTCATAATTATTTCCACCTTGAAGCTTCCAGAAACATTGTTCTATTTCAAAGAAACTTTTGCATTGTTCTACTTAATAAATATCAGATGTAGACCACGTAGTAGGAGCAACTCCATCATAGGAGACAAAGAAAAAAAAGCACTGACTTTATATTAGGAGCTGAAAATTGGTTTAGAATGTCAGAAGCCTTAGACAAAATGTTATGCCAGAAGGCATGGACATTGATCCAATATGTATGTTGATTTTGACGTCGTAAAAAAAAAAATTACTGATCACCAAGGTCAAGGTCGTGAGTGTATGCGTTGACCTTGACATTTAGGAAATGGGTTGTTGATTTGTTATTACTGTTTACTTGGCAGATAACTACTGCTTTGACATTGTCACAGGTAAGCATACTGATGACTATTTTTCTCAGGTTAATAGCCGTAAAAACCATAGGGAAAAATATTAAGTATCACATTTTTTAACTTACTTTCTGTAGACAGAAAGTGTCACATAATCACGATAAAAAAGATTAGTACATCAAAAATTCATAAAACCCAGACAGTGTTTGCAGTTTACGTAAGGACAACTAGAATTGTCTATCCTTAATCCTTCTCTTAAATAAAATGTCGAACACCATATATGAATATTGATGGCGCAATATGATTACTTTATATGTCTTCTTATGTCAGTAAATAGCTGATGGAACGTATCATTTTACATTTTATCTGTGTTTTATGGCTTTTTCTGAGGATAAACTTCCTAATGCTGTAAATAGACATGATAAGATGCGTGTTATCTGATGTTGCTGCCCGATGTTCATTTGTATTTTTTTTTTTTTTTTTTTTTTTTTTTGTAGCTTCCTTTATTGATTCGTCGATAGGTGGCGCAAATCGATATTCTCCTTCAATCATTTCTTCTGTTAAGTAGACTGCAAGATGTTTCCTTGCATTCTCAAAATGAGACATAACATATATATGTTATTTTTGCTTAATATGTCCCATTGTCTGATTTTCAAATAATTGAAATGAAATGATATCCGATGAAATGAAAAATTATTGCTTAACTTTGAAACGTTGAACTGAAAATTTGGAATACTGTAAATGATATTTTATATACGAACTAACAACTTCTGGCATCGCTCTTGGGCAGTCACAGAAGATACTTAGCTAAAGGTCTCCTCGTGAAACATCGGACATAGAGGTTTAGTTTGATCTCATTCGTTTACCCAGTTTGTTTCCGTTAGATCAATTTCTGACTCCCAAGGGGATGTAGGAAGACTATTCGTTCCGTTATATGTGTATAATTTTCTCATCATTAGTTACAATCTTAATAAAAATTTTACATGATGACTAAGGAAAACATCCTCACTGAAAAGAACAGCAGTCAGACAATGCTCGATCGTATCCCCAAGCAAAATTTTCTTGCATTATATTTCAATTTACAATTAGATTTTAATTTGAGATTATTATTTTTTTTGTATTGTAATTCGTTTTACAATTATATTTCAATTTGTGATTATAATTTTTTGTGTTGCAATTCATTTTACAGTTAGATTTGAATTTCAAATTATAATTGTTTTTGTATTACAATTCATTTTACAATTAGATTTTAATTTGAGATTATAATTTTTTTGTATTACAATTCATTTTACAGTTAGATTTTAATTTGAGATTATAATTTTTTTTTTGTATTACAATTCATTTTACAATTAGATTTTATCTTGACTTTATAACAGGCATATATCATTACGTTAAAATGTTAAATTATGTGATGCTAAATAGACATGTTGGAGCGAAGAGAACTTGGCATTGATCACGAAATGAATCATTAGCTCAAGCAGAAGTAAATTACAAAAATCGAATTTTTTTAAACAAGAAACTGGGTATAATAAGTGAAGCTTTATTATATGTTCTGATATTTTGATAGAAGTAATTTGATAATCAACAAAAACTATTAGAATTGAAACGTGTCTCGTGACTGGGAGCGCCCTTTTTTCTTATACTTAGGGATTCTTGTTTCTGTCCTTCAAGGAGATGGTACGACGCATGACAAAATAAAGTCAAAATGCAAAGGAATGGGCGATAGTTTTTTTTCCAAATACGTAATTCGTGAGACATGAAGTAATCTATGATATTACTACAGTCTTGGAGTGTTTATTAGTGTCCTTATATTGATTTTTATGTACCACTGAATCTTACTAAATTAATAATTGATAAATGTTATTTACATAATAAACTAAATAATATTTTTTCCTGACGAAAATATGGTTGATAAATGAATGTTTTGCATTTCGTTTTTGTTACTTGAACTTGACGTAACCCCCCCAACCCCCCCCCCCCCCCCCCCCCGATGAATGATATGAATACTTTTTCGCTCCGATATTTTCAGGTTTCCTGGGTATATATACCCTCTCTTAACCACAAAGTTTCTCCTTTGTTCCAAAAGAACTTTCGGTTTATTTTCTTGATAATAGGCTTGGCCATACCAGCTATACGTAAAGGACATATTATTTGCAGAGTGCTTACAGTCCTTTGAAGGGATTGGGAGTTAGACCACAATCTGAAAATGCGGGCAAAATGTTATCAGCTCGGAATTGTTAAAGCCAGGACTGGTGCATCATGTACATGATCTTTCATCTGAATCGGAACAATGAATGGGTTATCCTGTGATCTGCCCATTAATCGTTTTTAATATACTGATTATGTCTGTTTTACATCCATTACTGGGCAATTGAAAATGCCATAGTTGCAGTGGTTGTGTATTACGTAACATAACGACCAGATTTCTAAAGTAAATAGTATTGATAACATAATATTTATTCAATTATAAATATTACATGTCTGGAAACATTCACAATGCCCAACAGGAGAACTGAATAAATCTAGCAAACATGAAAGTGAATCTGACACCGTGACATTGCACATGGGAAGACAGTGGGGGAAAACAAACGATAACACATAACACGGGAATCAAAGCACTGAGTAGAATTTACAAAATTAATCATTTCAAATGTATAACCTACCAGAAAACATCCCCGAAACTTGAAAATACCTATCAGCTTCAATTATATACCATTGCATTATTGATAAATTTGTTTTCAGTAAGTAGATGAAACAATAAATTCAGAATTGTCCTAATTGTTAGTTTTCTTTTTTTCAATCTTCCCTGGAATGGTATCTAAATTCATAAGAGCGTTCCTCATTTCCTTCCAAAACTGTCAAAAATTTGTTGACCAGGCACACTGACTAAGGTAGTACACCACGTCATGATATTTAATACTGGCCGACTATCTTTCCAAACTTCATGCCTAGTTCGTGAGCTCAGTAGATTAAAGCTATATAATTTTTTTCTCTCTGTCATTTCTCAATCAAGCTGCAATTTTTCGCTACACAATAACAATACTAAAGTAAGTAAATTTACAATTTTATAATCCACAATGATTTTTCTTTCGTGAGTTTGTAACATAAATATGAATCGACAGTTCTTACTTACAGAGAAGCGATATTTCAGCGGTCAAAAAGCATACACGAAAGCTCAAAATTAAATCATTCGCCAGGAAAACAACAATAATGATTTATTCAGTGACCCATTATTTCTTACAATTTGATTAATTATTAATTTTTCATCAACGGCTTTCTGAACATTGACTTTACATAAAAAGGACCGTTTTATTTCTGCCTCTGCTTTGCTGCTATCGTTTGTTTTGTTTTTTTAAAATGAGATGTTAGAACTGAGACGAAAAGAATATGTACCCGATATTTTATGTATAACCTACCCATTTTTTCTTTAAGGAATACGAAATTGCACTTTTTTTTTCTTTTCAATAAAGCACAAACATCAAGTATTGTAGCACTACAAATAATTATAGTTGACAAGAGACTGGAAATTGATGAGAAATTTATAACATGTGATGCAGACACATGAATAAGTTTGCAAGTAATAAACACACCCTTGTCTCGGAATGCAATTACAGCCTTTCTTTAGCTATGCTTAAGGGACAAATTTTACTTTTAAAATATGGAATAGATTTTTTTTTTCCAAACATGTCGATGAATGATTAACGAGCACCACTTTCAACAAAAAACTATACAGTGGCAACGTCAAACGTTATATAAAGAGAAGTACGGACTAAGCAATCAGACATCAAATGGAATACTTAAGATGTGCATTATATGCAACACTAAATGAGTTCTTTTGATATGCAATATCTTGTTCAACGTTCACACTTTTCAACAACCGCAAAGGAGTTTATGTGATACAGAAAAAAACATAAATGTTACAAAGAGACACAGTGTCTTGTGCTAAGATCATATCTTTTATAGAAGAAATAGAAAAGAATATTTCCTTGAAGAAATGAGAACTGGAATGTGAAAACCGTCTCGTTCCTTAGTCTGAGGCTAGAGACACGTCTGTTTTTGTGCTCTTTCTTTTTCAGCAGTTCTCCGCGTCTCGGTGCGCTACAATTGCTGTCTAATACGACACTTATACGTATGTGTAGATATTGATTTTCGTGGTCAGAATTAGAGCTAGGATATTTTGATTAAAATGAATGAGACAGAAGTTCAGCTTTCGGTTAGTATCCTCGGCGTTTTACCATAGCAAATTGCGCGAGTTGTAGGTCGCCCTTTTTCTTATCACCTCGCTCCAAAGTTCCTGTCACACAGTATCCCAGTTGAAAGTCCTCGTTAGAAATGTTAGTTGTCAAAGTCATTCGGAAGTCAGGACTAGGGCTGTTTTTGAATTTACCCGATATGACCATTGCGCCACTTCCTTTGTCAGACATTTTTCCTTTGGTTGTTCTTCGTTTGGTTCCGGAAACCTCCACGATTTTACATCGTGACCGGTTCCACCAATAGGTTTTTAAAGTCCAGTATGTTACAGGAACCGGGTGTGCCCACCCTTCGTAAGGAAAAAGCATCACCTTCGTTGGGAAGCCTTCGTAGTTGAACACCTTTCGACAACATTTCCCACGATTTTCGTAGTAAAACAGCTGAACCATTTTCCTTCGCTTTATCTCTCAAAATTTCTAACAAAACTTGATCTCCATCATTGAGTCTTTATTCTGCAAAAAAGGAAACTGAGTAGTTCACATATGATAGGCAAAATGTGTAAAGAATGATTAATTATGAAAAGGACATTCTTTCATTCTAATTAATTGTTTTTGGTCTTTAGCCTCCAAAAGTCTGATCTTTATCCTATATCACTCATGCAGACACAGAATAGGATTGACTTCAGCTATTGCAAATCGTGTGCTCTGTTAGTAAATAATGTATACAACTTTCTGTCGTTTCATGACCACTGCTACAAAAACAGGAATATTGATTCTAGTGGATTATAAAGGGATTTTTTTTTTCAAATGTTGCTAAATGCGGGTATTCCAAAAATAAACATGATTCTAAAAACGTTGGAAATTTTTTGAAAATGTTTTTCAAAATATGTTTGCAAGATACAAGTATGTAGTTAAGAAATTATTATTGATCGCATATACACGGTTGTTTGCGAGTGGGAGAAGTCCTAAAGTTAATTTCAAAGTGTTTGATTTCGTCTGTCTTCCTTAAAACATGACAATAATTTATTAAACTTTATTTATTTTACGACGATTAACAAAGAAGTTCTACAACTTTTATTAATGCTTCTCGTCGGCTCAGATTTTGGCGTGAAGGGGTCAATGATGTGGGAGGAAACCGGAGTGCCCGGAGGAAACCCACGTGTCCGAGTGGGCGACCACAATACCCTCTCACATACGACCACTGTCGATCCGGAGGACATGACAATACAGCCGCCTTTAATAGTTACCAATTCGCTCCAAAATATTTTATGACCGATGACTTCTATTGCTACCGTTTACTGGAAAATCCTGAAGAATTTTAAAACATATTGGGTATAACATTTCATAATAATATTCTTTTTAATACAGGAAGTTTTTTAATCGTAACCAATAACATACTATCCACTGGTAATGCCTAATATCATATTATTTAACTTGTAACTCATCTTATTTTGCTTCGGCCTTTGGTGTTGACCTAGACTAAGAGTTTCTAAATTGTACCATTATTGTATTGTTCCAGATTCTTTCACGTGGCTTCTGAAAATCAAACTGATTTTACTTCGTTCGGCCTTGAGTGTCGACCATGTGTTTCTAAATCGTACCATTATTGAACCTTTTCACTTAATTTTGTCCTTTAAAACAACAATTCAAGTACAACTTATCCAACTTCATTTCGGCCTTGAATTCATTATTGTGTTCCGGATTCCTTCACGTAATTTTTGTATTCCCAAACAGTAATTTTGTTTAGGGGTAAACATGATTTAACTACGACTTATCATCATGTCTGGCTCACGGCGGGTGTGACCAGTCAACAGGAGACGCTCACTACTCCTTGGCATCTGATCCCATCCCTGGTGAGTCCAGGAGTCCGTGTTCTCCAGGCGCTTTATAATTATTAGTAAAACGTTTTTGTTTGTCTTGAGAGAGAGACGAGTCGTCCCATGGATTTAACTAATTGTTCGTGTCTTTGGCGAGAAGTATCGGGTATTTTTCAATTTTAGTGTTGTTATATATATATATATATATATATATATATATATATATATATATATATGAGCACCCAGACAATTTCAAATGTTTTCCATTAATCATTGATAGGCCAGAACTCGCATATATAGTGCCTGATAACTTTTCAAGGTCATTAGCATGAACGTTCAATATCATTTTTATTTCATGCACCTTTTAAAACTATTCTTCAACAAATAACGGAATGGCAGCATATTTTATTTTGAAATGTACTTATATGTGCACTAATGCACACTATATACTGATATTCAAGCCACTTTACCCAGAAATCTGCACAGAAATTTATCAAACAGTAGAAAGTAGAATTTTGTAAATATATTTTTGTCGATTTTATGAAAAATAAATAGAAAGAAAAATTAACTACCATTTTCTTCCTGAAGTCATCGTTATTGACAGAGACATATATACATGTATTATGTTTTATAATATGTCTCTGCTATTGAGCAGTTCTCGATAACAAGAGGCCCATTGGCCACATCGCTCACCTTAGTCACCTTGGCCCATATTTAAAGATTTTCCTTATATATTTGATTAAAACTTTGATCCCCTCCTGTGGCCCCCTACCCTCACCCCCGGGCCATGATTTTAACATAATTGAATCTGCACTTTGTCAATAAGCTGCCATATAAACTTAAACTTTTCTGGCTCAGTGGTTCTTGAGAAGATTTTTAAAGATTTGTTCCTATATTTTCGCATGCAAAAATTTGATCCCCTATTGTGAGCCCAACCCTATCCCCGGGGGCCATGACTTTATCTAACTTGAATCTTCACTATATCAGAAAGCTTCCCTGTAAATTTGAACTTTTCTGGCCCAGTGGTTCTTGAGAACAAGATTTTTAAATGATTTCACCCTATTTTCGTATTTTTGTGATTATCTCCAATTTGAAGGGTCATGGTCTTTCATTTGAATAAACTTGAATATCCTTCACCTAAGAATGATTTGTACCAAGTTTGATTAAAATTGGTCCAGTGGTTCTGTAAAAGAATATATTTGCTTTCGCTATTGTCTTCCTCTGGAAAAGGACGTTGCTCTTCATTTGAAAAAATAAATAAATAAATAAATAAAACTTGAATCTCCCTTCACATAAGGATTTCTTCTGAAATTGCCCCAGTGGTTCTGGAGAAGAAATCGAAATGTGAAAAGTTTACAGACAGGCAGGCAGACAGACGGACGATCAGAATAGCTCATTTGAGCTTTCAGCTCAGGTGAGCTAAAACGCTATTAAAGCCTCTCTAACTTGATTTTCTGTATTTTATCTCGACAAAATTAGTATAAATACACAAATGTTGTTTAAATCTATAATTAGACAGGTCTTAAGGGCATTTTCGTTTCCATTTTACTGCTAGTTTCTGTCCCAAGTTAGGAGCCTTGTTACTCTCATTGATACATTTTATATATATAATACTGACATACACTTTTCTAGTATTTATATTAGTCCTGGAAGATTGTATTTTTTTTAAAGAGACGTGTCATTTAAAAGTGTTAAATTAAAGACATTTTGGGATCTCAGGACTACACAACGTTAATAAAATAAACCTGCATCAAAATAACTATTTCTAAGCATTTCATCAAATAGATACCCTAAGAATGAAAATAAGGACTTTGGAAGCTAAATGTCAATATTGATTCAATCCTAGTGACAAAGGAAAACTTGAAAAAAAAAAAAAAGGCCGCTATTCCACCTATTAGTCCTCAGTTCTCCCATATTTTGGAATTGATTTTCAAAGTCACAGGAGACCAAGAATGTTGACTTTACCTGTACAAAGGCGCTTGTTTCCTGCGATTCACTTGTTGATCAGAGTCATTCTGACGCCACAATTTTCAAAAAATAAACAATTTCGTGAAAGAGTTTTGACAATTAACTGTAGCTACATGATGATATTTTCGCAACATTTTAATTTTCAGATTGGAAATTTGTATTTTTTAAAGTCCAATTTTTTATGTATTTTACAGTGATTCATAAAGACCAACAATTTACTGATGTATTCAAATTGATATGGATTCGTTATGCCTGTGTATCGCTGCACCCAAACAAAACCCTCCAAGAACAAATTGTTTTTTTTAAAAAGATTTTTGATCAAATTTTAATGCAAATTATACCTGGCATATCATTGAATCCTTTGGGAAACAAAATCTATGGAATAGAAACAGCTTCCAAACTGAAGTACATGAAATATCACAGCAACACAGGGGCTCTGAGACTCGCACTGCATAAAATTTATACACACCTTGTTTGTAAATACGAGTAGGTAATACTAATAGTTAATATGAAAAAAAAAACCAAAAAACAAAACCAAAACGGAGGCTGCAATTGTTACAGTGATGATAGCACTGTATATTTTTTAACTGCTATAAAGTGTTACTTTATGAATCATTAAAACGTCACTTATACCGGTTTTAAATTTCCGGATTGAATCCCCTTGTATTTTGAATTTTTTTTTTTTTTAAATGCAGAATGGCGTAATTTGGAACTTTCATTGAATTTGATAAGAATAAAAGCTGAAAGTTGATGTTATATAAAATTCTAGAATATACATAGATATACATATACATATTTCTTGAAATCTTTGATAGAAATATACACATATGATTTATTTATAATTTTTGAAGAGAAATAGATAACTGTGGTTATTCAGAGAGATATATAAATATAATATAGTTACTGTAGATAGTTGTTCTAGTTAGTGTAGAAATAGTGCTATTTTTTATTATTGTTTTGTGTGTTTTTCACTTGTCATTAATTCCTGTGTCCTGAGTAAGGGGCGGGTTATTAAGAAAATTTGACAGTTTTCAATGTTGAATTGAATTGAATAGTTTTATTGACAAATGGTCAAAAGGATTGTAAACAAATTCAAAATCTAAGTATTTTCTTATTCCAATATTTTGTAGACATTGTCAAAGTCTACTGGAAATGTATGATAAAATGTATAATGATAAATACCATGTATATTATATATAATAACAAACACAAAATCGGGAATTGAGATTTTAGATAATCAAAATATGATTATTTGTTAAAACATTTAAGAAAAAGTGACATTCGTTAAAAAATGAATAACCTTAAAGAAGAAATGATATATAATGTGCTCAATATTAACCTGATAGTTAATTCTTCATTAGTGAATGCCTCGCTGTTTCATATTTCATTGATTGTGTCGTTGGGTCATTTTAGTGCTCTCTCTCTCTCTCTCTCTCTCTCTCTCTCTCTCTCTCTCTCTCAGAGATGTGGTATTCATGCCGTATGAGTATACAAATCATAACGTTGCATTCCTAACAGCGTGAATTCATCTTTTTAAAAAATTCTTTTCCAAGTGAAAAAAAATAACTAAAACAAAAACAAAACACGATAATAATGGCAGACTTCTGAATATTTCAACATCGTCATTCACGGGATCGTTCTGTCATTCCAGTTATAAGTCACATGACTAAAAACAAACATATCAGTATCTACAACACCAGGATGATGCATCAAACTCGCACTAGAGTCAAAATTTAAATCACCTGTAAAATGAACTAAAATCACCTGTATAATGAACTAAAACCCTTAATTTGCAGACACTAGAAACTTGAAACAATAGTGAATAACAAATGATTGACTTTTCAATCATTTCATCGGAATATTCAGACTTGGACTTAAGCTCCAGGTGAATGCTGGGGCCTGAACATGCTTTCAGTTCCTTTGTTTAACGAAGACTAGGCTTCAGTGTGTAATTTAGCGCGGTTTTTCCAACTACGTTCCTCGTTTTAATTATAATTCAATTTCTCCTGTATTTTAATTGTTTGATAAGTTGTAATTTCAAATATTTCTGACATTAACTGTACCTCTATGATTACAAAGCGTGTACTTTAACAATGCATGCCCGTTTACAAAGAATCATAATTAGTATCAATTCTAAGCAACATATGAATTATTTTATCAACAAAAATGTTCGCTTTTGTACCCGTTTCATACATTAGCTTCCCATTTCTAACATCAGCCATGAAATTAGCCAAACGTCGAACTTTACATCTACACACCTGATCCTACAAGAAAATTAGAGCCGCTTTCTTCTTCCAATCACTATAGATCGCTTTCCCATTTTTCAATAAGTACCCAGCCACCCAGACGACTTGTCGTCAATAACGCTTGTTCTCTAAACGATATAGTTTTCAATGTACTTATTTTTGAAAGAAAACATGTTTATGACTGTAACAATCTGAAATGTTCTGTCATTTGATTAAACCGGGAATCATTAGACATTGAATATTCCAATTTTTGTCCGGACAGATCAAATCTTTTTGGCGGTTTCCATTTAGTATTGACTTTTCCGTAGTGTGCAGTTGATATTTTTCAACATAAGCAATGCATGCTGGAGCTATTACTGCAATATTTCCATGAGCAAAGAATATATGATTATTTTCATTTACAGCGGAAACACTTGAGATAATCTAGCTCTTGTTTTCCTGCAGAAAATAAATCAAGTGGAAACAGCTGATTTTTGTGTTGTATTTTAACAAAGTAAATATAAAGAGATATTCGAAAACTAGTGCGAGAACGTTTCGCACTTGAAACTAAATGGCAAGTTTTGTTTTGGAAATAAATCGCAAATTGCGTTTAAAGAATCTTGTGAATTAAGACAATTTAAAATCCCGATAATTCCGGGGAGTCTGGATAAAGGCATTTATATAATACAACTGATTGCCTACTGGCCCAGTAATCATTTTGATACGATTTTGACACACTGATCCACATCCACTACTTAGCTGACTTCACTGAAAATGCTAAAAGTGAAATTACAAAATCGATTGGTACTAGTGAAACTCAGTAACATAACAAAAACAGACCTATGAAATGTAGCCAGCTTGCATGTATTGACATCAGATAAAGACTTCGCGATTGCCTTTTGGTCCACGTAAAAAAAAAAAAACAAAAAAAAAAACACAAGACAATCAAACATTTCGATATATTTTTGTGAATTTGCATGAAAATTCTCTTCATATCTTATTTCAATCAAGCTGGAGTGAGCGTTTAAGACTATGCCCATAGAATGTCGCGCATTTTTAAATAAACCATTGTACTGCTCGACAATAACAGAAATGTTTGGATCCGTCGTCGTTCACACTGCGTATTGATAATCACAAAACAATAAATAGATTAAAACTAAGAGTTCGGTGTCAATAATTGATGATTAGTCCTTTCTGTATCTGAGCGTCCTTACAATATATGAATGAAAATGTGATGAGGCAGCATGACGGTCATGCAGCACCCAGCACATGTATTTCGAAGTTCAACCAGGAATACAAGGTTGTTATTATTTTTTTTTTTTAAATTTAATTTTGCAAATTTTTAATTTAAATCAAATATATATTTACAAAAAAATTAGGAAGATAATGTGCATGTCATCTAGTGACAGATAAACAGTTCACGGTGAAGTACAAGCAAATACGATGACTATCCATACATAGCTATACAAGTTGTACTCACCCGTCATAAGCCGCCCCCTAAAGACTGACTGTTGCTTCAGCTTTTATTTACAAGCCGGGCTTCTTGTTCTGCCAATAGCGTTTCCCGACTCATCAATAGCGCTGTAATGAATTGCAGCTAGTTGAAAGAATTAATATCGAACCTTTTACATTCCAGCGGATAGTGGTGCCATTACCGACATGGCAACAAGTCGTATCAAAGTCGGAATTAAGGAAATTTTATCCGGCTAAAAGCTTGCTGAAATTTACATAGTCTTGTAACGACTTTCCACGTGAATTATAGCGGGAAATGTTGATCATGGTCAAGAAATACTACACCTAGAAAAGTGTAAAAAGCATCACGTTAACGTTTTCTTTCATTAAAAAGATGCATTAGAGAGGAATGATACTTAAGCCTTGGGATAAGCCGGGGATATGGTATTCCGAATGGATTGATCAGATATAATTGAAGAAGACAAAAGCAGGTTTATTGATCAAAATCTAAAAAATCATTTCTTTTCCAGACTAAAGGTATTAATGCAATTTTCCTGCAAACTGTGTCGTCCTTGTCGACTTGTGTAAATAATTGGAGACTTATTGGAAGGAAAACAGAAATTCCCGCCAGAATTCTGCTTCACGGCACTAATCAAGAACTTTGTCAATGTAAATCACTCTATCTTTTCAATTAGAGAAGAAAATAGATTACCAACGAAATTTGTTTCAATACAATTATTACTGAAACATGTAAAGAATTGTATTGTATCTTTATGACTTTTGATAAAAGGTTTGGGATGGGCAATTGTGCAGTTTTAAACACAAAGTATGAGAATATAACTTCTTTTTTTTCATCAAAATAATAAACAAATGATGACTCTTTTAGAGTATCTCGACTCTTTGGTAGGTTTCTACAACATCCGATATTACTTCCCAAAGAATACAAAAGTATGTGAAAGAGTGACACAATTTGCTACATGTTACAGGGGTTCCAATTGTATTAATTCTTTCAACAGCATTTTGCAAATTCTATGGTTGTTATAATGATATAATTTGCAAATACAACCTGCCATTAAGTCGAATACTCTCTGGCGTGTTTCATACCAACTGTCAGACCGTTCTTTACATACTGATTTTTAACTAAAGATTTCTCCGTTTACCTGATCAAAAGACAGGGCTCACGAAGGGTGTGACTGGTCAACAGGAAATGCTTACTCCTTCTAAGCACCTGATCCCACCTCTGATGTGTCGAGATGTCCGTGTCTGAGCTACACTTGATTTTGTATTCTTTATAGGATTTATCAGATTGATCACTTTTATCGTTATCTTCACTTTTTAATTATTTCTCACTGGAGCTGCTTAAGGCGTTTTCACTGCTGTAGTGAGGAACTAAACGGGATATTGAAACAGAAAATTTACTATCTCTGGCATTAAAGCAATATAAGCTGTCAAAATTGTTATTTTGGGGTCCCTAAAATTTAATCGAAATTTTGTAAACATATACCTTCTAATACCTGATTTTATCGATTAAACTTTTGACATGTTGTATTTTTTGCATTAAATGTAAAAATTGTTCGACAGTTGAAATTAAGTCTTCCCGTACCTTAATTTTTCCGACATTATTTCCGTATGCAATGACCTAAAGTTGAACTCATTCGGCAAAATCAAATGCGCAAGCGCAATATTTCCGGTAAGCACGAAAGATGTCTGACATGAAAGGTTCGAAGCGAGGGAGAAAGCCGACTTTGACTGATTCGGGACGAACAAGATATAAAAACATATAACATTGTTAACAATGCCAAAATAATGATGGTAACTAGAATTTTATCTCACCTCGCCGTCCATATTTTAATGACCCGGATACAACCCGATACACCCCGATCAGCATCAGAATCATTCGTATCAACATCGGTTATCTTCGGGATTGTCGCCGACGATTAATCAGCTGCCATCGTTAGGGTCAAACGGAATGTCGAGGAATATATTTTTCAGCACGTAAAGGTGTGTAAACGATGCATAAGAGAGGAAATTCGATGCAGTTCTTTTTTTCAATCATATCAACGTTCATTTAACCTCTTTTAATGCCACTATTAAAAATTGCAATTTTGGCAGCTTATATTGCCTTAAGGAAAATGCTAAAGCAGTTCCGCGGAGGTGGTGTACGATTTTCACTTTACATGACAGTCACCTGACCAAATAAACCAATAAGATTTTTTTTCGTTATCTTTCAGAGGAGTACTAAATTTACCCGAGACTGAAGGGTGCATGGGAATGCCACCTGGGTAAACGTCCGTGCACCCCGATTTCATTTCCCATATAACGAATTGGACGAGTCCTATTTCCTGTATGAAACGGATTTCTGTAAATATATGAACGGTGAGCGTATGATAATAATTCCCGATGGGACGTAAAATAAACAACAGCAACAACTTCAAGTGTCTGAGGGTTTGACGTTTGATATTTCACTAGACCAGTTGGACAACTTCAAATGACTTTTAATAGATCTGACCATACATCCACTAGCCCTGACCAAAATTTCCAGACAAACTTATGACAGTTTGATAGTTTCTCCATTTAATAAATAACAAACAACACTTTCTAGAGCGAATTTTAACAGTCAAATGGAAAAGTTGGAAAAAATACAAATGTTGCTGGTAGTAAATGGATATGGATGATTGTATTGGATTTTTTTAGAATTGGATATGTCTCACATTTTGACGGATAAGCGGCGAATTAGTGAGGTTTGAGGCTGATTTCTTCTCGTGGGGTACGGAAGGGGCAAGGGTAGTTGCAAAGCCTTGTTTCATTTAGTATACAGTGAGTGATGTCAATTTTAAAAGCTTTTGAAATTAAGTTTTCTGTTCATACTAATATGTGATAAGCATGATAGATTAGAAAAGACATCATGCAGTGGAAAAAAATATCACGATCTGAGTTCGAATTTCCTCGATAAGTAATAATTAACACTGTCCACGACCCGAGCGCCTATGACTTTCTCCGTTAATTTTGACCGCAAACTTATTTTCTGTTTTCCCACGGAAATTCTGCAGTCCATTTAGAATGAAATGACCTCGACCGATTTTCATTTTCTTAAGAATGCTTTTTTTCTTCCCTTCCTTCTCTTTTTCATTTGTGGACGAGAAGCCGTATTTGAAAAGAAACATTCCTACACATATGTAAACACCAATAATGGCTGTTTACGACGCAATTTGATAAAAAACTTTCTCACATATAACTCAGATAAGCTGATTTCAAATTAAACCCAAATCAGTTTATATCTATTTATTTAAAACAACAAGTCATCACGCGGTTTTTTAGTTAGTTTTTTTTTTTGTTTGTTTGTTTGTTGGTTTTTTTTTTTGGTTTTTTTTTTGTATTTTTTTGTTTTTGTTTTCTTTTTTTGTTGTATTTTTTGGTTTTTTTTTTGGTTTTTTTTTGTTTTGCTTTGTATTGTTTATTTTTTTTACTTCAGGGTAAAGTATCTTATGTTTAAATAAAGTTTCTTGTTTATTTTTTCAACACGACCAGTCGGACTAATAAACAGACATTTTACCTGACCTGACTGGTGTTATAAAGTGAGACTTCCTCCATAGTGAAACCTCCCCCGGAAGACTGACTATGTAGCGAGACTCCCCTCCCCCACTAGGAAGTCTGGCTATAAAATGAGATAGTTCCCCCCCCCCTCAACTATCAATAATGAGGAGGAACCCCCCCCCCCCCCCCCCCCCGTACGTAAATGGTCTGGATTTTATATTTAAATTTTCCCAACATTAATGAAATACACAAGTTGAAGATATCCTTAATAATTCAACTACTACGTAATTTTAATTAGTTTAATGTAGATAATTTTTTAAAAATATACATGTATACAGTACTTTTCTGAAATCTGAGTGAAATTGACATTTCAAAATGAAATGGAACTCATTTCCTATGTCGTTACGAGCACATGGCGTACAGTCTCTCTGGGGCCCTGTGATATATGATACGACCAACTTCGATATTTAACCCATGATTATAAAGTCTAAACTCGGTTATTTGTTTTCTATATTTGAAATCAATTGCTTTTGTTAACCATGATTGCAAACCAAATCAATCAATCAACAACATATTGAAAAAGGTACCTTACAGAAGAACACGATACCATAGAAAAGATGTTTTGTCTGTGTACATCAAATATCCTTTGTTGTGTAATGTTGTATATAGAATCAAGATTACTTTGGTCGATATTATCCCATATGCAATACAATCCTAACTTTGACAACTCTCCTTTAATGTTAAAAATCCAGCTATCATTTCGTGAGATCATATCCTATTAACAGGCTTTCAACATACAATTAAATAACGCCTGCTATAATTGAACTAAAGCGTGCTATAATTAGACTAGATATATCTATCATATGGTAAATTGAATACTTTGAACTAATTAAAAGAAAGTTTTAAAAGTGAGAGAGTTTAGTGATAAATCCTAATCTTGAGTATAAACGTGTCAAGTTATAGTGCAACCTAACACCCAGGGAAAAATTAAAAGGACTATGGCATGTAACACGTGGCAATATTATTCATGATTTATATCTGATAATCTTGTTATCTATATGCTAAAATTTTGATTTATATTCGATAATTTTGTTATTTCTGTGCAAATATTTTGATTTATTTTCGATGATCTTAATATTTATATGCAAAAAATTTGACAAATATTCGATAATCTTGATATTTCTATGCGAAAAAAAATGATTTATATTCAATAAATCTTTATTTATATTCAATAAATCTTATATTCGAAAGTCTTGTTACCTAAATCCAAAAGTCTCTTACTTATATTCGATACCCTTGTTATTCATATTCGATAAATTTTGATTTATATTCGATAATCTTGTTATTTACTCGTATATTCGATCAACCTTGATTTATATTTGATAATATCGATAAATATGCGAAAATATTGATTTATATTCATGAATCTTGCTATTCATAATAGAAAATCTTGTTATTTATATTACATTGTAAATTTTTATTCATATTCGATAATCTTGTTATTTATATTCGACAAATTTTGATTTATATTCATAAATAACAAAATTATTAAATAACATTGAATATAAATCAAAATCTATCGAATATAAATAACAAGGTTATCGAATATAAATAACAAGATTATCGAATACAGATATCAAGATTATGAAATATGACTAACAAGATTATCGAATATAAATCAAGATTTATCGAAATTAAATCAAAATTAATCAAATATAAATAACAATATTATCGAATATAAATAACAAGATTATCGAATATAAATAAAGATTTATTGCATATGAATCAACATTTTCGGATATAAATATCAAGATTATTGAATATAAATCAAACTTTTCGCATACAAATAAGATTATCAAATATTAATAAAAATTTTAGCATATAAATCACAAGATTATCGAATATAATCAAGATTTTTGCACATCTTTCAAGATTTGTATGGTACTGCAACGCTTTACATTTTACACGCTTTAGAGGAGACTTTTCTTGCTTTACACTAAACACACAAAAAAAAAACTCGTTTAATTTAAATTTAAAGGAACTTTCATACGGTGATAGACGATTAATTAAACGGTGAAAAGAGAATAACTTTTGAATTTTCAAGACACATTGTAGGTCACAAATACCCCCTCTAGATCCTCCGTTATCCTAAATTCTCCTAATACTGAATGGTTAGTCATAAAGTAGATTTCCGTAGGGGGAATCTACTGAGGGGTGGGGGTTACTATATGACATAAGGGGCTTCATTCATGCCCCCACCAGGGCTTAGCCATGTACACACTGGAGGCATAACGGCGGACTCTTCGGAACCATTGCCTCTGAGGATTGGTTCACGCCCCCTCCCGTCCCCCTCCTCTCCTACACTGAAACCTTGCATCCACTCCTGACTGAGCGCCATGATAGCTAGAACATCAGATTCCTTTAATTAAGTTACGATCATACAGATTGGTTATAGTGTGACACTTCAATTGCAGTTGTCCTTTGGGTATCAAAAGAATATGAAAATATTCATTGTTAGCTTAACCTCATGCCAGACCGAAGAGCCATATCGACTGATATAAATATTAAAGGTACCCAAATTCCGATATTATGTTGTTATCATCTTAATTGAAACAGTGCGTAAAAGAAATTGTGCTTGTAGATCAAAAACACATTGAATCATAGCGAAAAGGACTATTCCGGATACTAAAGTGAAGGGGGAAGCCTCACTATAAAGAGGGAAGACTGGCTTTATAGTGAGACCCCCCCCCCCCCCGGAAGTCTAGCTATATAGCGAGACTCTCCTGGGAGAAGGCTCACTATGTAGCCAAATTACCGTCCGGGGAAGATTTCACTATCTAGTCAGACTTCCGGGGGAAGTTTCACTATATAAAACCGGATCTATCAGTTACATTGTAGTAGACTCGGTTGGTCGGTCGGGCGTGCCTCAGTGTCAAACTATATATATATATATATATATATATATATATATATATATATAGTGGTGTAAAGTACAATAAAGTTGACGTTACGTTTATTCAATTTCCTATTATATTAGTTTTATGCCTGTGTCTCTTGCAGACGCAGAATTTATATAGTTTGACACTAATATCTCACAAGAGATTTCGACTCTAATTAGTAAATGGCGAAATATAGCTACGCATTTTTGATTTCGAACCATTGCAATTAGATTCACTGTGCCGTATATAGATTTAATCATCGCTATTCGTGATTGTACTAATACTATCAATTATATAGTCATTAAGGACACGTTGGTATCCTATGTAATAGAAATACTGATAAATACAAAGTTTTATTTCGAGTCACCTGTCGATATTTTTCATGCATTATTTCTATTTAGAATATCACTTTTTTTTTTCTTAGCTAAGAACCAGTTTGTTGAAGTAATGAAGTTCTTTTCTCTTTCCAAAAAATCCGCACGCACCGGAGAGCGAAAACAAAATTCGTTTAAGCAAATCACGAGAAAATTTGAAAAGAATCCATCATTCTCTAAAATAAATAAGTTACTGCTCAAATACACATTTCTCCGATGAAACACCGATCAATATTATAAGAGACGTGGAAAAGACAGAGAAAGCGAGAGAAAACGGAGTTGAAGAGTTCAAAAAATCGGTGTCCAGGAAAATGTCATTGAGAGGGATACTGGTTATTGTATTAGTAGACGGTCTATACCCATTACCTTACATTCTCAACACTTCATCAAGTCAAAAGCGACGAGTGGCAAACGACCCCAAGCTTCATTAGCTTACCCAAGGCTCGGCCAATTCCTCTTGTTGCTCAATAAATCTTATTAATCAGAAATTGTTGAAGCTTTTCTCCCTCCTTCTTCGAAGAGGCCCTTCCGTTTTTTACCGGATGTAGGAAAAGAGGCTTACGTTGACAGAGACAGTATCAATGCTAATTGTGATTGATATAAGAGTCATTTAAACACAGATTTCCATGTAGCAATAAACCGCAATAAACGCATTTCAACGACTTCAACAACCAAAACTACTTTCATTCCCAGTTGTACACTACTTTGTATGAAAGAAAAAACATGTTCGCTCTCATAAGACGGCTTAACAAAAATGAAACATTTTAAGATTATTGACCTCTGTGTGGTTTCGTGGGAAGTCGACAATGGCTTATCTATATACTTGAAACAGGCTTCCTGAAGGCTGCAGTTTATAGTATTAACATCTTGATGCAAACATCACAGCAACAATGTGATGGTATGGCACTTGGAATCCAAATGCGACGCTGAGATACTGAATTACAACGAGATATCAACCAATGACAAATAAATTTTACAATGCGATACAAATCAAAATGTCAGTGTGAAAGCTACGGAAATTGATTTCATTCCGAGATTTCTCTTCCAATTTTACAACCCAGTAGCTGTTTATTTGGCATGACAAACAGTAATAATATCATCAAATGGAAAATGGACCTTCTTATATGTTACCACTTGCACAAGAATGTCAGATTTTTACTGCAGTTTTGAAATAAAAACGTGAAATTTTACCCGTGTGAATTGCATGTTGTGTGCATTAAATTTTATCTTTCATCACTTCAAAAGAAAAACATGAAACTAATAAACAGTTATATTGTTATTAAGTAAAACTATTCTGATTATGTAGTAATTTATGTTTTCTCTTATCTAAAATATCTGTTTTTCGCCAGATCTACGGGGCAACAACGGTGTCAATATGATCGATTGAATGTATTTATACAAACTCTGATTACTAGTCTGCTTTCTTTACACTAATTGATTGGTTGTATGTTGTTTAACGTCGCGCTTGAGAATTGTTCACCCATATGGAGACGTCACCATTGCCGGTGAAGGGCTGCAAAATTTAGGCCTATGTCCGATGTGCAGGAAGGGACTTTTATCGTGCCACACATGCTATGACACGGGACATTGGTTTTTTCGATCTCATCCCCGCCCCCATTTAGTCGCCTCTTACTATAAGCAAAGGGTACTGAGGACTTATTCTAAGCCGGATCTCCACGAGACCATTACAATGGAAAGTAAGACGCTGTGACTATGGCACCAGGGGAGAGACTATGGTTGTAAAAGTGATCATGAAACAAAACCGAGTAAATGCACTTAAGTTCAGAGTCCGTTTTCAACACAAGTACGGCTAGTTGTCGATTGGTACTTTTAGCTACAGGACTGTAGCACACTGGGGACAAAGTTGGGATACAGAACACAATCCCGTTAGTTTTGTTTGCCACTTGAAAGGGGTACGGAATATAACTTATGAATCACTTGTAACTAAAAGGTTACAAGTTCAATTTTCAGAAACCAAGCAATTTGATAAGGGTTTTGCACTAAGAAAATACAAGTATCCACGTTTTGATCTATTCAAGTAAGTCACGAAGCTCTAATGCTATTTGTTTAAGTAGTCTTATAGATTTTGCTGACTTTAAACGAGACTGTTAAACCCCTGTAACTTATTTTTCAGTAGCCTACCTCGTTTTAAAAATTGATCATACGCAGAGCAAGCTCTTGCATATCGAATCAGTTGAGATACATAAAAACCATAGTTCAGGTGATAAAGGAATATTGCTACATAGATATGGACAGTAGACGATGGACAAGTTGAAGTCATCCCGTTTCATAAAGCTGAATTGTTGGTTTGTCGTTAACATCAATGTCCAATAAAATATCAAGGTAAGAAGCAGATGTGGAAACTCTACGTGTCCTTTATTTCGAGTTCACTGTATATATCGAATAGGCAAAATGAAAATGATTATTGATAATAGATAAAACGTCGTCGATATTCTAAATCGGTGTTTACAAACAATTGTCACTCGGCCATTTCTAATGCATATCAAGTGTCAGACATTTTCTTTAACGCCCCATTCGAGAATTTTCTCACTCATATGGAGACGTCATCTTTACCGGTGAAGGACTACATTTAGGCCCATGTTCGGCGCTTACGGCCTTGAGCAGGGACCTGGGATCATTATCGTGTCACACCTGCTATGACACGGGGCCTGAATTAGTTTTTACGTCAAATCCGAAGGATCAGAGGTAAGATCGTCGGTGGTTTTATCTGTTTTATTTGTTACTACAGTTCCGTGACATAAGATTAAGAGAAATAAGAATATCAAAACATCCTAGTAATTTGTTGTTTTTACGCTCTTTAAACCTAGAAGACAGAATTTGCGCCCGAGAGCTGTATATACACTGTACATGTGTGCATCACTTTGGGATTCCCCTCATACACGTGGGGCTAATTATAGATGTCTAGCAGACTTGACTATATTTACATTTTGAATAATCTCACTGTTTTCTGCTTCCAAGCAATAGTGGTAAGCATGTACGAGGGACACTTTTTAAGTTCGTAGAGCAAGCCTATAACTTTTTAACGCGATTATGAAGTTGCATGATTTTTTACACAGAACTTGCGTAATCATTCCTTTTTCGAACGATATCACGGTATGTGGCGCACGAGGTCCACGTGCGCGCTGCGCTTGGTATTTTCAACATGTGGTTTTATACACTATAGTAAAATACATAGCGTTCAATATGGATGGAAAAATCTCTGTACAGAGGGTATATTATAAGATTCAAGCACACCTCGGGTTTCGGTCAACGGAAATACATGCTAATGTGCAAAAGGTTTATGGGAATGGTGCTTTAAAATATGCTACAGTTTGCAAGTGGGTACGTCGTTTTAATGATGGTCGAGAGTCAATTGAAAATGACCCTCGGGTGGGTAGGCCGGTTTCCGTTTTGACGGAAAAGAACGTTGCTACTATGAAAACGTTAATTGAGGAAGACGCACGTTATACCGTGCAAGAGATAGAAGAATTAACTGGCATTCATTCGTCAAGTGTTTTGAAGATCTTGCTTGAACGACTTGGGCTACGTAAGATCTGCGCGCGCTGGGTGCCCCATTTGCTCACTGACGAGCAGAAACAAAGTCGGGTTAAACTTGCATCACAAGTTATAAAAAATATGATAAATGTGACCCACGTCGTTTGGAAGAGATAGTTACAGGTGATGAATCCTGGATCTATCATTTTCAACCCGATTCTAAGGCTAAAAATAAGGTTTGGGTTTCATCTGAGGGTGACAGACCTGTCGTTGAGCGCCGTTGCTAAACATCAAATCGCATGTTGTATGCGATATTCTTTGATTCGAAAGGTCCAGTCTTTCAAATTCCAGTCCCGAAAGGTAGTTCTGTCACTGGCAAGTTGTACAGAGAAAGTGTTCTTACTCAACTTGTTGATTTCTATCAGAAACGCAGACCGCGCACCGGTGTCCGCGGCATCAAATTACTCCATGATAACGTACCGGCCCATAAATCCGCTACGGTACAGGAATATCTGAAAGAATCTGGGCTCAATGTCTTAGATCATCCCCCATACAGCCCTGACCTGTCCCCCTGTGACTTTTGGTTGTTCCCAAGACTAATGGAAATGCTGGCAGGGCATCGTTTTGAATCCCGTTGTCATATAGGCAGTGCGGTCTATCAGTGTCTGCAACATATACCTAAAGAGGAGTACCGTGCGGCGTTCCGAAAATGGGTAGGTCGGTGTAAAATGTGTGTTGATGCAGACGGGACATATTTCGAAGGTCTTAGATAAATAAAATTTTGATATTTCAAGCGGTTTTAAAAATACCGCCCCACTCTACGAACTTAAAAAGTGTCCCTCGTAAAGGAGAGTTAATTAATTTAAAAATTAATTCATCCGTTTTAAAGTAATTATGTGCAAAAAAGTCATAGATGAACATGGGACTATATTGCATTCCGATGTTTAATTCTGCTGCATATTCACACTACTTTCCGCACAACTTTCAGTACACGATAATACTTCTGAAAAAGCTTGTAAAACAATTCTCCTTAACTGTACCTTCATCTCGAGTTCAGTCCCTGCCCCCCCCCCCCTTCCAGAAAATAAAGCGCGACAGAGATTTCAAACCTGAATTTCCCCCTTCAGTTTCGTACAAGCGAAAGGCTGACAATCCCCCCTCCCCCCTGAAATGAATAACTATGTGTCAGTTTTCTAACATTGTACCAGTCGTACATGAAATAATAGCTAGTAGGCCATTTTTGTTTACAGATTGAGGAAAGTGGATATGGTAAATTGAATATTGACAGTAAAGGCAAACTAAAGACAAATGAATTCAGCTTCTCCATCGTCAACTTCCTATATCCTATATTTGAGTAGCAATATTCTTTTATCACCTGCATATGGCGTTTATGTCTCTCAACTGATTCGACACGCAAGAGCTTGTTCTTCGTATGGTCAGTTTTCAAATCGAGAAGACTACTGACAAATAAGTTGATGCTACAGAGGTTTCCACAGTCTCGTTTAAAGTCAGCATTTTGCGAAATTTACGGTCGTTCTAATGATCTAATTAGCCAATACAACTTGTCAGTAGGTCGAATATTGTCTGACGTGTTTCATACAGACAGTGTGTGTACCTGTTGGTAGGTCGTTCGTTACATACTAATTTTGATTACGGATTTCTCCATTGACCTGATCAAGATAGAGGGCTCACTTCAGGTATGACCGGTCCACAGGGGATACTTACTCCTTCAGATACATGATCCCACTTCTGGTGTGTCCAGGGGTACGTGTATGCCTTTTCAATTTTGTACTCTACCGAGTATTTATGTTTTATTGGACGACAAAATATAACCAGTCGTATCACTTTAGGAATTCCACATTTGATCCGATGTTGATGTTGAAAATTCAAATCTTATTTTCACCTTGAAGGCACGTAGAGGTTAACACAACATTTCATTTTTTTAATTCAAGCATATTAGAACTCAGTCAATCAAAATGTTCCGTATAATTCGCAATTCCAAGTACCAAATTTCATACTGTGTTCATTCTGAAAAAGCACCTTTCTAGCCAACTACAGGAAAAACCAAGGTTGGATACTTTATTCCAAAATTATTTATGGATAGACATCAACTTATTTGAGCATTATTGCAGCTGAAAATGTCACTACACGGAACCTCGGCTTTTAAAGACTCATCCAAAAGACTTCCACTCATAAATGCTAAGGCCAAAATAAATTATATGTGTGTTTTCTATTCATTCCCCCAAAATTAGGTAGGGTAGGTAGGCAAAACATTTTATTTTATTAAAACATTTTATTGGGTATCTTCGTTTTTGATATGCTTTGAACACAGGTCTTTATACATTACAAATACTTTTGAACATCCGTAGTAGTCAAAATGTAAGTCATTGAAACTCCAACGCAAAAAAATTCCGGTTTGAAAATTCTGGATATATATATATATATATATATATATATATATATATATATATGTATATATATATATATATATATAAAGTCAATAAAATATTTAGAGTCAGCAGCAAACACTTAGGTAGGGTTGGGAACCGGAAGCACACATATTTTATTTTGATCTTGGCGTTTGTCGAAGAAATTTTTACGGCCAAGGCAGGAGTGGGGCTCAAATCTACAACCTCCCAGTGAAGAAACGAACTTTCTAGCCACTGTGAAAGCGCAGGGGGTGAATTTGAAATGGCAAAGACGATATCAGTTTCCCTCTCTCGCCTTTGCGTATAAGGGAAGAATGTCATGATTTACGGCAGTGTGGAAGTAACTGGCAACGGGACATTCTGTTGTCAGTTATCGTTTCCAGATCCTTGAAAAAGTTCATCAAAAAGTTGGGTTTTTCTTAATAGATATATTGATTTACAGGAGTATTTCTCAGGAATGATTTTACCAAATCATGACAAAGGCTATAATTTGATAGTGTCGGAAAACGTGACATTGGTGGCCCACATGCAGATCGATCGGTGTGCTATACGACATTCTACATTGTGTGCAGTAGTTTGTCCGTGGTTATGCCATGATTCGTCATCGGGTGCCTTCCGATCCAAGACGAAGAGACAAAGAGATACTAAATTAAGCCGCTTTATTTTGTGTATTTACATGTTTGATATTTTCTTTTGAAGCCCCTGGACATTTCTGCTTTGTGTATCTTTAAAAACACTGCATCATAAAAGCCGTTCAACCTGCTGATAAAAGTACAACACATCATCAACAAGACTGGAATTTGTTTTGTTTAGACAGTTTTGGAAACAACCAAAGTCCATGTCTGTTGCCATTGGGAATATCACAAGTCATCGCAAGACTTCGTGACGTGTACAGCACACACTGATGAACAGTAAATCTCTGTTTTGGTCTTCAGAAGATTCAATAATTTTGAAATATATTTGTTATATGACCATAACAGCACCAGAATTTTGGGAAGAACTGCTGGGTTTTTTTCCCACGAGTTTGCTGACAAGCCGACAACTTCTTCCGATCAAGGGATCTTATATAACCAATGGAGTGTCTAACTAATGGTAGTATGAAGCTGAAATAGATAGAGTATCAAAGTATTAAAGTAATTAACATATGTTCAAATGATTACAATTTGAATGAAGCCATCTTTTTTTATTTCTGAAAGGGATTTTGAAATCCATATAAAATTTAATTCCACACAACTGCACCACGAATATTCGCATGACATCACATCGCGCTACCATTTTACACATGACCACGTCGCGTTACACGATTTTACATATGACCTCGTCGCGTTACCACAAATATTCACACGACACCACATCGCACTACCATTATTTTACAACCAGGATGTCGCGTTACCACGAATATTCTCACACCACATCGCTTTACCACGATTTTACACATGACCACGTCGCACTACCAAGATTTCTTACGACCACAGAAACACCTCTCTGAATCCACCCATTTGATCAACATGGTTTATTATGCCGTTGGGCCTCAAAATGTTAAAAACATTTTTACTTAAATTTTATCTAGTGCATAATGAATTGTTTAAACTCATCTAAATAATAACGTAATCTACATTTTAATTAGAATTTCAGCACATACACGTACTGTTTTTAATTAAAGTGCAGAAAGTAAGCCTGTACATTATTAACCCTCAACAGTCAAGCAAACTTGGTTCATAAACTGTAGATAATTTTGAAATCATTCGATATGAAAATATAAGGTGTGAACACTTTTTATCGATATAATCAAGAGGAACAAACACGGGCTTTACAACTTTCAAGCTCTTCTTGCGTTTTGTAAAAAGAGATTTGCATCACAAAACATAGGAGATAGACATAAACTATTCTGCTATTATAATTGATTAATTATGTTCTGTCTGACCCTGGCTCCATGGGTCAACCTTAAAGTACACTATTTGTGAATGCTCACATTATTAATTAGACTTTTCAAACACATCATCTTATTTTTAACTACACTGTACCTGTATCTTACATGTAAGAGAGCATAACTTTCACTGAAAGACGTCCTTGTGGTTCTTGAAAAGATTATTTTCAGAGAATTTCAAATCCTTCTTGTGGCCCTGGAGGAAAGGTAAGGGGAACAAACACGGATTTACATATACTGTTGGAGTACTCTTGTTTTTTCTATATTTTTACACATTGTACGATTGCTTTTCTTCAGCAGATTTGTAAAAATGTAACCTCCCCGTGGCCCCATCCTGAACCTGTGGGTCATGATATGAACAAATTTGCATCTATACTAAGGATTCTTGCATCTAAATGACATCACAGGCAATTATATCACTTGGGTTCGAATTTACTATACTCTTTAATAGGAAATTCGAACCCAAGCGATATATTGACCTGTGAATGCCATATAGTAGATTCAGACAGAAGATTTTTCAAATAATATTCTTATTATGGCATGGCATGGAACAAATTGCATTTTCACTAAACAGGGACTGTAATATATCAATTCAACATACTTCAATTATCCTTATGGTTTTTGAGAAGATTTTTTAAAGAATTTCCCTATATAAAACTTTGAACCCCGTTGTAGTTGAACTCTGCGATTACACCTAGAGCAATCTCGTATCTACTCTACATAGAAATACTGCAAATGAATTTCAAAAGAAGAATTTCACCATATTTCTCTATATGCAAAAAAAAAAAAAACAAAAAAAAAAGTTGGAAATTGTTTACCATGATTTACATTTTTCGTAACCTCCATGGATCATGAGGTAAAACACGGTTACAGCAAACCCCCTGGGCCAGCGAACAGTCTGTTATTACCAAACTTCGTTATATCCAATGAAATGTTCCTTAGTTTCCTTTCATTGGTGAATAAATATTACTTTGCAAAAAGCGTGAATTCGTTAAAAGCATGTTTGTTATAAGTGTGTTTTGCTGTACTCGTAATGGAAAGTTTTCGTAAGAGTTTGAATTTTCTGGTTCAGTGGTTCTCGAGAGGACTTTTCAAACACATTATCTTATTTTTAACTACACTGTATCTGTATCTTACATGTAAGAGAGCATAACTACTTCACTGAAAGAAACTTGCAATTAGCTCAATGTTTCTTGAAAAGAAAAGGTGAATAGTTTACAGACAAGCCATGGGCAAACCGCATTCAGAAAACCTATCTAAAAATTTCAGCTCAAGTGAGCAAAATAAATAAATATATAAAAAGAAAACAAAAACAACCAAAAAAAAAAGTATTTTAAAAAAAGCATATTTCATCCAGACCCCTGGGATCAAAGAACACTGTACAACAACTAAAGTCTTACAATACAAATTCCAACACAAACTGAAAGAAATGCATTTGCTGGAAGTTTAGTCATTGAAGTGACTGTCAACATAAAAGAAGAAAACCCCGTTAACAGAAACAGTTTTATTGAAACAATTTGATCTTTGAAAATTGATAATCTCATTTACAAAACCTGTCATACTGAAATTGCATCAAGAATACAACAGTAAGCACTCACCTCAAAAACACTTAATACAAGTGTTAACAGAGGCATAATATCAATTCAAATGAACCAAGGCATGAATGTAATCATATCAAAAATATATTGTTATATCTTCTGAATACACAGAAATCATATGCAAATATGAACATAGTCTATTCATAATACATGTACAGAATTCCTGATGCAAGTCATAATGTTGAGGAAATTTTACTCCAAAGAAAAACCTAGTTTTGATTAAATGATGTGTTCTTAATCATTAGCATTTCTAATTGATTTTTGATAATGGTGTCCTATCAAATATAATACAACTCTCAGAGTTAGGTATCTCTACTTCAGTCTTTCATACAAAGCCTTCCTTCAATATGCATGCATGTCCAATTTTACAAACTGAGAACTTTTAAGATGGATCTGCACCAAATGACATTACTTTTCCAATAGTGCATACAAATGAAATTGTTTACCATAAATCATGTCTGTAACTTAGTGGTTACATCACGGAGCATACACATTTGCAGATCAGTTGTTTGAATAAACCTAGAAGTTTTGTTTAATTTTATAGTCACACATCTCTGAATTCATTAGTTCACCCATCATTACATTAATGATATCTATCTTAAAAAGAGTAGATTTTTTTTTTTTAAACTTCAAGAAGCTTAGTGCATGTGTACTGTTGAAGCACCTTAATAAATATCAATATTTTTTCTGATGCAACCATCACTTAACTTATATTTCATTGTTAGACTAAAAAATTCAATCTAATGATAAATCAATTTATTCCACGAGTATAGCATTGACATGATATTAGAAGACTTCTTAAATCTTTGCTTACAATCGTTCAACATAGTGAAAATTTACAAAGTTCCCAGACAGGATTCATATTAATTAACTCTTAACATTGATAAGATGGCACGCCCAATAGTTTCAACAGAGACAAAAGCTTAAGAGTCCCAGATTTTATGCAGGTGTTTAATTGTATCATAACTGAATAATCAGAAATTCAATAGAACGTTAACTATTATAGAATTAATGAATATTTACTCTTACCATTCATCATCAGTTCATTGATTTTTAATTCTTGCACTTTATGATAACCATTTAACCATGCATACATATACTAGACTTTTAATTTTTTATCTCTGTCTGTGTCAGAAAGTTAAAACTATTTCCCACAATATCTCCTTAACAAGACAAAAGCATTTTACTTTAAATAGGTATGCTGTAATACATGGCCAATTTCTGATAATTCATCAAATGCATTATATTTAAAAAGTATTGGTGGAGCAGATGTGTTTGATGTTTCCCTGCCAAAGAAAGTTGATTAATTCGAAATACAATTTATTAAACTAATTTTTAGTCATACGAAGTCTATGGGTATTGTACTATTTCAGAACATCATATTGAACTTTATCTTCTGAGACAGAAAATGTGCAATTATTGCATATATGTGTACATGTATTTCTATAAGAAATGCACTGAAAACCAACAATGATTGTATCTGCAACTTTTATACACAAATATTGAGCTGTGCAAACATTCTCAAAGCATGCATAAACACAGGAGCTGATTTGAAACAGTATCTATGAAATAGTATCCTTCAGCTCATGATAACACAATATTCACAAATAAATCAGTTTACAGAATTTGCCTGTTTACTATGGTCTTCCAAAACTTTATCATCAGAGAACTTGCAACCTGAAAGTTTTCTTTAATCAATATTCAATATGACCTGATCTGCTTCTTAAATTCACGATAAAATTAGCATGAAATAACAAATGTTTCATGTGAAAAATTATCACAATTATCTAATGTAACAAATCTAGTAAATGTTGGAGGCCATGAAAGCCCAGCCCTATTTCATTCACACAAGTTCTGCATTAAGTAAGATCTTTGGCTTACACCATTGTGTTCTTTCTTCATACAACTAAATTAACAGTACTTGTATGAACAGATGCTAAAGCATCATTGTATGGGATTTCAATGATCATTGATAAAAACCAAGAACGAGTCATAGGATATTTACATGCATAAGGTTACAACACCTCTACATATTTTACAGATACTGGTGAACCAGTATCTCCTAAATTAATGAATGAATTTAATGAGGTCAAAATGAAAGGGGGGGGGGGAAATGATGAAAAATTGAAATGCATGGAACATCCAAGTTCAGAAAGAGATTCCTGTCTAAATTTGACAAATTCTTGTTTTACTGAAACTGAAAATGTTGAAATGAAGTATTTTTGTGTATTGCAGATGATAAAGTGTCTAATTAATCTTTTTATTTTGTCATGCTAGTCATGAATTGTCATCTACGATAATAGCTCTGGTCAACATGAGGTAGAAAATGAAAACAGAAGTATCATGAAATGTTCCAGTATTCACATAAACGTGTACCTTCCATTTGATTTTTTTTTTGTCTGATACCATGAGACAGTTTCACAAAAATACATATACTATGTAAAGGGAAATTTTGGCACCTCATTTCATCCTAAATGGGAAAATTCTAAAATTCATTTATCATTTTTAAGAGTTGCATAAAAAAAGGCTAAAATATCTGGGGAGGGTATTTCCCTTTACACAGTATGTCTACCTGTATGAAGTAACAGTGAACTGCTCTACAGAAATATATTCTTCTTCTAACAAATTCTTCATGTTAGAAAAAATAAGTATGAGTTATAACTACCACAACTGAAAGTACATATACAAAATGTAATCCAACACAATAATTTTTCTAGAGTTGTTATAGATAACAGAATGAATGTATTTACCATTCAATGAATTTACAAAACAGAACAGTACAACTGAAGTAAGATACAAGTTTCCAAGTCTATTATGTTGTTGTACTTTAGAGGTTTTTTTTCTCTTTCTTGTCCATTCTTTAAAAATTTTTAAAAGTCTGTTTGAAACAATTTGCATTGAGTGAAACACAATCATAATATTATATCTACTACATGAGATTGCATACTCCATTGCTTGGCACACACAGCTCTCGTGCTTCAGTTTTCACCTCTTGAGGGATTTAATAAAATTATCCAGGTTATACTCCGACTCGTACTCTTTTTCATCCCACAGATCTCCCAGATTCTCAAGAATTGATTTGATACTCTCCCTTTTGCCCTGATCACTGCTGCCACTGGAGGAAGTTATCTGTTGACCTTTAGCCTGGTCATCCAATGAAAATAGATCTAGCAGTTGGTCTGTGCCCATGGTCTGTAAACTTGAGTTATCTTGACTGATGATTGTGTTGGCTATCGTCATCTTAAACTTCTGAAGTCTGAAACAGCAATAGATCTTCATCAATTTTGATAAATATTTAGCGTTTCAATTCTGTAATAAATTTCCAAGCAAGTAACAATAAACTGCATCACTATGGTACATGATACACCCATCTGCAATTACATGAACATGATGCATATCTAGACTTGCATGCTTGAACTCACAAGCTGTGACACTGTCAATCGCAATTCTAAAATGTGGCCATAGTGACATACTTTGGGGTGTGACACCCCCCCCACCCCCTGCATCAACTGATCAAGTTTGATGGTCCTAGGCCTCACAGCGCTCAAGATATGATCTAGACACACTTTGTATATGTTTCAAAATATGGCCACAGTGACCTAATTTTGGTTCACAATACCCCCTCCTAAGATACATCAATTGACCAAATCTAATGATCCTAGGCCTTACAATGTAAAATACATGATTCGCACAAGATTTGCTTATGTATAGCCATAAAATTCATGGAGGAGGCCACAGTAAACTACAGGTATGTTTGGTTTGTAACACCTTCTCTACCCAGGACGCATCATGTGACCAAATTTGATACTCTTAGACCTAACAGTGAGAAATATACAGCCGGTACATAGAACAGCATACAAATGGATGGACAGGAAAACCTATACCAAAATTCAACCCATCAAAAGACGGGCACATAAAAATCAGTCACTCAGATACACATATTCATAATATTGTATTAAAATCATTCATTTTTGATGGGGTTATTTTTTTATATATATATTTTTGTGACATGGACTTTCTACAAACAACAGAAATGGAACCCAAAGAATATTAGCCTTTAACTATGACAACAGGAACTTGCTCCTATTAAAAAAAAATGTAAATTATACTACATTTATTGTTTCCATTTTTTTTTACAGGAGCAAGACCCTGTGCTATGACAAAGATTAACAACTTTCCACTATAACAAAGCATAGCAAATTCTCACCCACAAAATCAAGTCCCCATAAAGATGTCCCCTTCCTCAAACCCTGAAAATGTGATCCCATGAAAATAAATACTCTTCCAGTATGCAACAACAAAGAAGCAGATGTACTCACCCCATTATCTTTTCCTCCAGTGTCCCCCTTGTGATCAGCCTGTAGACATTGACCACTTTCTTCTGACCAATTCTATGGGCTCGGTCCATGGCCTGAAATTTGTTTTGATTCCAGTGATAAATGAAAATACGTCCACATTCATGAACAAGATATCAGTAACATGTGTATGAACAAGACATCAGTAACATGTATGAACAAGACATATTTTACATGTTTTGTTTTTTAATACCTGAAGATCTTTCATGGGATTCCAATCATGTTCCACAAAAATTACTGTATCAGCTCCTGTCAGATTCAAACCAAGCCCCCCGACATGTGTAGTCAGCAGCAAGATGTCAATAGAAGGATCATTGTTGAACCTGAATGTATGACAGATAGTGTACTGTTTTGCTGAAATTTATGGCTGATGCCACAAAATCAATGATTAAACCAAAAATTAATGATTGAATTCATTTTCAGTAAATTCATTTTCTACCTATTCACAATTTGTTGTCTGGAGCCAGCTGGGATACTTCCATCAAGTCTTAAATATGTCACTGAGGGCATTTGTGATCTGTAACATAATATAATCAAATATCTATCAGATATAAATCATAGCAAGATCTTCAGTGCAACACAATTATTCCTGTAAAAACACAGTACAATGAAAACTGCCAGTGACCCCTCATGCCAACATCTGAGCTGCTTAGAGGCATTGATACAAGCTGTAGAACTTGAACAGGAATATCCCCACAGAACTCATTCCTACTGGGACATATTCATAATATTGTAAAGCTGAAAACCAGAAAGATAGGAATTTTCAACATCATTCATGTTTTACCTGCATGAATGCAAGTTACGGGATATACTTTGACCTCAATATCTATCAATAATCACAGTGTAATAAAGAATGGATGAAATTTCAGGAAGATCTATACACTAGTCTCTTAGAAAATTTCTGAACAAAATTATGTCCACAGACAAACACAATGGCGGACAATTGGACATGATGATTCCATTATACCCTCTCCTAAACTAATGCAGTAGTCTCTGTGAGAAAACCTGTCATTACAAAATCTAAAACACAATGAATAAGTTTATAAAGTTGAAAAAGCTCCTCTAAAAAGAAAAAAAGAAAATTGTCAAATCAAATCACGATGAAAATATCAGATGTCCATCTAAATGGTGAATAAAGAGTGTACAATTTTTCAGAAAAATCCATACATTAGTTCCTCAGAACATGTGGGTGAATTGGGTATATAGTTAAGTTTACACACTACGGAACCAACAATGTCATCAAATCTAACTTGGATACTCACTTGAGCAAGTCCTCTTCTACAATAGTGAGCATACTCTTGAGTTGACAGAACAGCAAGACACGATGTTGATTAACAACTGGCAGATCAGTTGCAAGCTGTGACCCTGACCCTGAACTTGGTGGAGTGCCAACCCCAATTCCACAATCTATCAGCAGTTGTCTGAAGTTAATGCGAACATTTTACAAACTTTTTACATTGACTGATATTCACAAAGAAAGAGAACCTATGACATACCATCTATCTTGTTCAACACAGACTTATACTTACTTCAGAGCATTCAATTTTGGTGCATGTTGACAGTCACGTAAAGTAGAGTTACTGGCCTTGAGTTGCTTTGTGACCTCTTCATACTTGGGATGACTAGTCGTTAGTACCAGTGCAGGATGATTACAGAGTTTTCTAAGATACTGTAATGCCTGTATGAAACAAAAGAAGCATGCATTAATTCTATACTAAAATTCACTATCTCAATTCATAATTACATTTTTAATTTTTCTTACATATCCTTCAAACATAATTTAATATTTACATTTCCAATTTTTTTGCTTTTGCTATCATTACATATTGAACAAGGCACATAATCGTCAATTTTGACTGAGTTCCTCTACCGATAAGAAGAAGAAAAAGAAGAATGAAAGGCATTTCCTCATGAACAAGCTGCAGTTGTGTTCAATGAGTGTATGAATACAGAACTACTTGATATATAGTACACCAATTCTAACAGCTGGGAATTCCAACAGAGAGGAAAGTACAAAGTAGTAAATATAAGAAATGAATTTCATTTTTGAAAATACATGAGGGTTGCAATGCTTCATGTCAGCATACTTTTCTTGAAGTGCTAACGTGCCTCATGCATTTTCAAAAATGAAATTCATATTTTAAACATCCAACATTATTTGTAAAACTGAATCTGAGATTCTATCTAGTATATCACCTTGTAATATATTATTGTAAATTATATTTATTTTCAAGAACGTCATTTACAAGTAATTTCGTGAGACTAACTAATAGTGAAAATTTTAGTTCTTGTGTATAAACTCTTGCATATAGAAGTTGCAGGAGATAATGATTCACAAAAGTTGTGTCTCATGAATACATATATCATTGTAGCCATGTGAAAATATGGTTTCAGTAACAATCTACAGTAAGAAGAGTTACTCCACTTTCAAGATATCTATACATTGAAAATGTCCCTGAAATACCTGGAATACATGTGTAGCACCAGCATTTTTCCTCTCCTTATTGTCAGAACTCTCTAGTAATGTTACAGAATCCTCCACTCCTTGTTTAGCACGAGATTTGGCAAAGTCCTCATACAGTTGAGTCTAAAAAGTCAAAACATACAATAAGAGACTCCACAATACAGAAATCCCCCCCCCCCCCCCCCCTGTTCCAATACCATGACGGTTAATTTTGTCACTGCACCAAGTTGGTGGCTTACCTGGAGTGGACTGAGATCGCAGTAGTAATCTTGGATAATCTTAGGTGGAAGATCCTGCAGCACATCTTCCTTCAGACGACGGAGAATAAATGGAAGGACCTGTCTGTGAAGAGATTCCATGGCCAAAGCACCTGCAATGTGAAAAATTTTAACGACTGTCCACTCATTTATGCATTTCCAAATGTAGAAATTTATCAATACATTACAATATACGTTTTTGTCCTTATTCAATGTAAACAAAATAATATTTATGTACATAATGAAGTTATAACAATAAATATCATCATCCACTTTGGTTTTATTATACATGTACAACCCTTTCTGTAAAATTTGCAATTTTCAACACCATCATTATTGCCATACCATTAATTACTGCTGCATGTTGTACATGTATATGAGATATAAAATAAAAGTGCCTTTAAGGTTGATATAAAATGACCTCTGGCTTGTGTAAAATACGATATAAAATATGACAAGTAATAATGTACATATATACATGTATATATACTGTATGCTATCATGTAGAAGAGTATACGATATGAAAACAATGATTTATGACTTTGGGATGAGGTAGAACATTACCTGCTTCTTGTTCTTTAGATGTGCTCTTGGCATCTCTGCTTTGTAGGATAGGTTTGCCATATCTTGCTTGGAACTGCTTCTCAGTTCCTAAAAACCCTGGCATCAAGAAATCAAACAGAGACCACAGATCTAGGACATTGTTCTGGATTGGGGTTCCAGACAGGATTAAACGATGATTACAAACCAGTTGTTTAACTGCCTTAGAGAGCTGAAATCATAAAGTATACAGCATTCTTACAGAGCTGAAATCATAAAGTTTACAGCATTCTTAGAGAGCTGAAATTGTAGAGTATACAGCATTCTTAGAGAGCTGAAATTATAGAGTTAACATCAATCTTAGAGGGCTGAAATAAAAGATAATGGAATGATTATTCTTTGTAAAGTGTTAAAACTATCTACAAAAATACTTGTTAAACACAATTCAAATGTCCCCATTTGTCACTAAGTTCCAAAGTGTATTTTTTATTTAATTCTGTTTAAGAGGCCATGCCCTTTGACTGTGTGACCCAAGAAGCCATCCAATCCAAGCCTATCATTCCTTAGAATTACTTGATGCCAATACAGAGTCGAGCTATCTCTTACTGTTCAAAGGTTGTAGCCAAGGTTAAAGTTGTTGAAAAACAGACAGAAGGACAGAAAGAACAAGAAGCCCACAGGCCCTAGTCATTCGAATATTATCTAAAAGTATCGCTAGCCCCGAGGGTTATGAAATCTACAATAATATTTCTTTTCTTCATATCTAAGCAAAATTTTAACATTCAACAGCAGTATAAAAGATGAATTATTAAAACACAAATGCTCCAAAAAGTGCCTATACTGTGACTTTATATAATAATATATGTTATCAACACTACATGTATGTGACTATTTTGGACCTGCCTGGAGTTAGAACCCAGGGATTGTGAAATTCACAATTTTGTTACATACCTATCTGCTTTTTCTAAACATGCATTTAGTTTTCATACAGTATCAGCAAAATTAACAAGAGTACCATAAACAGTACATAATACACCCGTCACAAGCTTATATAGGGTGTTTCTCTTAACCCATAAGTTATAAAACATTCAAGGTAGTATCAACCATCATCAAGCTCTGACATTCTTTCTTTGCATCATATGAATAACAAGTTAGACGGTCTTAACCTCAATGGTAGTCTGTATCCTGCCTACAAAGTTTTCTTACTAAGTGATACTACGACCTTGATCTTTGACCTTGAAGAACAAAAGGCATTCTCCACTTGGTATGAGGAGTATGTGCACCAAGTTTGATGGTTTTAGCTCCAATAGTTCAGTCTGTATCCTGCCTACAAGGTTTTCCTATTAACTGATACTATGACTTTGACCTCTAACCTTGAAAAAAAATAGGCATCTTCCTCTCATTGTGGTGATCAAATGTACCAAGTTGTAAGATTCTGGAGCTTGTGGTTCATTTTGCATTTTTCCTACAAGGTCCAGATAGACGGATGATGCCATACCATAATACATCACGTCTTGACAGGCATATAAAAATGAGGTCTTTCAAATGATAAAGACAGTGATCACTTTAATTTTGGCCACACCCAGGAACCAAAACCCCTACAAATGGGATCATGAAGTTTACAATTTTGCTAAAGGGCTACCTGCTCCTTGATATCTATTTAGTTTTGGTTTAGTATCAATAGAATTAAAGATGTTATTGATTTGTTTTACACATAAATACTGGATGTATACCAAGTTTGACCTTACCCTGGAGTCAGAACCTCTACCATAGGGATCATGAAATTTACAATTTTGGTAGAAGTCATTCTGCCCTATATGAAGCACCTACTTTCCTTTCTGTTGGAATTTCAAGCCATTAAAATAGACATACAATATTTATCAAGTAGTTCTGTATTCATTTCCTAAGGTTACAGGGGTTCAGGAGTCCCGAAATTCACAATTTATGTCCCTTGTCCTAAAGATGCTTCATACCAAATTTGAAAAGAATTGGAATGGTACTTTTCAAGAAGTAAAAGTGTTCAATTGTAAAAGGAAAAGGCATTTTATTCATTTTGTTTTACAGATTTAAAATGAATCCAAATGACTTCGTTTCCTGTCAATAACATTTCATGCATTTATCAAGTTTAAAACAATTGTAATCTTTAAATTACATGCCCTGAATTTTTGCTTCCTCCTTGACAAAATTCAACCTGCTATACAAGTTGGCTCCAACTACATGGTGTGAATTTTAACAAAACATGTAATCCTTTCAAAGTTGATAAATACTATATTACTCATTTATCTTTTTTGTAATATTAGAAAGAAATAAGATGATTTGGGTGGAGAAAAAAATCACCAAAATGTGCTGTACTATCTCTTTAACACACACTGACAGATACACACCAATAGCAATCACAAGTCAGGCAAAAAAAATTAATCTTTAGTTTCTCATAATAAAATGCGACTTTTTTTTTTTTTTGGCAGATTTTGGGTCTTTAATATCTCTCTTTTCTTGTCAGTCAATAAACAAAATGAAGATTTCAACTGATTCTTACTTTTTGATTTTTTACATTTTTAAAATTATCATGTGTAGTTAATTTTAAATAATGTTTTTTCAACCAATAGTATAAAAGGTAATTCATAAATACCATATTAACAAGAAATATATATCATATATCTAATAAAAACGTCTATCTACTAGCACATGAAAAGGGGGATAACTCATTTTTTATCAATTGGATACAATTGAATTATTTACCTTTTTCGATATATAAATAAATTTGATCAATGCGGCAGTATTTGACATGATACGACTTTGCCTGAGAAACTAAAGATTGATTTTTTGTTTTTGCCTGAGTGGCCCAGGTGACATAATTAAAACAATATGCCCCATAATCTTTGATCTCGGGCATTACTATAAATTCTTAAAAACCCCAGAGAATGAATCTAAATTTACTTGATAAAGTTTACCTTTGTTTTTCCATTCTTGATAATGTGACCTTCATCCAGAATACAGTAATTCCATATGATCGTGCTAAAGAAGTCGATGTCGTTCCTAACCACATCATATGACGCCACAATCAAATTGTGTTTCTTTACTTTCTTTTGAATTCTGAAATATAAAACCCTCAAATTTCATTTACAGTTTTTACCAGTGAATAAATTACATGTATTTTCTATTTTACTCTACACATGCAGTAAAATATGGTGCTATTAAGACATCAGAAACATGTGACTAACAAGAAGAGGATAGAAAATCACTTCATTACGCTACATGTATGTTTCTGTGGACTTCATTTCTTGTTGAAGAGTCATAATCATTATTGTAGATCACTTTCTCTCATTCTTGGAGAATTTACGATAAATGAAAATGAAATGCTTTTACAGTATCTGTTGAAGGTAACCGTATCCTGCTGTACACTGTTCGGTAGTTTGTGCATCTTGAAATTAGTCAAGTTTCATGGCATACAGACTGTGTGATTCATTATATAACTTCCAGGCACATTTTGTCACTTTTTCCATTGCAGATTAAATCAAAGAATATTGAAGCTTAATTGAAGCAAATGCAAACCTCGCTCTTTCTCCAGGAGGGCCAGCATACATGAGAGGATTTAAATGAGTGATGTCCACAAACTTGTTGACCTCATAAACCCAGTGTCCAATTAGAGTGGGCGGACAAATCACAATGGAGGGCAAGGGGGCAAACTCCACAGACTGAGTCTCCTGAAAACAAATAATTTAGATACTGTAAACATTGGTGGCAAGAAGACTGAGTCTCCTGTAAACAAAATTAATTATGATACTGTAAACATTGGTGGAAAGAAGACTGAGTCCTGTAAACAAAATTAATCAAGATACTGTAAACATTGGTGGACAGAGAACTGAGTCTTCTGGAAATACAAATAATAAATATACTGTAAACATTGGTGGACAGAAAACTGAGTCTTCTGGAAATACAAATAATAAATATACTGTAAATAATGAATGAAAGAGGGATAAACTCCACAAACTGGATCTTCTGTCAACACAAGACTTTAATTAAAAGTAAAAATGGATAGAAAATTGGGAAAGCCTCACATACTGTCTCCTGTAAACATATGTGTAATTAAGATACTCTTAAGCAATTCATATTCACAACTTTCGTCTGTGAGTTATCTGAAGTACCTGGATGAAATCAAGTGGGAATCTGTAAAACCCTCTCATATACAATCACCGCTGATCCAGAGAACTGAACTCCAATTGCAGCGGTGAGAAGCAAGTGCATTTGCCACTATGCTCTACGGACACCCAACTACGTGATACATGTATAATTGTATACACATATAATAAACTATGCAATAACACTGATCATTTCTGGAAATTTCAGCATACCTGGTATTTTTCATCTCGGATTTTGTGGTCAGAAGCCATGATACAGATTGACTGTAGGGTCTTCCCTAGTCCCATATCATCACACAATATTCCGTGTAGATGATACTTATTCAAAAAGGCAAGCCAGTTTACACCATCCTAAAAAAAAATCACAAAAACTCAGTAAACCAACACCAGTAAATCAGTAAATATTTCTTAATTATAGAAATATTTTATCCTTTGAAAATGAATGAGAAAATTCAGTCAATCTTTATTCCTTGCTTTGATGCATGTTGTTGTGGTAGAGTATCTCAAACACCACATGTTCAATATACATATACAAAATCACCTGATTACATGTAATTCCAAATAACATCTACATGTACATCGAATTCCTCATAACTGAGAATCTTTGTATCCATTTAACGAACTTCTTATACATATATAGTTTTTAAAAAATCCCTTACATTTAAGAATTAATATCAGGCACATACAGTGTACTTGATTTACAAATGTAGTTGTTTCAACAACATGTTGATAAAACAAACATTTAGTATTTGGAGAAATAATTGTTTTTATTTAAACAAAACTGGTATTAAAGTTTACATTTATTGGCATTTTTCCAGAAATTTTGACTTTTCTGATAACTTACAGTATCTATGTTGATATACTCTCCCTACCTTTTGGTACTTCCTAAGCTCCGCCTTCACAGGGACTACAATGTCATAACTCTCCAGCTTGGATCCATCCATCAGCTGTTCTAGGAACTTCCTCTGCTTCTCTTTCTCTGCAATTAGGACTGGGCTCATTTCTGGAGGGTCGGTGATCCCAGCCTGGAATAAAAGGAATGACTTGAATCTTACCAAATGTCCTTGACATTTTTTATGTAAAGCACATCTACAACTGCAATAAATGTGACTGCTTTACATAGGATGGCTTTAATTTTACATGGATTAAATTTTGTGCATTTTCATCATTTATGGTGGCCCCCTCCTCCAAACCACTGTGCATGTATATATACTGGTTTCCATAAAGTTTATACAAACCTCTAATGGCATCAAACGTATCAGAGAGGCAAAACAAGAGGTAGCCATTAGTCTAACAGCTTCGTCCTGGTCACTCATCCGTCGGAGAACCTGAACCACCAGCAGGACAATGTAAGGAATTAGATCCATTCCCAAACCATCAATCACACCTAGTATTTCAGTTAAGGTCATTTACAAAGTATATTACATCATGAAATTAACAGCTAAGAGGTCAAAGTGCCCCACTTTTTTTTTCTTCAATCATAAAGACAATGGTTTGCTTATACCCAAACAAGATGTCAAAATAATCCAAGTCACAATGATGTAAAATGTAGTTTTACATTTTTGCTGCAAAGGATACATGCCAATGCTTCAGATGCTCCTTGTCTGTATATAACATTATCAGCAACATCCATTAGGGGTACCACTTTCTCGATAACGAAGGTCATAAGGTCAAGTGTCATCACCTGACAGAGCATTCCAAAACATCTAGCTGCCATGTGACGCACTGCTGTAAATTGACTGTGTAGGCAATCCAAAAGCAATGGAAGTCTTTCCTTTAGCTAAAACATTACGGAATGTCTCAATAACTTGATCTTATGTATAAAATATATTTTTCCACTGATCGTTTTAAAAATATCAGATACCTACACCTAGTATATCTATGCTACCATGAATTGAACATGAATTTGGTCCACTTTCTGCTGCATGAAAAAGTAATATGATACTTATAACCTCTGAAAATGTCAGTAAGAGGTGACTTGTCATTTCCAGTCCACCCTTCATGCTTTGAGAGAATGACTCTCAACAGTTTATTTGCAATAAAGAAAACAAGAGAAGCCTGAACTAATATGCATGACCACTGAGGTGCACTGATCATGAAGCTGTTGGCATAATGTTAAACATTTAAACACACCTGTAATTGCAAGTTTGAAGTCATGACTGTACACAGTGTTTCCAACACCTGGAGGGAATTCACCAGCTCCTGGGCTTTCTCCTCTGTCAGAATGTTCTCTGTCAAGAAATTTGGGAGGGTAAACTTTACTTTCTTTGATGAAAACCTCATGGGCAACAATGCTCACTGACGTTGATTTGTTTGCTAAACCATGGAACCCTTTTTGTTGTTTCTCAGGTTCAAGGTGTAAACAAATTATTTTCTACATAATGTACATTAAGGCTGGTTTACATTGATTCAACAAAAATAAAATGGATCATACTAGAATCCCTATTACATGTGTATGGCTTTATAATAATGCTACAATACATAAGCTGGTTGTTCTCTGGCTGAAGATTTATTCACACACTGTATTGAAAGTAAGCAACCCTATTCTATATTGCTCTAACACACAAATTGTACCCTGAAATCAGATTTACAAACATATCAGAAAAACTTACCTTTCCCCAGACCTTGCAAGGGGTCCACCATATTTTCCCACAGAGTTGGTAGGTTATTGAGAATGTCATCTCCAAACGCTCGTGTTATGGTCGTCAAGGCCAAATTAGCCCCTCTTCTTTGGATCTGGTTTTGTTTTTGTATCTAAAATAGAAAAACAAAATTCATATCAACAACTCTCATCCTTTGCTACACAATATACACAGAGAATAGGTGTACATGTAGCTTATTTTATCATTATTATTGAACTCGCCTCATTCATCTCCACAGCAAGATCAGCAGAAGTGTCATCTACTTTTAAACTAGTTGTCCGCTTCAACCACCTCTTTCCAATATCAGGCGTCTGAAAAAAATTGCATGCTTTTATTTATCTTTCTAAAGAACTTTTTCAAATAATAATACCCACATGTACATGTGTATTTGCATGCATTCTTTAATTATTTACAAACATTATTTACAAAAATTATCTTTCTATACTTCTTTTTGTCTATCGAACTTGCCTTCTGCTGCTTTGTGAGGGTGACAATGCCAAACTTTGGACCACATTTCACTTCACTTTCATCAGCTACAACAAAAGCAAAAGTACAAGAAATACTTTAAAAGCAAGGGATTCATAAACACAGCTCGTCGTCTTTGCTTCAACGACAACATTCTTTATTCACTATCAATGTTCTCCACACATTCATTTCACAGCTGCAGTGTGTGTATTCTGCTGATCACTGAAAGCAAGTCATGAAATGTTCCCCATCTTCTGGAGTCTGAATTACCTGAGTAGCTTGGAATGGGTGAAGTGACTTTAGGAGTGAAGGAGGGATCCACACACAGAAAGGCGCACAGGTTCTTCAGCACTTTGGAGTTAGGACTGGGGTTTTTATCTAAGCATTTCTTTAGTAATCTACATAAACAGTCTGCTGCCTCTTGCTGTAACAATATGAATATAAAATTAAATGTGTGTAAGCTTCACATCTTACACGAATAAGTTGTCCAAGCACAGATTTAAATGGACTTGTAGTACGAAAATTTGCAGTATAACCTTTTTCACAAACACTAATATAATACTTCCTTATGTTTAACACAATACTAATTTAGCACACACCTGAATTTCCTGATTTTGCTCTTTCTTAATACAGTCCATCAAAGGTCGAATGACTGGATTAAGTTTTTCTGGTAAGGCACCTAACTCCACTACAGCCTTGGCCAAACTGCACTGCACTCTATAATTATTCACATTTTACACAAAATCATAAATAATAATGCTAGTGCAATTCAACAACTGTCAAAAGGAGAAATAATGCTAAATATTTTCAAACAAGAAAACTATTAACAGAAAGTTCATTTTGGCAGTCTGAACTAACAGACCTGATGGTAAGGGTCTGAAGCTCTTGAATGGTAGTGTCCACAGTGATCTTGAGTTGTCTCCTCCTGTCTTCAAACACTTGTTGTGATTTGGGTTTTAGTGTGGGTTTAGCTTGATCAAATAGAGTAGTGGTTAGAGAACTGGCTTGGTCCAAAGTGATGATACCCCTGAAAAATAGAAAACACAGTCTTTCTGATTGTCATTTGGCATCTGTAAACTTACAGCAACAAAAATAAGAACTAAAAGTTTCTACATTTTTAAATGACAGTCCACTTATGGCAAAGTGAATAAGAAGCAAATCTTACTGCATAACAATTTGGCATTTTTAAGTAACATTACAGTTGCTTGACTAAAGGGCAGATAACTGTGTATTTCACACTTGACATCTACAATCTTTTCATTGAAAGCAGGATACATATATTTAATTTTGTTTGTCCTAGAGTACTAGATAAACAAATATTTATCATTAGTTGAAAATATTACCCTTATTTTTAGTCATAAATATATGACCATATAAATATTCTACCATGTAAAGAGTATGTAACTTTGTACATTGTACTTTACAACAACTCTATGAAACTTACTTATCAAGATATCTACTTCTAAAATCACCCATTCCTAGAATTATCATGAATTTTAAAATATACACCCAGATTACTTTAAATGCATGAATATGTACATGAATAAACAATAAATTTTAGGGTGACAAAATAACATATTCACAAATTGCATGATTTTTATATGGATTGGAGTAGTCTGGAAATAAATTAACTAAACAAACCCCGGTGGAATGACTGAGTCCATGTCCACCCCATTCTGTTTGAGGCCGGCCATGAAATCCCTGCAGTCTGACTGCATGTGAGTGAAGGAGATAGCCACCTCATCAAAGTAGATTGCTTCGTTCAGACATTCCAGTAACTTAGCAACAGCTTCATCTGGGAGTTTGGACTCCTGAAGTATAACAATGGAACACCGATCACTGCTGGAATATTCTTATACTTGTACATAAAAAGTTTATGTAACCTTAATTTGATTATAACCCCCACCCCCATCCCTAGGAAGTAACACCATGCAGAAAGGTTGTTAATAGTATGCTAAGATCAAATCATAACTATACTTACTTAAATCACAAAAAAAAAAATATAACATCTGTATCAAATTTTCAATATTTACTTGACCTATTCATATAGCCAGGATCCTGACAGTTATAAATGGGGAATATTTTCATAAAAATGAATAGAAACACAGTTTTCATTAGATGAACAAGGTTTGTCAATCTAAATCTTAATATTAAAATCTGTTACTAACAACAGCTTGTTACCTCACATCATACACACTGTAAATTCTACTAAAAGCTTCATACCTTACATCATACACACAGTAAATTCTACTAACAGCTTCGGTAGATCTGAATTTGTTACGATCATTTTCAGTGGTTTAGTACATAATGTTAGGGATTTGTACAAGGAATTATCAATATTCCATACATCCTGAAATTTCCTAATTACACTGCATGTTTCTGTACTTTAAGCCAATTTCATATTCCCCTAACATTCTTTTTAACTGACCTACAAAGCGAGCTCTTCCAGTTTTAACTCAACCTGCAATTTTCAAGTCAAATGTACAAAATGTGTATCTATATTAAAATTAATTTTTTGCAACAACGACAGCCACTGGGAGTGGCTACAAGAATGGTACATTCCAGCCCTTGAAACAAAAATTTTGCAGTACTAGAGAAACAAAAAACAACCCATAAAGGCCAAAAATAAAAGTCAATTCAGACTTAATTTTTCAATATTTCTTTGTACTAGGGACTAGCCTCAGCCTTGCTCTGGGCCCTGTTAGAGGCCATGAACAAACCCATGGCCTATTCAGTTTGCACCCTCTCTAAAAAAAATTCCTGGTTACAAAGCTAAATAAAGATGCAAATCTAATCATATCATAACTAGTGTTTATAATGTATAATGCACTTCATGAAGTATGTGGTAAAAATTGTTAAAGTTCGTGCCTTATAGATTTTCAAAAATAAAATTTATTTTTTAATTACTGTATATATGTTTACTATAGTTCAGATAATCATAGTTTACTAATTGTGAATCTACATGTATATTCAACAGAAAAACTAGGATGTCATAGTTTTCCCATGCTAGATATTGTTTAGAATTGTGAAACATATACCATATAGCAGGGGTTTTTTTTGCAGGGTGCTAACTTTGGCTTATTTTAGCAGTTTGACAGTAGTCTGCTAAAATTTTAATCACTAAATTTGTACCCTCAAGTATAGTACTGAAGCCAAGAAAGACAGCTTCGATCATTCGCAGTGGCTTAGTGAGGCAGGGACTTCAAATGTACTGAAAACTCATCTTGAAGATGAACTTCCCCTGTCTACACTTACCAAAAATTGATGCCACACTAAAACACTACTGATGATATCAGGGTTACTTAAGATCTGAACTTTTGGACATTAAAAAATCATTATAATTTCTTGTATTGTGTTTACATATCTAACGTATATGGAACACTCTCCTGTTACGGAGGTAAAAATCAGGTACTGTATGAAATGTTTTGAAAATTTGTGTCTGCCAAACAAAATTCCATCAAAATTATTAGCATATATGTGACCTGATGAAATAACAATTTTTACACCTGCTAAAAAAACCCCACGCTATACAGTATCTAATGCATAGACTATTGTTTAGAGATGTTGAAATACACATGTCAGTAACTATCACTTAAACTATGTAAATTATCGAATGTAAAACTATATTCCACTAATTTCTGTGGTGTGGCATAACTTCTCCACTCAGTGTACTGGTGTAGGTGAGATAAAAATGAATTTTCAGAAAAAATTAAAAATTTTCCAGGTGAAATAATAAGTAACACATTCCATATCTAAAAATTTCAGTAAGCCTTTCTTAAATTTTCATCTTCATAAATAATATGTACCTTGTTTGTAAGAGCCAGATTGTAGATCACTTGTGCTATGACGAACCTCTGAACGGCTGACTTGCTGTTCAGGTGGAACAAAAAGAGCTTGGCAAGAGAAGTAACTGGTTTCTCTCCCTCTGAGGGAAAGTTGGGGATTTCCCTAATTATGTAGCTACACAACAATCCCAGGAACCTAAAAATTATACGCAATTAAATATGGCATGAGCATTGTATGTGAATTTGTAATTACTGGTCAATTCAGGCCACCTATAGATGTTTCCATCAATAAGTCTTGTTATAAACATTGATTACTAGAAATCATTTTCCATTGCATCAATTCCTTCGGACTTTGAGTATCTAACTAAAAATTCATACAAGAATCATTAACAGTGCTCTATAATGACCTGGTAGCCATGATACGAGCCCTCATGACAGCCTTGTCTCTGTCTACCACTCCAGCATTCAATGTTCCAGTTCCAGCTATGTAGTCTTTTTCATCTCGGCTGGTTTTCTGTGTGATTCCAATACTGTGTCTAGTTTTACCTTGTTCAGAATCTGACTGTCAAGTTAAAAAAAAAATCAGCTAAGTATGAGGTGATGTCTTCAACTGGGGCTTTTTATTCAAACAAACTCTTTATAAATCACTGGTGTTATGTGACACCTTACATACATATACAACAGATTTTTATATATGAATTTTCCAAATATCAGTAAAAGAAAATATGAAAATTCTGAATAGCGGAAGAATTTGGAATTTCAAAAAGTTGCATTCAGTAAAACATTTACATGTACCAATACTTCAGAATGTAATGTAAAGTTTTACTGTAGATTCCTACATACACACAAGGAAATAATCTTCACATAAATTTGTGATAAGCATCACTTGTGAAATAAAATCACTTGTTTAATTTTTATATTGCTAAAATATATGTAAAAACTTTGGATCAATTTTCATCATTTTCTCAAGTACTCACATAAAATAAGAAATCTACAATATTACTTACAAGTACTCTTCCTCTGTGTTTTGCCTCTATGAGATATGATGAATCAAATGGGAGTTTTGAGGGCTGCATACAAAGGCACAGCCAGATTCCGAGCCAAGGCAAGGAATTCCCCACTAAGTACTCTAATGGTGCTCTAGACAGCAGCTGGTTCCACACCCTATCTAGAATCTGGGTTATACTTTCTTTCTCCTCCAGAAGACTTCTCTGGAAGATGTGCCTGAGTGCATCTTGTAGGATGAAGGGTAGCCATGGCTGAACAGATTGCTGGTCTTCTGGTAGTGTCAGCAGAGTGTAAAATGTCTGAAGGGCGGAGTGTCTGACCGATGCAATGGAATGTCTAAGGAATGGCCACAATCTGGGCACCAACTCAGGGAGAGGTTGGGACAGCCTACATGTACATGAAAGATTATTCACCCCCTAACTTACATGTAACTGAGTTTTGAATCTAAAACAAATTAAGTTTATACTGATAGTAAGTGGTGATACAAAAGAGTACCAGTTTAATTGGGTACTACTTGGAAAATCTGCTTATCAATTAACTGAATTGGTACTGGAGTACTTATTAACTCGGAAAAAAATGGGAAGTTAATTTGACTTCACAAATAACAAGTTCTCTCAATGTCTAAAATCTATCTTTGAAAACTAGCCCCAAAAATTTAGAAACAATGTAAATACTAATGGTATCACTTTGAATTTATATATTCTGGAAATAAGCCTCAGAAATGGTATTCATTAATTGTTATGTATATTCAGTGCAAATCATTATTCTTTTTACATATGAGATAAAAGGGTCAAATCTTCACATGTATCTGTCTACACAATTACAAGTAAATAGTCATGTTGTGAGTGTAATATTTTGCATATATACACTGTACTGTCAGAGTCGTTAAACTACTTATCATCAAGTGTGTTGATTCATTTGTTCATTATATGTACCTATATATCTCTGTCTGCTCAATGATAAAAAAAACAAACTATCAAAATTCATATTTTGAACATTTATATGTAGATCCCTTGCAAGATGCATCAAATTTGAAGATTTGATTATCCTACTTCTAGATTTCACATTTTGATTTGGATGCATTTGCAAATTAGGATCATCACGACCCACTTTTGGGATGTATCATGACTTCCCTGGAAACAATCATTTATCTGACAAAATGGCTGACACAAAGATAACTGAATGAATAGTCATACATGTATAAAAATACAAATCTTATATCAGAAAACATTGAACAATTCATTTAAATCCCTGACTGAAGCCTGTGGATTAATGAGCTGTAGATTTCATCAATCCTTGACTAATGCCTGCAGATTTTTACCACTATCTGACTGAAGCCTGTGGATTAATGAGCTATGCATTTCATCAATCCCTGACTGAAGCCTTTGGATTCTTACCAATCCCTGACTGAAGCCTGTGGATTTGTTAGAATGGTTGATAGGAGTGTCATAATACTGTTAGTAGATGCTGTCAGGTCGTCTAGATCTAGTAGAGTGTCCCATAAACAGGTTAGAATCAAAGGAACCTGCCAAACAGAAACAGTCTCATTTTGAAACCACATTGGCAATAAATGCAACTGCAAAATTTTATTTAAAAGATTTTGAAAATTTGTGTACAATTTTCATGTAGAAATGTGAAATGGTTAAATCACTATGCTTTACATCAGTGTTTAAGTATGTATTCCTCATACCTGTTGTGGAAGCAGACGGACAAGATCACATGCCACCGGAACAAGGGCAGCTGCGGCAACAGCTCTGACATCATCATCCACATCCTGCAGACCTCGGAACAGATAGGGTAGAACAGTAGGCAGAATCCTGTCTGTCATGTCCTACAAACAATCAATGATAAATTCATTATTTCTGTCACGCATTCCTGTTACCTTTCATAATAAGAAAATAAGGACTTCTTTTACCTTACTTCTGCTGAAACTTTTTACCACAAATTATAATACTTGATTTGAAATCATTTAAAATACTAACAGCACAATTCTTAATAGTAACAATACATACAAGGATCTCAGTCTTTTGCCTGGCCTCAATTTAGGAGGGATCTTCATTATTCAAACCACAGAACATCTCATATGTATCAAAATCTGATGATCATTTACAGCAACTAAACAATGTTCATACCCTTTAATAAAACACTGGAAGTGTTACAACCTTGAGGTCAATGGAGACTTCTCCAGCAAGCAGTGCATTGAAATATCCTTTGAAAATTTTGAAAATTCCAATATCTTCATAAACAATTTGGGGAATTCCATTCTCACTATATCGCAATGCATTTCTAATGAAACAGTGGTCTTACAACAACAGCATACCCTATTTATCTCCATTTGTAAGTGACACCATTGTGTAAAGGGAAGCAACTCTGCTCAAACCACCACATTACTTCATCAAAAATATTTATCAACCCTTGTATTACATCTTCATGCTTATCATTAAACTTAGAAGTTAAATTAATTGAGTTTATAATGTGCCAATGTTGTAATGGTCCAAGCTGAAAATATGCCTAGTTTGCTATGGGCTGATTTCTCTGGTATTCAAAGTATGTTACACAATGGCTACGACAAAACTGGAAATAAAACAGGCATGCAGAGACAACATGCTGCTGTCTTCATAAGATATATATTATCATGTTGTGAGAACTGAATTTTCCCAAATAGTTTATGAATGTATTTGAATTTTCATAGCACTACACACTGGTTGATGAAGAGCATTCCCAGAAACTACAGTGTCTCAAGACCATTCAGAAAGAAAAGACTCAGGAAAAAATTACTGCTTGGTTTATTTCAATCTTTAGGGAATTCCATGCCTATCAATTACAGCAGCTGTACCCATTAAGAATTGTTAGGTATGTGATGTCCCTTTGAAGTACAGGTAAAAAAAAAATCTACATGTCTCTCAGTATCTTACCTGTCTGACAGCCAGGAGGTATTTAAAGCCTAACAGTCCCCCGTGTCTGACCTCCCACTGCTGCTGGGTCAATAACTGTAAAAGGACATTGACCAGTCCCTCCACTCCACTCCTATCCAAGTGCTTGATCACCATTCCCAGGGTCTGAGCACTCGTCTCCCTGACTGGGGCCACAACCTTCATAAGCAAAAAAACATCTACATCAATGTGTTTAAATTAATCATATTTACATGTACTCGCAGCTAATCAGCATATCTACATGTAAGTAAAAATTCAAACTGATGTAATAATCAAAACAAGATATGTCTGAGAAACACTGATGCTTCTGTATACCAGCAAGATAAATCTTGGACCTAAATAAATGTCTCATCACAGAGAATACACCTGTAAAATATGAAAGCCCTATCACCATCCATTCAAAAGTTATGGCCAAGGTTAAAGTTTTTTACAAACAAATACACTAATAGACAAACAGACCTAAAACTATATGTTCCCAAATTACATATTACAAGGCCATAAAAATCTTATACTTGATTACTGTGGTATATGTAATGCATTCATAGAATGATTCATGATTTACCTCATCGGAGACATAGTCACCAAATCTATCCAGGGATAGGACACACAACAACCTGAGGGCGAGGTCAGTCAACCACACCTGATTAATGGTGTGCAGCTAGAAAAAGAAAGTACAGAGATCATATAGGGAAAATATTACTAACAGCACTAGAACATTACGCAGTGTTTACTAAAGTTTATATATTGGATAAGGATTTTGTTCCAAAATAGCAAATTCTCCTGCACTTTAATCAATCCCTCTGGTCTAAAACCAACTCCTTGCCTTAGTCAGCTAATATCTAGAAGAAGAGGGGCTGGTGTTCATCTGAATGTCATCTAACTACATATATTTGTACAGTTGTAAATTCAGTATTGCACACTTATAAAGAACATTTATAATGAATTCATGCTTACTGCAAAGTGAGAGGAAAACAATGAAAATTTTATTGAATATAAGGAAGTTGATTATCACTTGAGCTGGAGGTTCGCTATACAGATGTTTTACAGTAATTCTTAGTTAATAATAATGATTGGTTTTTATATAGCACTTTTTCCTGCTGCTCAAATTGCTTCACATTACATTATTACCCCAGCAGACCTTAGAACATTCCTGAGCTTTCTGTTAACTGTTTAACTGATTCATCCTCTCACCTGATCTTGTGGAATATCCATTGACAACCCAGCAGAATCACCATGGATATGAATGACCTCCCTGAGTCCTGTGGCAGCACCATGCCGGGTTTCCCAGCTACTGTTGAACAGGTCATTCATTAGCAACTCACAGAAAGACTCAAAGTACCACTCCTCATCCTGTTATGTAAATAAACAATCTAAACAGAACACTTTTGATATGGAAGACATTACTTTTAGTGGTGTCGTCTAGCGACAATTACTGAGACACCCTGTGTCCCACACTTGCATTTGATCTCAGTCTATTCACAATGTATATATGTTTAACATGTAATTGAAATGAAATGATCAATTTACATGTAATAAACATGCTTTTGAGCATTTGAGCAAACATATGCATGAATTAAAGTTGCTCCGTTATTTTCAGGAATTTGATACCTCGAAATAAAAACTATATACTACTCAAAAATATAACTTCTATTAACAACTGAATTGCAGTATGAAATAATAAAAATTCAAAATAACTTATCTGACTTACTATTTCATTTGCTCATTACCTCTTCAATATCCACAGAAGCCTCCATGACGAGTTTGCTATCGCTGCCCACTACGTCCATGCTGTGGGTCTTGGCCTTTTTACATGGTGGTTCTGTGTCCAGAGACATCTGCTCACTGTAATGTCCAAAACTGTCTGTAACTTAACATGGCCATCACAGCACCTTTAAGTATGGGGATTAGATCCCCTTCAATTGAGAAAAACATGATCTTTTTTGATAAAATGGGGAAATTGAGTCTTCTGTCTTTTTCATTCAAATAAAGTTTAAAACATAGGAATAACAAAACCATATTTTCATTTATTCAATGCTTGACTCTATTTATCAATTTTTCCCCACTACTTCACATTATATTTTCAGTTTAAAAAAGCATCTGGGGAAATTTTGCTCATATAACTGGGAAAATGGGTGACATTTTGTCATTGGAAATGGGTCTGATATTTGGTCGAACTTTGAGGGGAGTGACGGTCTTGCTTAACCTTAATAAACCAAAGTTTTCTCAGTTGGATGAGATGAAATATCAATAGGAATAGAGGACATGTAATTTAATAGTTTAAATGTTTAGGTTGGTTTTATTTATTATGGGGTCAAGAAAATAATGAAAGCTTGTAGTAATATGTATAATCAGCAAAACAAACAATATATAGGAATTCATTCCTTAAATTTTCAATTCATTCCTTAAATTTGTATTTTCAACTTGTTTCTTCTTATAAATATGAGTTTTTATGTCAAATTAAAAGATTAGTACTTTCATCAAAAAATGAATATATCGAGTCAGCATAGATTTTGTATTACTGGCAAAACATTGCACCATAACAAATATGTACAGGACCATGTGATAAATTTCTAAACAAAAGATCGAAAGTCAGATGCAAATCTAGAATACTTCTGCTTGCTTAGCATACATCGTCCATTACTTTTACAATTCACTGGCAACTGGGAGCAATACAGAGTACAAATCAACACTTTCGTGTAATTGGATTGCCATTTCACAAAATGTACGAGAATGGGAGATTATGATAAGACATTTTCTAATGGCCACAGTTTGTGCTTTTCACTCAAGCTATGAGTTATCACATGTATGCTACTACAAATTATCACCTACACAAACATACAGTTCAAAATGAATAAAGTTCTACAGCATATTAAGTCCTACACTATAATGGATTTATAGAACCTGCATTATACGAGTTTTGTCACAGAAATACTTTTTTTATTTTGGAGTTCAAAACTTAACATTTTTAAATTACATTAAAAAAAAAAAACCAAACAAACACATCCTGGTATGCTTCTTGTGACGTCATTTTTGAATATTTTTTTTTTCATAGTTTGAATGGCAAATGTGATTTTACATATTACATCACTCTTGTTGTGTGACTACAGTGTACAAATGTACAATTACTTTGCAGTAGTTTAATTACATTTATAACGTTTTGCCTTTGATATCTTTATAAATTGTAATGATAGTCATTACCTTATGACTACACTGGAGTTGTGAAGAATGCATGTATAAATCTTGATAAATGTAGTACATCTATTTTAACCACTGGAAGTTCCAAATAAAAATGAAAGTTGAATTCAGGGAGAAATGAATTTAGACTGTAAATATTAAAAATAAATTTCGTTTTTGAAAATACATGAAGGTATGAACTGCAACACTTCACAAGGCATATTTTTCATGAAACACCAATGTACTTTATGATGTTTGCTGGCATGAAGCATTGCACTTCATACCCACATTCATTTTCAAAAATGAAATGTATTTCTTAATTACATTTATGTGAACAAGATATCTAGATATCAATTAAGTCTTTTTAGTACATAGTTATTGCTGTTGAAAATCAAACACAGTAGTTGATATCAAGATGTCAAACTAAAGATTAGGCATTTGTAATCAGAGTCAAATATTCCTAATGATATACAATTTAGAATTATGCATTGAAAATTTTGAGCCCCATGGACCTATAAATACCCAACTGGGGATATCAGATCTGCACAATACTGGTATACTAGATTATATACAATAATAGTTTTGGAAAGCAGGTCAAACATCAAGGTCAACTTCAAGGTCATAAATTTTGGTACCAATAAAAATAATTTTCATTCAGAAGTCTGTACCTCACATTAGGGTGCTCTATCACTCACATTACAAAAGTCATGCCCAATGATCAAGTTTTTGGTTAGACAATCAAAATGCACTTCCAAGGTCAAATACTTTTGTATCATTGGTTGATTGATTGATTGTTGTTTTCCGCCACACTCAACAATTTTTCAGTTATCTGGTGGTATCCAGTTTTTGTTGGTGGAGGAGAGAACCCAGATACAATGTACCTGGGAAGAAACCACCGACCTTCCAAAAGTAAACTGGCAAACTTTCTCACACATATTGGCGCGAGCGCGATTCGAACCTGCGCCAACTAGAGGTGAGAAGCCTTGTGATTTTGAGCACGATGCTCTAACCACTCGGCCATGGAGGCCCCTCTGGAATCATTGGAAAGCTATTGTTAAATAGAAAATACACATGAACAACAGGTCCACAGGCCTTATCGGTCACCTGAGTATTATTTAAAAGTATCACTAGCCCCAAAGGCTATGAAATTTATACTAATAATATTCCTGTTCTGCATATCCAACCTAACTTTTATTATTCAGCAAAAGTATAAGATCTGTCCTTAAAATATAAATGCCCCCAAAAGTGCCCATACTGGTGAAAGACTTCACATATGTTTTATAAACATTATGTGACTACTTTGGACCCATCCTAGAGTCAGAATCCTGAGAATGCAAAATTCACAATTCTGGCACACTGCATATCTCTTTCTGCTTCTCCTAAATTTATACATTATCCAGCAAAATTAAAGAAGTCTTTCAAATGATCAAGACAATAATCAATATGATAAGTGTGGCCCCAATCTGAAACCAAAACTTCTACCCCTGGGATCACGAAAACAATTTTGGTAAAGGGCTACATGTGCCTACTCCTCCTAAATATCTATTCAGTTTCAATTTAGTACCAACAACATTAAGGGGACTGGTTCATGCTTTTTGAAAAAAAAAAATTTTTGTGTGTTAACGATTAAATATAACTCATTTAAAGTTAACAACCAACACTTCGACCTTCTTTATGCAAGGATAAAAGCAATATTTTAGCCTTAGCTCTGTGTTGTGTAAACATGATTTGAGCCTTCATTATGTTTACAAACAAATTAGTGAAATGCTAATTTTGTAATTTAAAGCATTCTAATTATTGCACAGACACAAATTTATATTAAACATGGCACATTTTACCTATAAAAGAATACTCAAAATGTGATATACATGTGTGTGTATATATATGTGTGTGTGTGTGTGTGTATATATATATATATATATATATATATATATATATATATATATATACATACACACACACTATATCAATCATAATCTTGGATCTATAACCATGCATTTTAAAACCTTTGTGAATAATAACATCTCTCAATCTTTGTTTACATAACAAAAACTAAACTCTCTATAAAGAGCTTTCAACATGATGTTTAACCTTTTGTGAAACCTTTTAAACACATTCAGCAGTAGATTTTGATCATTAAAAGTGAAAAACAACATTTTGGGGGAAATAGTGAATCAGTCCCTTTAAAGATGTTATTTAAATGTTTTATACATAAACACTATCTACCAAGTTTGGCCCTGCTCCAGAGTCATGACTCGGGTCAGTATCATGAAATTTAAACTTTTAGTAAATGCCTTCCTGCTCTGCATCATTTAGTTTTTCTTACAGATGTTCATTTGCAAAGAAGATTTTTGAAAATCGGTCAATTTTTGTCCTACTTCTATGGCCCCATGAGTACAGTAGTCCTGGAATTTAAAATGTATGCCTGCTTTGTCCCAAAGATGCTTCATACCAAATTTGAAAAGAAGGTAGCTATCAAGAAGTTAAAAATGTTCCATTGTTAACATATGATAACGGACAATGCATGATGATGGACTAGAATCAATGGCAATAGGTCATCTTAATTCATCAAGTCAGATTACTCCAAAGATTCAAAAGTTTATGCAACAAACAAGTTCTTGAAAGGTAGGTCAAAAGTTAAATTCTAGGTAACTAGGAAACAGGGAGGGCCCTGCAGAGACCTTCCTTCATACATTACATGAACTAGTACTAATGACCCTGAATTTAAGAAATAAATGAAAAGTATACTGGCATGAAGCATTGCAGTTCTTTCTCTCATGTATTTTCAAAATGAAATCTATTTTTTGTTATATTTACAGTCTACTTTCACTTCTGCTGGAATTCCCAGCAGTTAAAATAAACATATTATATTTATCAATAATTCTTATGCACATTGTTTACAACTGCAACATGATCATAGAGAACCATCATTACAATTTGTAAAGATGTCAAAGGCAAAAACATTGGAAATGTAAATATTAATATTTGTAATGACAGATAAATGATATGTATGCAAGATGAGTGTACCTTTAAGCTTTATGTTGAAAGCTTTTCCAAGATGTTGTGTCCCAATGAAAGTTTATAAAACTTGGTCTGCTGTGACCATGACATTTGACTTTGTAACAATAACACCTTTTATAGGTGTCTTTCTTTAATCAACTCCTATGTATACAATATGAAAGGTCTATGTAGAGAATTTTTCAAGCAACTGTCATGATGAAGAATAGCTGACTTGGAGATTAGAGGTCTGTTCTAACCTTAATCTTTATCCTCATGACCCTAAACTCTATCAGTGTCTTTCCTTTAATGGTTGACTACCTTTGTACAAAATATTAATGCTTTATGTTAAAAACAGTTTCAATATATAAGCAGACATATGGACTGAAAGACAATGTACATTTTCTGTGTGTGTGTGTTTTGTTTTTTTGGTTGGTTTTTTTTTGGTTTTTTTTTTATAAATTTTGTTACTAATAAAAAAAGTTTTGAACAAGATTTCAACATATCAAATGTGAATGCTCAATGAAAAAATTTCAGAAGTCATGGCCAATGATCAAGTTTCTGATAAGTAGATCATAGGTCATTATCAAGGTCAAAATGTCAATGTGTTTGTGCCGTTGGAAAGAATTCCACTAAGAATAGACAAATGAAATATCATACCTCAAAAGTTACTGGCAATTTTTTTTCTTTCAAATACTCTAAAGTAACTGTTAGATAAATGATAAGCAGGACAAAGAATATGGAAGCCATACCTTTCATAGTTCAAAAAGGTATAACCATTGATGTTTTTGAAAAGTCCACATCACTCAAATTTTATCCTGTGTAAGGAGGAATAATGCACTAGAGAAATCTCATATGGATGAAAAGTGAAGATAAAGATCAATATTTTGACATTGAAAACTTCCAAATTTACCTTTAAAAGATTTAATTAAAAACATACTTTTAGGAGAAAGTATTCTGAAAAAAAATAAATTAAAACCCTGCTAGAGTCAAACTATGATCTGAAGATCAGCAGTCAACACATTGACCTATTGAGCTACCATGTTCCACATTTAGATTCAAAAGGAATATACAAGTATTGCTGACATTTTTTATTTTCATTCATGTTTCAACATGAAATCGGTCATTATGATGTGTGATATTCCTCCTTAAGTGACTTTAAGTCATGTTCTTTACCCATGGGTGATACCTTGGACAGAGCTAAAATTTAGTTAAATTGCATTTCTTGCATGCATGTGCAAATTTGGGAAAGTGTTTGGCCTGCAGTTCTTAAGAAAAAGACTTTTTAGTAATTACTTTTTTTTTTTGTGTTTTTTTTTTTTTTATCTCCCCTTTAAATAGACTTAAGAATATGTTAAGCCCTTTGCTAAGAGAAAATTTTACAAAAATTGGCCAAAGGTTTTTAAGATATGGCTTACATTCCACAACATTTATGGAAAATGCAAGAAGCACATTACTCCTTGAGCTATACAATAAACTCATCGCGTCTTTGGCTCAGGTGAGCTAAAAAGTAAATTATACATATATAACCTTCCAGGTAATTGTAGACTTTTTGTCTTACTTGTAGCAGTCTTTTGACCTCTGCTTGGCTAAGATTTTGGCTTTTCGTTTTATTCTGCTTTGTTCTCTAGCACTCTTTCCTCCTGCCACGTCTAGCAATTGTTGTTTAAGTATATCTGACACACTTCTCTATGAACAACAAATAAGCAAAAAATAATTTCACAAATGCAGTCATTGTTTTCTCTTTATAAGATTATATTTGTATCAAATAGTATGCAAGAAGCTGAACTTCACCTTATCTGAAAAAGATTCCCCATTCTCTGTCTTTATGCCAGACACCAAGTCTTCATCAGAGAAAATGTCTCCTCCAATTCCTAAGTTACCAGCCATATCAAGTCCAAGTCGCTTGTTAAGCATCTGGCGTTGTCGTGACAACTGGTCTTTGTCATTCATGCCTACAATACTGCTATGTTACAGTAGTTCCCCTTTGCTTACAATATAGTAAAAAGCAAGATCTAACCATCACCAGACTCTTAAAAAATCTTAGCTGAGTTCACTTTACAAAAATTCACACTGTTGTCAAGTTTAAATTACTTTTGAAAATTCCAGGTACATTATTACATGTTTTCTACAGAAGCCAAAGCCATGGTATTCAAATGTAAGAAAACACTTATTAATTAAACCTACTTAGTGGTTCTGTTTCGTACTGTTTCTCCTCTGACCCCAACAGTGATGCCCCCTGAGACAACACCTTGTCAATGTTGAACTGTGTAAACAACAGCTGGCTGGGACTTCCTTCAGAGATATTGCCATTGGTTTCTGCAAAACACAATAGAAATTCAGACGCCCATGGGTCATAATGCTCATTCTGTCCCCTTACTCATACAGAGAAAGACACATATATTACAAATTAAGGACAATAACAGTGTACAATCTTTATCCCTACTGTGTTTCACTCTGGCCACTGGGTCATGGTTTGAACAAGGCTTAATCCATACTGTATGTCTGACTGACTAAACTAAGTATCCTCACATGGTAATTAACTCCAATTTTTTTTTTTAGCATTCCTCAGTTTCAAGTAAAAAAATATATAAATATTTGACAAACTGACACATGATTCTGTGTGAAGGGGTTTCAATTTATGATGCAATTTAGCTTACCTTTCTTGATTGGTATGTTTGTGTTCCACTTTGGAACATTTCTTCCAATGGCCGACACTGCTTGTCCTGCTGCTATCCTAGTTTCCCAGCTTGGGCTCTTCAAAAAATCATGGACCTTAAAGGAAGAAAATAATGATAAATGTTGACAGACATGGCTTATCTTCTTCCTTCTATTCAATGCGACAATGTACACCATGAAACTGCTGGAAGGAAAGAATCTGAAAACAATGTTTTAAATTTCCTCACTTAAAATAACTAATTTGCAATATGTTTCTGGGATACTGTATGCATGAAAAGGAAGGTATAATACACCCAGTGACATTGTTTTGTGGAGTCAAACTAACATTCAATCAATCTAATCTTTATTGTTACCTTAGACAGCAGGTTTTGAAGTTCATATGGATGGAGTTTCTGAACCTCTCCAAGTTGTTCAGCAGCAGATTTCCTGATCAGTGGGGTGGATCCAGTATCCAGAAGTAAAAACAACCTGTCCAGCCTGTAATTTAATGCAAATTTATTGCCTTTGGAACATGTTTTCTTGTTTTTTTACAAACTGAAGTACAAGGGTGATCAATAAAGTTCAGAGGTCTTAATGAAATATAAAATGTATGCATTGTATGTATTCAGTAGATCAATCACCAATTACTGTGACACACTCATCTAACAATTTACACTCAAGTGCATGTAAAATTTTGAGATAAATGAACTAAAGACACTCCTTGCTTCCTCACGGTTTCATAACAGATGTCTATAATTGATCAGTATACTAATTACAGTTAACTTTTTACCATACACTAGAAAAATGGTTGTATCATTACAATTATTTTTTACATCTGTCAATGCATTCACTCATACCACTAGAAATTATTACAATAAACCTCTGCTGCAAGGCATTCAAATTCTTCGTACATCAAACGTTTGAACCCATGTTAAAATAGTAAAAAAATTCTTATGGATGCCATGCTAATTTCAAAATTGACACAAATACATCAAAATGTTTGATTTTTTCCTTTGCTTATTCCTTCCTGGCAAAACTTGCAAAATAATACATTTTATGGACGAATTACAAATGCCATATGTATTTTAATGGTTTGGTATTTTTGCACTGCTCCACTTCACTCTATTTGATATTAAAATTTCAGGTATAAATAATCATTTTTTTTTCAATGTTCCCCTATTTCTTGCTAAATTTTATTTACTTGTCATAGTTAATTTCATTGGTGGTATAAATTTTCCAAGTGCATGATGCTAGAGTACATAGCATAACATGATCTTGACCACAATTTTTATGAAGTATGTAGGGATCAAGCAAGCAGATGCAACATCTAGTTTAATTAGAATGACTCATTCTGGTAGCAAGGGACCACAAAAATAAGATGCATGCATAGAGCTACTAATAAGGAAGGGGGGGGGTCTAGTGGTTTGACTTGCAATGGTCATAGGTTGGAATAGTTTCTTGACATTTCATAGTGTTCTTTGACAAGGAATAAGAAATGTCTGCAGTGTTGCTGTCCACCTAGTTTGGCTGGTGTGGGGGTAAGGTAAACCTGTTATTTGTTCCTGACTGAGGGTTAAGCAAACCTGTGATGGACTGATGTCCTAATTTAATTGGGGGTTCTTGTCTCTCATCTGCATAGCAATACGAAATCCTGGTTTAAGCACATGAACTATTGTGAAATACATTTTTCAGTGACTTTCATTGTACAAAACACCGAAATAAGTGAGATCATATCAATTATAACCCAATGAACACACTCCATTTTAGAATGTTTGAGCCAAAGTAACACATTTCTCGTTATATATATATATATATAATGTACGGCACTTAGTAATTTTTTAAACACTCATAATTCATCCTGGGGTGATCTAGCTTAATTGGTATCACAAAACACTGGTCAATTTGTTCACTGCTTGCATGTTCATGTCCGATGATCGTTATTCTTTAATGCATTCCATTGCACAATATTAATAAATTATCCGTTGAACATCAACTTTTTTTATTTAATCTACTTCTAAATGATGGAAGCACGTCACAGATGATCTACTGAACGTGTTGACATATGTCAAACATACAACCGAGGCAATCCCTTGCACACAGCTGATGCAAGGACCATATGCCGGTTGGATGTTATGCAGTAGATTCGGAGCCTTACCTCGTTGCCATACTGTCAACACATCTAACTACTGAGTTAGCACTGCATGCTGAATCTCACGCTTCAAGATGTCGCCCTGAACTTTTCCTTGTATGACTTCGCAATACTTTGTTCATATATAAGCACTCTCTACTGCTAAAACATAGTGCAAACTTTTTCAAACAACACTAAAGTGATTATTTAATTTACGTGGTACCAATATCTGGCGGTAATGTTAAACTTTCAACCAAGAAAATATAAGTAATACTATGGCAAACTTGTTCTTTATTCAATCCTCGCCCACCCTCGACGGGCTCACTTTTTATACTGACTGCCATTTTACACTGCTTACCTAAAATAGCGGACTAAGTAACCTTTCATTGGTTGAAAATTATACCTTCTGACCAATGGGAATGTTTTCAAGTGTTTGAACGGTGTCTACTTTATGTAAAACCTAGTATTTTCAATATACGGATATAAAGAACTTAATCGAAAACCGAAGCCAAAAAAAAAAAAAAAAAAAAAAAAAAAAAAAAAAAAGAAAAAGAAAAAGAGAAGTGACAATGCTTTGTAGAATAAAATTCACAGATCCAAAAATATATGAGAGATTTTATTCTCGGATCATAATCCTATTAATCCAGATTTTTTTTTTTCAATGGATTGGGGGTGAGGTTCAAAGGTATTTTACAACTGAAACTCCGATCTATAACAATTAGTATCCAAAACAACTGAAATTAGAAAAAAAAAATTGGCAATCTGATAATACATATGTTTCCCCCCTCCCCCCACCGAATCCTCGGTCATGGATTTCCGTTTATTATTTGCCGAACTGTCAGTCAGCATGTATATGGAGTTTCGATAGTGAAAATTAGATGAAAATTCATTCGTGCTTTGCTACTTTGATAGCAAAACCAGATTTAATCTTTGCGCTTTTTATCTGTAGGCATCCTTTCAGAGAAATTTGATAAGTATAATCTAAGCATCATTTCTTCTTTTTTATAGGTGTTACTTAAATTTCCTGTTATTCAGGATCACAATTTTCCAAGAAAAAATTGGACGCAGCCCTTATTTCAGATATTGCACTTCTTTATTCAGCCTTTTTTTTTTTTTTTTTTTTAGAAATTTATTTATTAACAAATCAGTATTGTTTCGCCCGTGAAGCATGTCGATATTGAATTACTTCGTCCGTCGACTGTCAGTCTTTAGTCTTTTCATTTACTAAAGAGTGACAAAATATATCTCTGTCAATTTTGGTTAAGACATAAGTAAATATGTTTCTGAATAAATCCACGTAATTGTTTTGATGTGTTGAACGTATTTTATTGATCAAATCAAAAGGACTGGGAACAAGTTCTAACAACTTACTAGTCCCTCTTCTAGAAATATTACAGTATGTCACGTGAGATAGTAAGTACAATAATTAGATGATTACACAAGTTTCATCTATAAATCTGTGGACATTTATATTAGTCTGCAGAATCAAATTAACATGAACGCACAATAACAGTTTTGTTCAATATTGAACAAATCAAGGGGGGGGGGGGGGGGGGGGGGGGATGATATAGACATATACTTCCGTTATGTCCACATGAACAAAATGGAGAATTATTCGTAACATTCCGTTTATAAGATCATAATGAAGTATACCTTAAGGAGGGGGCATATATAGACATAGCCTGCTGCCTAATCCCTATTATGTTACTCATAATAAATATATCAATTAGAATAAATAATGAAGTATACAGTTGCCCTTAGACGTGTATCAATGATGTTTCCCAAAAGAAACTTATGATGATGGGTTTGTGGTTTCTGCTATCATATTTTTGCGGAATGAATTGAAATGGATTATCTAGCGTCTGCTTTTTTTTTAATAATTCCAATATTTTACGGAATCAGTAACAAATGATTGTTTTTGTTTTTTGGTTTTTTTGGTTTTTTTTAACAATTCTAGACTACATTCTGCAATAATGAATTGGTTTTTGTTTCGTGTATTATAATAGGACACATTTTCATGTTTATTTGGAATAGTTTATTTGGAATAGTTTATTTGGAATAATATTTAAATTGTCATGGACACTACCATGCAAAAATAGGAGACCAGTCACTATTCTAGCTGCACATACTTGTACTTTTTCTAGCTTTTCAGTATCATGAACAGGAAATCCTCGTACGAATTTACATCATTGTTTTTAATTCTATTTTACTATTTTTAGTTTATGTTTATTTACTAATCTACCAGAAGTCGAGTCTTCCTCCTCCTCCTTTTTTTTTTTAAGCTTAAAAATGAATTTTTAAAATAATTGAATCAATCTATGAACAATTGAGCAATATGCCATTGTCTAACTCGGGGGAATTTTACATTATGATAATATAGATCACAAGATTACTTGTAATATATTGCAAGACGTTTGTATAATTATCTTTTTTAAAAAGTGTTTTATGCACAGAAAAAAACTACTCTTGGTCTTTGAATTTGTATTACTAAGTCTTTGTATTATTATTGTTTATAATTAAATTTTCTATTATTTGACACTTGACATAACCTTGATATGTATGACATGACCGGTGTTGTTGATGAATAAATTGAATTGGATTAAATTCCTTTCTCGATGATTTTATTATGAAATTATAAGTTTTTGTTCGACACGATTTAATCACAAAGTTTTCATTTCATGTCTTGCAATTTTCTGATGTTTAACAAACTCTTTATACAAGGGTAAAACAAGATGTTCTTTTATGCTTTGTAAAGGATTGTGTAGGTTTGTACATGCCACGAATTCACTTAACACCGTTCTTTTGTACCTTTTTCAGCATTTTCTATTACTTAGATGGATTCCGAATGAATTTCCGGTGTACACATGAAAGATGGCGGAGACAGGCGTATTGCCGTTTGTCAGAGGAGTTGATTTCACTAAAAATGATTTCAAAGTAAGAAGCAAATTTAAATTTTGTTTCAGTATATTTTTGTCTATATTATTTAATCAGTCCTGAGTGGGTAACACCATTGGAAAGTGCAGTACATTCTTTTCAGACGTCTGCAAGCTTGATTTTTTTATTTTATTTTGCCGTACCCATTATCATTTTGTTTTTGAAAGAACCATTAAAAATATTTATTCATTCAGATTTGATACATTTAATATTTGTGCACGTCCTCTTATTCACACTTCCATGACATGTATTCTGTTTTTACTGTACTGCAGTCGAAGCTCTCGCATTTAGTCTATTTTAGGTGGAACTGTATGTGAAAAGGTTGATCAAGGGTTGCTCTTTTTCAGATAGACAGTTTTGTCGCTTGTACTTGTAGAATTGTCTCATAGAAACAGTGTATAGTTGTTACATATTAAAAGATCAAAGTATTAAAGAAATTGTTGATATCTGTAATAGGTTGATATCTTAACTAGCCTGAGGTATTACTTTGCTGAAAGTCTTTGGAGTTTAAGAATATTAGCAGGGTGTACTCAATTATTATTTATCATTATGCACAGTGTATGAAATTAACTTTTTAAAAAAATAGAGACATTCAGTCAATATTGATTTTAGTTTTTACAAACCAAAGTGATTTCCTTGTAGACTGATAATGAAATAACACTCCCAAATATCTCTTTTAAATTCACATTCCTGTTCTTTTTCTGATAACATTTGAAGACATTCTCTTTCATGTTGTTCTATTTCACTGAACAGCTTTAGCAGGTTATTCTGCAAGTGTTTATATACAAGCGAACTTGCTGACAGAGTTCTTTACTCTTTAAAGCTTCAGTTTACTGATTTTCTTACCTTTAACTATACCACTTTGATTTAAGTACCATTTTAGTGGGATGAAAGTATAATTATTCCCCTTTTTCATTCAATGGAACAGTAGAATAGCTGTCCAAGTTTGTTACACAATACAAAGTAATCATAATGGTAATATGTTACCAGTTCTGTAATCCCTGTGGGGATCCGGGTTGTCAGAATAGATCCTCAGTACCCCTTGCTTGTCATAAGAGGCGACTAAATGGGGTGGTCCTTCGGATGAGACTGCAAACTGAGGTCCCATGTCACAGCAGGTGTGGCACGTAAAAGATTCCCCTTTGCTCAAAGGCCATAAGCGCTGAGCATAGGCCTAAATTTGCAGCCCTTTACCAGCAATGGTGACATCTCCATATGAGTGAAAGATTCTCAAGTGGGACGTTAAACAATATTTAATCAATCAATCACCAGTTCTGTAGCGATGAAGTAGTTATAATTTACATGAATTAGAAGCAATTTAAGGTCACACCCAATGTTTGTACCATTTTGATTTTTTTTTTTTTCATGATACAAATACATAGGTAATTGTCTTGTATGATTTCCGAAATAGGTTTAAATTCTATATTGTAGTAATATTACTATACTTTAAAAGCACAAGTAGAAAAAATACCTTTAAAGTAAGATTTTTAGTAGAATTCATCTAACAGTTTGAAGACAAATCAAAGCAGGCTTACAGTCATTAGTTATATTGGCAGTAATGCAAGGTTCCCAGGTTTGATTTCTGGTTGATCCAATAATTTTTATTTGATACAATAACTTAGTAGTATCTGTACATACAAACTTCTATGATACATAAGGATTGGCTTTGCATTTTTCTTGCCACAACCAGGAATTACCAAATGTCGCAGACATGGTAATATACCCCAAGTTCGTTTTGCAGACACAAGATTGGATGCAAGTGAATTGTACCCTCAATGTCATAAAATTATACATACTATTGAAATGTCACATTTGTCCCTAATTCTAAGATATTGTGAACTAAAGTATATATTTGATGACAGCATTTGACAAACACTGTAGACAATCCGGGCGATAGAAATTTTAATTGTTGACTGACAATTTTTTACAAACATTTTTATCTGTTGGTTTACCATCTATTTCACACATCATATGCAGCAGAACACTTCAAGCAGTATGTACATTTACAGTTGAACTTAGGCCAAAAGTTTCAAAAGGTATAAATGCAAAGAGCTGAAATCAAAATACTCATTTAATGACATATACATGTACAATTTTATTGTGAAGTCTTGAAACAATAATTATGCAGGCTATAATCTTACTAATTTTGATGAAGAAGGGGTCTTTGCATGTGTCATGAAAACTAATCTTTACAAGTTAGAACATCATAGTATACATAAGCATTGCTTTTTATAATTTGGTTGCAAGTATTCCACTGATCAGAAAATTTTGCTCAAGTTGATGGGAAGGGGAATGAAACTGATTTGAATAATTTGGAAAATAAAAATAAAAGAGGTTGTAAAGTGAAGTGTTTAAATACCTGTGGAAAATTCTTCAGCTTAATATTCAGTAATTTTTGTGTATTACTTGCTTAGCATGTCAGGAGGGACAATTCCAAATTCTTGATTGTAATAATCTTATTAAGATTATGTGTGCATTTTTCCATTCTCGTATGTAATTTTTCTGCCCGAGAAAAAATAGAATTGTAGAGGATGAGATGTGATATTTAAATTTTTGATGAATTGTCAAAGAAAAAGACAATAAATAACTTAGGCAACATGCTTGCTGTATAGGTCATGGTAAGTTTTGGCCAAGAATCAACATTTTTACTGGTAAGTTTTTTAGTCTGCTCCAAATATACACATAAAACCTTAGCCTTTCATGCTCCTGCTGCAGATATTGATATGTAATTATATTATTTTCAGGATGGTAAATTTCCTCATGATGTTGCAGACATGACTGGATTACGATGGCTAAGACTCAACAAAACTGGTCTTGAAAACATTCCACCAGAAATATATAAACTGAAGAAACTGGTATTTTTCTTTATTATGTTTCACTAAATAATACCCCACATAAGAATCACATTGCATGTGATTTATTGATGAAAAGTTTCATACTTCTGTGTTTGATATTTTATTTCTCTTGAGTTGAATTAATATTTTTTAATGAGAGAAAGTTATACTGAAAGTATGAGTGACTGTACTTAACAGTAAGCTTTTATAAACAGTACATGGGTTAGAATTTTTTGTCAGTTGTAATTTTATATTTACATTCATTACATTCTTACAAGCACAAACTAAAGGTTAATATTTCATAAACGTTAAACTTTTTAGGATTATCATTGTATATGAATAAATTTGACTTAATCTACATGTAAGATAACCACCATGCATGAAATAATGAAATTGTAAATATTAGAAAATATCTTCCAGCTTTTAAAAGTATATGAGATAATATACCTTGACGATGTTCACACCAACATAAATTTCATGAAGTGCTGATACACTATTCAATATGCTGGTTTGAAGAGGCTCAAGGTTTATCATCTGATATATCTTCAGTTTCTTAAATCTTGTGTACTTTCAATACTTAAATAGAGTGAAGTATTTCAGGATTCATTGTGCAACCATATTGCAACAAAATATTAAAAAATAAAATACTAAGACTGTCAATCTCCCAAAATTGGGTTAGATAAAAGGACCCTTCCCAATAAGGAATATCTGAACTACTTTTTGCTGATTCCATTGCGGTTTTATTGTTTAGTATGACCAACGAGCTCTCATTTTGTGTTGGGCAACTTTTCAGTAAATAAGCACACTACATGTATCAGGTGTAATGAGTTCAGGCACTAAGTGTCGTTTTTGGCTGTGGAAAGGGGAGGTGCAAATGGAGTTTAAAGTTTCCTTCATATTTGTCTGAAAATTCTCAGTTAGCAAGATAAGTAGTTGTGCCCAAAGCCCAAAATTGGGGGGGGAGGGGGGTATCCTTTCATACACAAGTTCAATTCATCGGTTCATCTTGCATTTTCACTACCATTTATGACAACTATAAAAGGTGAGCAGGTAATAAAATGATGTTTGCATTAAAAATAACTCAAGAAAATCTAACAAACTGAGTAAATATTCACATACCATACAGCAGAGGAAATACACCATCGATGCTGCAAGTTATTATTGAAACACCTTCCACAACCAAACATCAGAAAGTTAATCTAATAGCTTTGTTTTTGGTACTAGGATATTCATTTGCTACATTTCTGAAAAGTAATCTTTAAATCAGGCAGATATATTGTATCAGAAATGAATCAAGAGTTGCCCAAGTGAAGTGTAATTTTCGTGATTTCTTTTTCTGAAGAGTTCCAAATTTTCTTAGTTCCGATATCCCATATTTGAAAACAAGCAAAATTTCGTAATTTCTAGTCTAAAAGTTCCTGGTTTTGAGACAATGTAATTAAAATGCATTTCTCAAATGATCAACCATTGTCAAAATATAGAAAAATTCAGGGAGTTCTAGACTACACTTCATGTACATAATTGGTGTGGGAGTGGAGTGTTACTGAATGACCTTAACTAGTGAGTCTCTGTCTGGGTCTTTACTTTTAAAAAGAAAAAAAAAAATCTTTGATTAAAACAAAAACCTGGATGATTTTAAGTTATATTAAAAAAATTTCGCAATCTGGTTAAAATATATATTGCGATGAATTTCCAATCCAAAGGAATTGAGATTCTGTCCCAAAAACTGTAGTTACAACCCTGATTATACTACGTGTATATTGCCTTGTTTGTGATTTTTTAATACCCAGTAATAGCTTGGTTCTTTAATATGGACTGCTATTTTTAGAACATCTCATTATGTGTTATATCTTTGTTATGCTAGTGTTTGCACTTGAATTATTACAATGCAATACATATACTATGTCAATTACAGGAGCATTTCAATATAACCAAGAACAATGTGGAAAATCTGGGAGATGATTTGGTCAATCTGAGTGCCTTACGTACTTTGAACTGTCGGCATAATAGACTCGTAGATGAGGGAATTCCCAAAGACATTTTCAAGCTAGAGGATCTTCAAGTTGTGGTACGTTCTATATATTTGATGTAATGCATATATTTCAAATATTTTGTTGTATAAAAAAAAGCAAATTGATATTGAATTACTGTAGAATCGTTATTTTTGTGGGGTAATTATTTTTGTGATTTGAGACATTGTTTTCATGGTTGATTGTAATTCATTGTTGCCATTCTTTCCTCTTGTTTATGAAGGACTACAGTTTCATTGATATGCCCATATGAAGAAAACAATTCCCACCCCACATGAAAATTAAACATTTGCAGCTTCAAATTTTTCTGCTGTGGAGTACAAAATGAAAATACCATTTTCTTGGCAGCAAGAGGGAATGGGAGGGGGGGGGGATTGATCCAATATGAATAAATTTAAAATGAAAAGAAAGAAACAAATTTTGATGCAAATTTTATTAGCTTTTAAACATGATATATAATTTATTTAATGATGTTTTCTTTGAAGGATTTGAGTCATAACAATTTGAAAGAAGTGCCAACAGAGCTGGAGAAGGCCAAAAACTGCATTGTGCTGAATCTGGCAAACAACAAGTAATTTTTTCTGATATCTAAAATATAACATGGAAAATTGAATGTGCGATATACATGTATTTTGTTTCTATTTGATTTCAATCTTCAAATGGTTACTGGTTTCATTTCTGATTATGTGATACAGTAAATACAATACTCAAAATAATTTTCAGATAAAGCAATTATCTTTGATAGATAAGTTAGTTTTGTGATCTTGATAAATGTATTTCTTTTGTTTTTCAGTATTGAAATGATTCCAAATCAGCTGTTTATCAACCTCACAGATCTGATATATGTTGACCTCAGTGACAATGACTTAGGTAACCATTGCTGCAGATACTGTCATCAATATACACGTTCATGCATGTGTAGGGTATTAGCTTACTGGAGTCTTTCTTATGAAAATTTGACCAAGGCCTGTATGTACAAATATGTGTGCAGAATCTTCACACACTTTCAAGTTCTACTTTAAAGCATTTTCTAGACAAGTCTCCATAAATGTCCCTATAGTGACACAAATGGCTCTCTATTGACACATCCTCTCCAGTGAATTGTAGTGATTTAAATGACTCTTTATTGATGTATTCCACTAGTCTTTGTTGACACATCCCTCTAGTGATTCAGATGACTCTTATTGACACATCCCTCTAGTGATTCAGATGACTCTTTATTGACACATTCCTCTAGTGATTCAAATGACTCTTTATTGACACATCCCTCTAGTGATTTAAATGACTCTTTATTGATGCATCCCTCTAGTAATACAAATAATTATCTTATGATACATCCCTCTTGTAATACAAATAATCCTCTAATGACACATTCCTCTAGTGATACAAGTGATCTGTCCCTAAAATGGCTATCAACTGTTTCTTTAGAATCCTGTACAATTTTCATTTTTGGAGCCATCAGATATATCATGAACAACATGATTTCTGATTTCCTAAAATAAAATTGATCCCTTCATATGTATATTGCATCTACATCATGTCTTGTTCCTAAAAGTACCACAGGAGTCTTGCTATTGGTCTTAAGGCTGTGAAGATATTTTTACCTGACATTTTAAACTTGCTTGGTTGATGTGAATTTTTCTTTTATTATGATTTTAAAATATGAGGTCAAGAACCTGATGAATCTTGAGAACTTGTCTGTTAAATAAATTGTGGATCATGGATTGTTTAAACTTGACATTCTTTATCCTTATTTGAATTTTTTTTTAAAAATCTTTTTAATACTGTTTTGCAGAAACTTTACCTCCACAGATGAGAAGACTGACAAATTTACAAATTCTTATCCTGAACAACAATCCTCTAATTCATGCTCAACTGAGGTATGAACTTCATTCTGAAATATTTTCTTCATTTAAGTTCAATGGATGTTCTATAGTAATTATGCCTTTATCTGCAAATAAAAGTGTTGTGTGTGTATAGGTTTAGTAGAATGTATCCAATGTCTGTCAGCCTGTCTGTCTGTGCAATCATATCCAGATCATAACTTTGTGACAAAAAAGGCTTGGCACAAATATTTCTTATTGTGATACTCATATCTAACATAAAAGATTGCTCATGACCTATGAATGTGTCAGGGCCCAGGACCAAGGTCATCTGGTAGGTTAAGTTGAACTTTATAGCCAAGTTAGCATGTTCATACTTGACACAGAAAGTTACAGATGATGGGAAAGTGTGTCTTGAATTTGTATTAAAGTCATGTAGACAAGGTCAAGGTCACTGGGAAAAAGGCACAAAATTATATGCACTATATTATTAGAACAAAAAGGTACCAGACAATCATTACTTTATGAAAAGGTTTCTTTTGACCTGTATATGAGATGAAGAGATTATGAGATAAAGAGATCATATATGTACATTTTATGTTATGATCCAAGACCAATGGTGTTTTGTTTGAAAATGTTGAGGCCAATGGGGAAAATTGAAGCTTTTTATCCAACCTATTCATTTGTAACATAAGACCTAGTGAGTTGGAGAATGTTAGATCTTTTAGGCTAGTTAATGATATACGCATTTTTGTGTGTATAAACATGGTTGACAATACCTTCTTCGTAAAATACAGTGAATATACAATGCTCAAAGATTTACACATTTTTTGCAGACAATTACCAGCCCTTGTTGCCTTGGAAACTCTCCAGATGAGAAACACCCAGAGGACCCTGGCAAACTTTCCATCAGGTTTGGATTCTCTCAGTAACCTACAGGGTGAGTAATCATGATGAAAGTAAAGTTATACAGGGCAGGGCTTCTTATGACTTTGTGGCATCTTCCACTTTTCAGTGTTTATCATGGAGTGGGCTTTCATGTTAATATAAATTCAGGCAATGAACTTTTGAGTGGGCTGACTAAGCAAGTCAGATCCTTGTTGCCAGTGTTCTAGGGAGCTTTGCATATATGTTGAGTTTTTTTGGCTGGTGTGAGGAAAAACAAGTTCAAAGCAGAGAATTCTGGGAGTGTATTGTCAGGAGAAATTGTACCTAGTTTTGTGGTTGATAATACTGCATAAGAAACTGTCTTATAAATATATTGTTATCTTATGTTTAGTGTGCAAGTTTTCTATCTTTCATTGTATGAAACATTCCGGAAAAATTAATATTTATTCTTGAATGTCATATTGATCTCCTGCAAATGGCAACAGCACTAGCAAGTTAATATGACCACCATAAAAGTGGATGTATCAATTACATGTACAGCTTCATCATATACTGTAGCTCATATAAGTTACACTTTTATTAAGATATTTCTCTAGTAGATACATTGTAGACAGACACCACTTCTTGTATATATTAAGCAGGGAATTGATACTTTATTGTGCCTTTATTGATAAACAATGATATTTGTAAATTTTATAAGACAACAAAAAGTAGGATTAATGATAAATCAAAGCAGAAAAAAGTAGCAAGCTAGCCGTCCATGTAATTAATCCTGAGTGGAAGTACACTGAGATAGGTAGTGGGAAGTAATGGTAGACACAGTAATTTATGTGCATGTAATCAGTGGGTCGCCATCAGAATGAAATTACAACTGATAAGTCTGAATAGTTTTAAATTGTACGACTTTCCTTGATAGTCCATCAATTACTGAATGAAAATACAGTAGAAATAATTCAACTTGTGTATGAGACTGATCTAAGTTGTCTGACAGTTTATCAATTTGTTGTTACAAAGACCCAGAGAAAACATAATACCTTCATTTAACAGAATAGTGGAGTGTGGTTTTAAGTCCATGTAAGCAGTTTTTAATTTTCTCTTTCAGACATAGATTTGTCTGGAAATGATCTTCCTCGAGTCCCAGAGACTTTGTATAAACTGACTGCCATTAAACGTTTGAATCTCAGCAGCAACCAAATCACAGAATTGTCACTGGTTATAGGTAGGTGTTATAAAGGGATGTAACCATTAAACAGAGTGAAATCTACAGTTCTTAAAGAGGTGTAAACATTATACAGTGAAATTTACAGATCTTAAAGCGGTGTAAATTTTAAACAGAGTGAAATCTACTGATCTTAATGCTTTAGGATTTATTTTTACAGATACATGGGTGAATTTGGAAACCTTGAACTTATCAAGAAACAATCTTCCTGCACTCCCTGTGAGTAGAAATTAAAAATGATAGTTTTTTTTATATATGTATCAGAGATCCAGAGGAATGCCTAGTTATAAAACAAAATGTCTGTTCCAGAGTTCTTTGCATAAACTCTCCTCACTGAAGAAACTTTATGTGAACTCCAATAAATTAGATTTTGAGGGAATTCCAGCAAACATAGGAAAGTTACACAACCTAGAAATCTTCAGTGCTGCCAACAACAATCTTGAATTGATTCCAGAGGGACTGTGCAGGTACATGGAATATGTATCCTTCATGCATGTATTATTTGCAAGGGGAAAAAATTCTACAATATAGCAACTGTAGATAGTTTGTTTCACTTAAATTGGCAAATTGCTGTACACAGGAATGTAAAGTTACAAGGGTTACCACGGTGTACAATCTGAAGGACTTTTAACTTTGATATAAATTTATGGTACTGTAAATAAATGAGAGCAAGTCTTTTGATTTTACAAGAGCGACCTGTCACAAGTTATCTTGTATATTCATTACTTGCATGTACATTTACTTGAATATTCATTACTTGCATGTACATTTACTTGGGAATCTTTTTACTGGAAATACTTCAATTCACAAAGAAACATACATATATGTATTTCAGTATAATGTACATTACATTCCTAGATGTATAAGTTAGAGTCTTGGAGTAGTAGTCTTGGTAGTTTTGCTTTTTGTATTTTGTGGTTTTGCAATATACATCTGACATTTCTCTATACAGATGTGGAAAATTAAAGAAACTTATTCTGAATGGAAACAGACTGGTCACACTACCTGATATTCTTCATCTTTTGCCAGATCTTGAGGTAAAGACAATATAAATTAGCAGTGAAAAGTTCACAAAGCATTAAAAAAAAAATCATTGATTCTACTTATATTATAAAAGAGTTTTGTATACATGTGTTGGCTCAAGAGAGCTTTCTGATTTGAATTGTTGCCATTGACAACTTTGTACTTCTAAAGATCCTCAGGTTCAATTTTAACCAGATCATAGCACAGTTTATTTTTGGATGAAAGGGGATTTAAGTTTGTTCCTACAAAGGGTTGCGATATGATTTGACATTAATTTTAATACACCACTTGCTCTCCAGGCAGGTGAATTCTAAAACTTTACCTACCTGAAATTGATATGGATTTGTCTGAATCCTAATAGAAAGAAAATGGTAAACAGAAAATTATATTTACTGTCAAGAAATGACTCACAATGTCTTTAGATCTTTGCAAGTGGTGCAAACCATTCCTATGTCTGTGTTGATCAACCTTTTTTCTGTGAACTATGATGAATTGACTTGTCATACTCCGAGTTATTCAAAGTAATTCATTCTCTATTCATCAATAGTTATAAAAGAATATTTCAGAATCAGTAGCATTAAACGTCATTGCTTAAAGTTTGTTTCATTATGAATTGATTTTATTTATTATACACCTGTCTTTGTGAGTTGCCAACTTAGTCAATTTTTGAGAAAGTTTTTTTTTTTAAGAGAGCTCTTGATTTCTTTATATTAAATTTTATTTAATTACTGCCTGTTATAGTTTATAAACTAGGACCTTTTATTCATATGTTTCAAATGAAAGCACACTTATTGTGAAATGATTTTTATTGCCTGTTAGGGGAAAATGATAACAATTTTACTGGGTATAGCAAAGTTTGGTTATAATGAACTTTTTTGATGGCCCTATAGATTCACTTTAACCATGTATATAGTTGTCCAATGGCAGGTCTTGACTTAATGTGTGGCCACTATTGTTCCAAAATTAATGAGTTTCATATCTGTTTGAGAAAGGTGATTCAAATAAGGGTTATGTGGCCCCTGGGCCTAAAACTTGCAAAGTTTTATTGGAGGCCAGTAATTTGTAAGCATTTTATTATGCTACATTCATAGACCCTGGATGTGCGGGATAACCCTGATTTGGTAATGCCACCCAAACCAACAGAGATGAAGAAGACTTTTGAGTATTACAATATTGACTTTTCCCTCAACAACCAGTTAAGATTGGCTGGTGCCCCCACAGCCCCATCTACTGGACAATCTCCTGGTAGGTACCGTTACGGTTTCTTTCTGCCTTTTATTTTACATTACTTACAGAAACTTAAATTTAGTTCATTACAATTTTCGCAAAACTTTTAAAGACATTAAGTGCTTCAACAAATTCATATTCCATGAAGAAAAATTCTAAGATTTGAATTTTAATTTAGTTCAAAAAAGTGATCCAGTTGCTAGAAAATTGAGATTAAGAAGACGCAGAGATGGACAAGAAAGTGAAAAAGTTTTAAAAGTAAGTTAATAAACAAACAAAATGTACTACATTGTACTTACCAGCCAATCCTTAAATGTCCATGCAAGACCTATTATATGTAACGTGTAACACTCATGAGAAAACTACAAAAAATCAATGATTGTTTTGTACAAGTAGTGGTTCTGTTACAGGGTATGAGAGATGTAGCGAAAGAGAAAGAGCATATGCCCAACTTGGAAGAAGAAGTCAGGGAACCCCTTAGGTAAGTCAAACCTTCTAATACATACATGTATTTACAATGTATTATGCAGTAATTTCAAACAAAAAATTACTTAAGCATAACATTTTGCAAATTTATGGTTCTTTGGTGATGATGGTGAGACAAGATTGATCGTATATTGTATGTTAGCTACACTAACTGCAATAATTAATATAGCCTCAATATTTATATTTTGTGATTTATGGAAGAGAAATGTAAACATACATATGAAATATTGAAAAGATGAATAAAAGTATCAAAGAAAAGATTTTTTAGAAATGTAGCCCTCAGAAATGTCAGGATGTTAAAAATCGGGGAGGGCTACATTATTGCAGCTCAAGCTTTATATAGATATATAAATCAAGTTTTCATTTTCTCCTGGAGATTTAGCAGACAAACTATATTTATAACTCAACTGTATAGCAATAAGGCCTCTAACAGATCTGATAATCTGTGACATGTATATTTGTTTGTATGTCCATTGGATTGGTTTCATTGATAATATTTCAAAAATACCTTATTGATGAAAATGATAGTATATATGTAAGATTGGACAAATGCAGATAAAATATGTGAATATGTACCAGGTTTATGAGCTAATACTTGTATACATATACATGTTTCACAACTCTGTGAATTATTTTTCCCTCTGTGTTGGTTTGAGTACCTAGAGTTCCTCTCTGTATGGGGTTGAGGTCCGAGGGTGGCTCTTCTGCATAGAGTTGAGGCCCCAAGATGGTTCTTCTTTGGATGGAGGCCTCAGAGTGGCTATTCTGTATGGAGTTAAGACCATTGAGTCTCTCTTTTGTGGAGTGGAGGCCCCAGAATAGGACCTCTCTGTAAGATTGAGGCCCCTGAGTGTTACTTCTAATGGTGTGGAGGCCCAAGTGTTGTTTCTCTGTATGGAGTTGAGGTCCAAGGGTGGATCTTCTATACAGAGTTGATGCTCTTGGATGGCCTCACAGTGTGGAGTGGAGGTCCAAGGGTTTCTTCTCTTTATGAAAGAGATCTAAGACAAACTTGATGTATGGAAATTATTTTAAAGTTTGATAGGTATTATTGTACATATACTGAAATAATTAAATTGTTAATGAAAAACTTCCTAAAATTCCAGAAGATTTAGTGATCTATTAAGGTAATATCAACTGCAGTCTTAATTTCAATGATTAACTTGTTAATTAAATGCTGATATTGATTGTGAATGTTAAAGAATTATGTGGCTTCAAGTTTGCTGAGCTGTTAACAGATGTAATAAATATTGGTATGGCTAAATTATGTACATTAAATGATAAATTGGCTTTTAATTCATTTGCTAGTTTCTTTAGCTCTAAAGAAAAATAATAACATATTTCTGCTCCTCTGTTCACTCTTAAAATGGTAAATGATGATTGAATGTTTAAACTGGTAATTTGATGATGATATATGCAGTGTATGTATGATTTATTAAATTGCACAAAGATATGACTGGTGTGATGCTTCATTAATACAACATTTTTCTCCTGAACTGACATTTTGTGTATTTTACATGTATGTTTTAAATTGCTATTTAATACCATTCTGTGACTTGTGTACATATTATAGACCCAAAAAATGGAACGAGCATCTTCAGAAACCCCAGCTGGATTACAGTGAAATATTTGACGAAGACGTCGGACAAATTCCAGGTTAGATTTCTAACAAATTTATAGTTGTATAACAAAAAAAAAAATAATAAAAATATAATTTTAAGTTACAGTGATTTTGTTGAAGTATCAAATCGTATACATTGTAAACGTGAAGGAGTAAATGAGGCTTTAGATTTTGGTTACACTATACTTAAAGTATTTTTTTTTAACAAAATTGTGCAAAAGCATCGATATTGAAATAACTTGTGATTTTGCAGGAATCACATGTTGGGAGATTGAAAATTTCTTGCCAAATCCCATTGATGAAGGTAAGGGTTTTTGTGTAATTTGTTGGTTAATAAAAGATCTGACAGCAGAGAGATATTTATAGTCTTCAGTTTGTAACTCATTTGAACGGAAGTCTTAGCAATGTTTTTGCAGAGTTTGTCTTTCATCTTTCTATACGTACAATATCTTTGTTAAACTTTTCACAATTTACATTTCTCTTCTACAGAAAATTATTGAATTGGAGATCATAGAAAAATAGTGAAAATTGGTAGGAGACACTTAAAAATCTTCTCCAGAATCACTTTGCTGGACATAAAAAAGAGTTATGTTTATGCTTCTTTTATGTAGAGTTTAGCTTCTTTGAACCATGGCTGCAAGAGTCAGCTTAGGACCATAATAGCAATTCAAGCTCTTGTTTAGCATATTTATGTGTAACCTTAGTTCAGTTTAGTTCATTAAGCTCCCCCCACTTTAGCCCTTTTGGTTCAGTGATGCCCGTAGGTGTAGAACTGTAGCTCTCCAAAAGAAATGATGTTGACAGTCTGGTCTGTCAAATAATTATTTTTTCTGAGAGCTACAGTTCTGCAACGATGAAGCCCCACATTCTTAGGAGATTCTTTTACTACTTTCAAAAAATATTGATCATTCCATAAACTTTTTATAATGTAGATAGAAGGCATTCTGTGTGTAAAAAGTCACTAGAAGGTACATGTATGATTTAATTAATATAAGGGCATGCTGATTAGTGTTTCATTTATACAGCCGTTCGCTCAAATTTATTTTGTATACACGTGCATTTACAGTGTTATATGAAATATTTGTTACATTTTATTCTTTATGATGTTCATTTGTTATTCAAGCAATGTTGTACTATACATTTACATGTATGTGAAGAAATATATTATTTGATAAAGCTATCTGATATTGAATTGTGCCTTTTCTATTCTCAAGGCAAATGCAATGTACAGTGTATGTGTATATTTAAAAAAGGTTGGTTTGACAATGCAGTATAGGTATATACATATATGTTTACATTGATGATTGTATATTGTGTACCATCATACAAGTACATTATTATCCATTCCAGACTGATTGTCATGTGTAGATCATGTGACATAATGTATAATGTATGTATTGAGACATGAATACAGTGTATGTTGTGCAAGAAAATATATGTATATAGACATTTTTACACCATGTGAAAAGTATTTATTTCTGAAAGTAACCTTGATTCAAATATAAATATGGTCATACATGTTTATTGCATATTTTGAAAAATTGAAATCTGCACAATGTGAAACTGCATATAAAATTTGAATTATGCCCAAAAAAATTTATGTAAGGTTATACACAACATTTCTGACATTTCCTTTAAATTTATTTTTTCATCTCTTACATTTGAAGAGTTCTATGATTTCTGAAACTACCATACTTTGTATATCTGCCTGGGTAGCTCAGTGGTTAGATAAACTAACTAATAATGCAAGGATCCAGGGTTGATTTCTGATTGATCCAAAGATTTTTCTCCCAGTATTTGCTATATTGACTTAGTAATGTCCATATACACAACTTTCTGTACAATATAAAAGCTGACGTTCTATTTTTACTTGCCACAGCTAAGAACTAAGAAAATATTCAAACTTGAACAAATCAGGTAATAGATGTGTACCCCAAGTTTTTTTTGTAGAAACAAGATAGGATGCAAGTGAATTGTATTTGTAATGTCAAAAAATATTACATGTTATTGAGAAACTTTACATGTAACCTTATAATATATGTAGTTGTATATATCAGAAGCTCTTTATTTATGTTTGTAAGATTTGTCCCTTCTGTTGACAGCGATGAATGGAAAGTTTTATGAAGCAGATTGTTACATCGTATTGAAGACCTATATAGATGATACAAACAGCATCAACTGGCAAATCTGGTTCTGGATTGGAGAGAGATCCACTGTAAGACCACGTCTCATTAGAACATAATCTTAGTTATCTCCACAGGGTGGACAACATTACAGTTTTACACTATCATAGTGATACCCAAATGTTGATACAGTAAATTCGTTATGGATTTTTATTTTCCAGAATTCAAAATTTTTTAAAAAATTTCTTGCTTTGTTTTACAAATTTTTTTTTCTGTAACTTCACAAATTTATGGTGAAAAGATAAAAAAAAATTTGTATGAGCTAAAAAATGATTATGTATTGTATTCATTCAGTTGTTCATCATTCTGTTTATTTAGTTACTGCAGTAGTGATATTTCTTGATATATGTAATTGTTCATAATGCTTGAGTTTGTTAGGAGATGACCACCTCAATAAATAGTAAATAAACTGGAGCAAATTTGAAAGTTAAGTTTGTTTTACAGCTGGATAAGAAGGCATGTTCAGCTATCCATGCAGTCAATCTCAGAAACCTGCTGGGAGCCGAGTGTAGGACAATTAGAGAGGAGATGAATGATGAAAGCGATGAATTCTTAGATCTTTTTGAAAATGGAATTTCGTACATCGCAGGTGGTCGCACAGCCAGTGGTTTTTACTCAGTGGAAAATATTGTAGGTTTACAAGTTATATTTGTTAATGACAGATTTGTTCCATAAGTCAGTGTACATGTTACTTATCACTATAATGAGTATGTTCATTTTCTTATATTGAATATTTAAATGATTATTTTATTAGGTGTATGAACCAAAGATGTACAGAGCATCTGGAGTCAAAAGGATTCATCTCGAAAGAGTGAGTGTATTTCAGAACCTCCCTTGTAAAGCTCCCATACGCTATGTACATGATTATCAGTAAACAGCAAAACATTACTTGTTACAAGTATAACAGACCTCCAAGGACAGTCAAAACAGTTTCATTTCATGATTATAGTGAACCTCCAGGGCAAGCAAAAATCACTTTGCTATAACCAATAATATCATTTCACAATAAGCATGAATTCATTATAAACAAGTTTTACTGGATCTATTAAGAATTCTATTACTCTTTGTACTTCATGGAGTGTATTTGACTTTGTTATGACTGTCAATTCCCTGATAACTTGTCTGTAATATACATGTTTTATGGTACATCAGAAGAAGCCTGTATCTTGCTGATGTCAGTTACACAGAGAGTAAAACACTGCAGTAGTTTATACTTCCAAGTTTATGATACATGTACCTGTGTTTTACATTTACCTCTGTTTTACGTGTACCTCTGTTTTACATGTACCTCTGTTTTACATGCACCTCTGTTTTACATGTACCTCTGTTTTACATTTATACCCTTGAATACAAGCAGCTGCTAAATCCTATCATCACGTTTCAGACGGAATCTCTGTTGTCACATTTGGACCGGCGCTTTGTTTTCTTGTTTGACTGTGGGATGAACATCTTCATCTGGTCAGGAAAGCTGGCTAAAGGTGTCACTAGAACAAAAACAAGGCAAGTACTACTAAAGGCAGTAAAACACAACCCATATATGTATTTAGTAGTCATAGCATACAGGCAATGTGTGTCTTTTCAAAACACCTATCTCTAGTTAAATTACTAAAGTACATGTATTTGATGTTTTGTACAGACTGATTGCAGAAAAAATAAACAAAAATGAGCGGAAGAATAAAGCAGAGATTTCTATGGAAACACAAGGTGGAGAGTCCAGTGAGTTTTGGAAGATTCTAGGAGAAACACCTACAGCATTCATAGGGGTAAGTTTGTCTGTACCTTGTAGATTGATTGCTTTTACACAAGGATGTAATATTGTGTGAATTTCATTGACAAGAAAGTTTCTCAAACATAGACCTATTGTACATTTGTATATGATATTAACATGCCAATTTTCATGATATGTATCACTTTACTAATTGTTGTTAATGGAGATTGAAATAACATTTCCTTCGACTTTTTGTCAGGAGTGTGTCCCAGATGATTTTGAGCCAGCTGAGCCACACATGTACAAAGTAGGACTTGGGATGGGATACTTGGAGCTTCCACAAGGTAGCTCTAATTTGCTACTCATTCCATTATAAATGATAAGACTTGAATGAAGAGCAAACACTGCATCACATGTTGTATCATACACATAGGAATACGCCCCCAGTCTGCTCCACTTGAGTAACTGAAGTACCCCTGCATAAACTTACTTATAGCTTCTGAAATGAAAAAATGTTGTAAAGAGAAAAATTGATCTGAAAATACATGTATATTTACCAGTAATCAACCACTGAGTCCGTTAAAAAGAAAGCTCTGAATGTCATAGGCAGATGTTGACAATGGCAGGTGTGTGATCCATTTCGTAATGCATTTCTTAATTTGATACATGCAATTAGATATAGCACCATTATTGTGACTTGATATTTAAATATCTGAGAAAAAGGGATGTCTTGTTATAACAATATCAGAAAATCATGCACAATATATTACATATTATCATCATTATTTACTAGTAAACATAAATATACAATAAAATTGAATAATTTTTAAACTTTTATGTTCCTATTTTATTTACCTATAAACGCTAAAATTGAAATGTTGTGATATAGGCTTAAAGCATGTAAGTGATTACCTTCCCTATACAAGTTTTCAGTTGGTAGTAATTTATTTCATCATGAATATTAAAAGATGTGAGATATTGAAACAAATTGTAGCATTGCTAGCTAAGTTATTGTAGGATTCATATAACAAAATCAGTAATAAACAAGATTTTAAGTGCAGGCAGTGGAAATCTTCCTTTAAACAAACATTTTCGAGATTTTAACTCAAAGTGGTTTGATTTTTGTTTTGGACAAATGTATCATATTACTTTATATATATGTATTTGATATAAGATTATGAGAATTTTTTTTTTTTTCATTTTAAAGTTGAAATACCACAGAATGTGTTAACACAGAAGTTACTCGACTCCAAAAATGTGTACATATTGGATTGCAAGTCGGATTTATTTGTTTGGTAAGGAATTCATATACAAAATAAATCATTTTTAATAACATGAAATGTTAAAAGAAGTAATTTGGTGATGGTACTAGTGTTGGGATGAGCACAGCTACATAAACAGTATATGCACAGATCCAGAAATTTTTCCCAAGGAAGCGGGCTCTACCCCATGAAATATCTTCCAGGGAGTTTAACCTACAAAATTGTAAATACAGGACTAATGCTTTGTGTTTTACAGCTGGAGATACATAAAAATAGGCAAATATATTTGTTATGTAATATTTTCTACCAAGCTCAGGGGACAGGTTGGATTCCCTCTAAATGAACATTAGACATAGCCTCTGCCAGTAGAATGAAGGAAAAATGGAAGATAACTCTGTGGTGTCAATAGGATAAAAAAAATTTGCAATATGGTAGTAATCACAATACAGCAATTTTTTAAAGAGCAAATTAGAACAATGACATATTGAACAGAATCCTGATCTTTTCTATAATTCTTAAATAAATGTAGTTTGCTACATGATGGACCCCCTCCTTTTTATTTAAGCTTATTGTAACATCTCTGTCATAGTAAGGATAGTGGCATGATTGATTTTTCACCTTGTTCATGCATGCTAAACTAACTGGAAGGCAATGAAAGTAGGAGGGGGGATGTCACCATGATTCACATCCTTGAGTATGCCAAGGAGCTAAAACTGGAGACTTGATGCAAGCAATTGCTATTTTTAGTTGTTGAGAAAAACAAAGTTTGTATTTTCTGTTGCACAAAACAGTCTCCTCATATAGATCCCCCACTTCATGATTTGTGTATTATGACATTAAAACATGAAACATGATGTCACATCTATCATCTTGTCCAAACTATGACCAGTAGGACATTTCATTATACATTAAGCCTACTCATTTCCAGTCAGTATGACATACTGCATTGTGCAAGGGTTCACAAGACTAGGATGAAATTGAGATAATCCACATAATCTCAGGTCAACAAGATGTGACTTTAAGGGATCAAAACAGATAATCATTTGGATTAGGGAGAGTTTTTTTTCAATGTTAAAAGTTTATTAGACATATGTGTCGACTTGAATTTCTTTCAAGCTTGCTATCACCAGATCAAAGGTTTTATTATTTTTCACTTGATATATCAGGATTGGCAAAAAGTCCACAAGGCTTATCAGAGCAGCAGCCCTGAAATTATCTCAAGAGTTATGTGCCATGATAGACCGCCCGAGGTTCTGCTCAGTAACCAGATGTTTAGAGGGGTAAGTGTGCATTTTATTGTGTGCATTATAACAGGTAATCACTTGGAAATGAAGGAAATTATTCAAAATTGTGTTTTGTTCACAGGACAGAGCCCCAAATTTTCAAGACAAAGTTCGTAGGATGGGATGATGTGATTCCAGTGGATTACACCAGAACAGCAGAATCTGTGATCAGAAGAGGAGCTGATATGAAGGTACATACATCTAATAATGTACAACGTGCATATGTATGTTCACTGTATTATTATAAGAACATCCATCAGGAATGCTCATGAAATTATTCCGTCTTTCGAGACGGTGTTGACTCTTTTACACACTAAATGACCATTGTGAAATCTATTTGGACAATTAACATTTACAATGGCACTGATGTACATGGATGTACATATATAAATACAACATCTGGAATCAAAACAAAAATTTAATTTCTGGCAATGTAGCAGTAATGTGCAAAGAAAAATGTATTCCTCCTAGAGCCCTAGAAGTCATATTCAAATTATTCACTCCTGTTTATTTTCTGCAAATTTGATCATATGTATTCAAGTAAATTATAAAATAACTATTGTAACTTTGCTAGTTACACAAGTATGACAGAGAGTATATTTCAAGGCAACACTTGTGTGCAAATTTTACTATCTAATGACTGCATTTAGTGGAGACACTTTTAAAAGGCAATTAATATGATATGAGTTTTACCACTGTATTCACATACATATCTTGCATATGCATGTAGGTTATCATGGAAAGAGACAAGATGAAGACTGACCTTTCTGCACTCTTCATGCCCAGACAACCTGTCATGTCAATGGAAGAAGCAGTAAGTGGGAAATTTTAACTAAATGTTTAACAGAAATCCCTGAAAGTAACAGAAAACCTCTTACAGACATCTGGCATATTACACACTAATCTTTATGTTTGACAGGAGTCAATAATGCAAGAATGGAATGAGGATCTGGATTCTATGGAGGCATTTGTTCTGGAAGGAAAGAAGTTTGTTAGACTTCCCAGTGAAGAATTAGGTGCAGTATACACAGTGCAGACCTTAAAAAACTATGGGAAATACTGATCTCTTGACAACATCAAGGAACTGATTTTTATACACCCATTTAAGATGAAACTTATAATGATATGGCGATAATGTCCATCTGTCTGACTGTCAGTCTCACTTCATGTCTGGCAAATAACTTAAAAATGTGAGACTTTCAAACTATCAAACTTTGTCAGCTTGTATGTTGGGTAGAGGGTGGGTCACTCTTTGAAGTTAGGTAACTATGACCCTTGATTAAGATGATTTTGCCAAATATAGCAAAATCCTGTCAGACTTGTAAATGGACAGTTATTTGGTCTAGACTCATGAATCATAAATATGAATTCTTCTTTTGTTTCGAACATTAATGATATAAATATATGCAATATTATGCTTCAAATTTTGCAAAGACTTCACAAGCACATCACACAACAGATAGAGAAATTGTCTCTTGGGAATAATGATTTAAGCCATGGTGTTTCAAGGAGTTCAGTTAGACATACAAAGATGATTTTAATTGAAGTCTAATTCTGTCTGTCCAATTAAGATTCCATTTGTCCCTTGGGAGTAATGATCTAAGCCAAAATGTTTCAAAGAACTTTTCACATTTTGGACATCTTTTTTCAGAACAACTTTTTTCAATTTCAACTAAACTTGCCACAGAGTATTCATGGTGGCAGGGTTCTTAGGCTTGTTCAAATGAAGGGGCATGCCTCCTAGGGACAGATGATTTAAAAAAAAAGAAAGAAAATATAGGATGGGGTATTTAAAATATTCATTTCAAGAACAAAACTTGCATAAAAGTATTGATAGACTTAGTGAAGATTCAAATTTGTTCAAATCATGACCCTTGGGGCCAAGGCAGAACCACAACAAAGGTTGAAAAATTTCTGTTGATTCAGGTGTGGTTAATCCATGAACATAGACTTACAAAAGAGGTTTAAGGTGTGCATAGGAGTATTTGGGAAAAAATTATTTAATATTAAAATTCTACTATTGAAACAACAGCAAAGGTGACAAAAGTAACTAGACGAGTACTAGTTTGCCATAATATTAATATACATACATTTTGAATTTGCATTTGTATTTACATGTACACATATTTATTTCAATTAAATGATATATGAAAAGATAAGGGGGAAATTGTACTCTTTAAAATTGTTACTGTTTCTAAATAGAAATATAGTATTTTATCTCCTTATAGGAATATTCCATAATGAGGATTGTTATGTGTTCCTGTGTCGGTATTGGGTCCCTGTCGAGTTACCTGAGGATGCCGAGGAGGAGGATGAGGATGAGCTGCCCGAGGATGACTTCAAGTGTGTGGTGTACTTCTGGCAAGGACGAATGGCTTCCAACATGGGTTGGCTCACCTTCACCTTCAGGTGCATCTCTGTTTGTAAACTGGTGGATAGCAATACATAATACACTTAACAGTTGATTTCTTATGATCAACTGTGTATTTCATTTATTGAGTATTGAGAGATACTTGCGTCTCCTGTTTAGTAGTAGGCTGTGCACAGAAGGGAGATAACTCTTGACTTTTCAAAAAATCAAGATGCATGATGCAATGTAGCTAGATTCAGAAATTTTTCAGACAGCCTCACATTAAACACTTTTTATTATTTCATATGCTTCTCTTTTTTTCCTACAGTTTACAGAAGAAATTTGAGTCTCTGTTTGGGGACAAACTAGAAGTAGTGAGAACCCACCAACAGCAGGAAAATCTCAAATTTCTCTCACATTTCAAAAGAATGTTTGTCATCCGAAGTGGCAAGAGAAAACTCCCCAATGCTCCTGAGGAGAAACCCTCTACTGAGTTCTTCCACTTACGTGCCAATGGCAGTCCTATTGCCACACGCTGTGTTCAGGTAGGAGTACAAGCTGTAACTGTTTAATAAAACCTTCACATGCAGTACTAGTATGTGTGGTTATCTGGATGTGCATTAGTCTATTCATATACAGTATCAGTATTAAACTATATACATATAAAAATACCATGTTGAATACACATACTGTATTTATCAAATTGTTCCATTGAAATTCTCAGAATATGGATACCTATATTAAAGAGTCTACCTGTCATCCTGTTTTATTCTTTTAAAATGTCCATATAGATTAAGTAACTTAACCCTTATTTGACTGTATATTTGTAGAATGAAGAGGGTTTATTTTCATTATGATTAGGATTGTTTTAAGGAGATTTTCTTTTAAGATACTGAATGTTCAAGATGTTTTTTCTTCTTTTTAGATTCAACCTTGTTCATCATTCCTGAATCCTAGATTCTGGTATGAGTGCTTTATATTGAGCAGAATTTTGAAATATATATTTATATTTAACTATCCCAACTATAAATAAAATATACATGTAATATATTAAGTATACAAAATAGTTCAGCATATCAAGACCTAGAATTAAAACTGTGGGACATTACAAATGTCATATTTGGAGGTAAACTATATAAGCATTTACATGCATGATGATTCTTTTGAATTATTTTCTCCAGCTACATTTTGATGGTGCCCTTTGATAGCCAAGATCTCAAAGGAGTTGTGTATGTATGGATTGGAGGTTTGGCTGAACATGAAGATGCTGTAGTGGCAGAGAAAATAGCTTATAAAATGTATCAGGTAAATTGTTAAATGATCCACAGCAACATATTATTCTACACAGCTATTTACATGTATAAATGAACTACAGTCAAATCTCATTATCTCGAACTTGATGTGACCAAGAAAAAACTTCAAGATATCCAAGGATTCGAGGGTAAAATTCTTAAAGAATAAGTGGTTTGGACACGCGAATCACTTTGACGTATACATGGTATTCGAGATATTGGTGTTCGAGATACCGAAGTTCAACTATATTTCACATACACGAGATTAAATGAAATGTTTGGACCATCTCATATTTGTGTTGATTAGAAACAGAGTAACTGAAGTATTCTTTGACTTTGTATATAGGACGAGTATACGATACAAATGATCAGTGAGGGAGAGGAACCAGAGAACTTCTTCTGGGTTGGCATAGGTGGTAGAAAGCCATATGACAAGGTAAAATGGAACTTTCTTGAATATGTCACAGCATAGTTACTTTGGTTTGTGTACAAAGAAGGCATGTCTTCAAGTTTCATCATTATTAATTTGTTGTTTATTGCTGTACTGATCCATAAAAGAAATGCATAATAGTTATTTTTCACTGAATCTTTTCAAATAATTTTTTTCATACCTTTTTATGGGGTCTAGAATGAATCACCCGATTACTCCTCATTACATTTATCACTATTGTTTAATGAACAGATATTCTGTAGAATTTGAGGACAATAAACATGTTTTCATAAAATCCTAAAATCAGTCTCTATAACTCTTGATTGGAAGTTCTTTATGCACATGATTCAGACACCAGTAGTCTAACAAATATTAATATATCTAGACATATTATTATATGTCTTGAAATGTGACCGCTTTTTGAGAAATGCTGCACCTGAATGATGCTCAACACAATGCAATTGGATGAATGGAAGCAGAGATTTAATTGCATCCATGGGAAATGTATTATCAGACAGTCATTGGTGCTCATGAGGGGCACACTACATATTCAACTTGGGTTACCTTGAACTGTTAATGACTATAATTATCATTTGTGGTTGTGATACTTTGACTATTAATGGAATTCACATCATTTTTGTTATCAATAAAAAGCAGTTAAGTATTTCTCATGTTTTAAAATTATGAATTTTTTTTTTATCAGTATATTTATGCAGAATAATTTTTTTCGATATATAATAAATCTGTTTCCATTTGCAGGATGCCAACTACATGAAATTTGCCAGGTTGTTCAGATGTTCTAATGAAAAGGGATATTTTTCTGTCTCTGAAAAGTGTGCAGATTTCTGTCAGGTAAAATTCCCAGCTCATTTTCTTACTTTGATTTCTCAGATCCCTACACCATTTACAAGTGTTTAGTTGAGTGTTGGATAAAAAACAACCCTTTATATTCCAGGATGACCTTGCAGATGATGATGTGATGATTCTTGACAATGGAGAACAAGTCTTTCTATGGGTGGGCAGGAAAACAAGTGATGTGGAAATCAAATTAGCATTCAAAAGTGCCCAGGTATTCATGCATGTACTTGTTTTAATGGAACACAATCTCCAAACAACAGATTCAGACATTGCAGATGAAAATGACATCTTATTCATCCTCTGATATCAGCCCTCTATTTATAAATATTTACACACACACACATATATATATATATATAGTCTTACATACAGTATATATATGAGTAATGGTAATTTTGCTGTACTCAATTACTTTTTTCAGTGTTATCCTATGTAATCAGTTATGTTTTTCAAAAAAGAATTCATAGTTAGGCCCCTACCATATATCAGGTGCCTTATAGTAATCACTGTTTATCAACCTGTCAGTCCATCAGCACTCTCTAGGGCACAAAATAACTTAGTTTCGTTGGGGTGATTTTCATGAATTTTACACTAAATACTTCAATTGGACAGAGGAAGACTCCTTTCAATTTATCAGTTTTGTCGTTACAGAGTGATGGAACTATAAATTATTTATAATTTTATATATGAATTTTAATTTAATAACAGATTTTCAGTGTTACTTACAAAAGGAAAACCAATACTTAATCCTCAATTACTTTCTTTTACATCTATAGAAGCTATGCAGTTTTTTAGTTACGAGTATACATAAATATTCTTTTACAGCAAAATGTTGTCAAGTTTTAGAAAATGCATCTATTTCATAAATGAGTTTCTTAAACAGTTTGATGAATCATAAATTATGAGACAACGTATCATATTTTAGATATTTACCTATTATTAATTTTATTTTAGAACTGTTAAAACCATACTTTATATTCTTCATAATGAATTCCAAATACACGTAGTTCTCTATTGTATAAATTATTTCGGTATATTATTTACTAAATACCTTCACTGGTGAAAATAAGCAACCTGTGTTAATAGACCACCTGTCATATGTGACCTTTTTTCCATTCTCTGTTGGACAGTCTCTTAATACAGGTTAGACTGCATTAAAATATTCATTTTCGAATAAATTTGACTTCTCAGTTTTCAAGTTTAATCTAAAACTCCGATAGGAAAAGTTAGTGCAATTATTACTTTTTTTTTTTTTTTTACAACTTTTGTAATTACATTCAAATGATCACTTTCTGATTGCAATATTTTAAAGCATGGATTCATCATATTTTACTAACTGTTTATCAGAATCTTTGTTGTTATAATTTATCAACTATTTCATTTCATTATTATGAGAGTTGGGGTATCAGTACCTGATAGGTGCACTAAAACTCTGCTTGAAGGATTTTTCTTTTTCTGATCAACTTTCAATAACCATGAAAGCAACTGCTGCAGAAATGTTAAAAACATTATTGTAATGCTTACATATTTTGCAGTTTGGTGTTTGTACAACAGCCCGAGGATGTACACATGTACTATGATCTTCTCTTGATATTGCAGAAGAAATGGATTTTAATCATAAGTAATACCATTGTATGATGTACAGTAATTTAATCGATTACTTTTATATGGTTTTCCAGGTGTATATCCAACATTTACGCAACAAGCAACCGGATAGACCCCGCAAACTATTGCTCGCCATGAAGTATAAAGAACACAAGAAATTCACCAAATGTTTCCACGGCTGGGGAAAGTACAAAGAGGTCAAAGAATAAATCACATGCTGGAACTACTTTTGTTTTACCATGCTAGACCAAATAACCTAGTGCAATAAGTTTTTCCTTAGGAGTGTTTGTGGCACATGTTGCAAAAAAGTGGTGTGATTGTGTGTGTGTTCTGCATTTATATTGCCTGTCTCCCATACAAAAGGAGAATTTTATCATCTGCTGTAAAATGTGTGCATTGTTTTCACTGAATGCATACTAGACTTTCATAAATTATCCAGTGAACAAGTCTTTCATGATGACTATAACTTTCATTTCTTGAATACTGTTTGTTACCAGTGATTTTGTAACACAATAAATCCTAACAAATAAAATCACAGATTTTTACAATCCATTACCTGTATTCATTTCACTATGTACAACAATAATCACCAGTACATTCACTTTACAGTTGTATGCTCGAATTCTTGCCCTAGAGCTTTACATTTGTGTATAATAATCATGGTTTTATGACCAGATATTTACATTCATCATTGTCTTGCCTGTGATCAAACCATTGCTGTTTTATCTTATCCATTTCTCAAAGAAAGCACTGTGATGTGCAAGCAAACCTGTACTTAGATATAAGTTTTCATACAAAATATTAAAAATAAAAGATATGAAAACAAGGAAACATGACATGATTTCTGCTTAATTATATTTAATACATGTACTTGAAAAACATGTGATTCTACATGCATATGTATACATGTACATGTAGTATGTTTTAAAAAGAAAATATATAAGAACGTGTATGTAACAATAGAATAATAAAACAGTTGTCAGGATTTTAGGTCAAGGTTGTGAAACTGGGTCATGCAGTTCCTCATTTGACATAATAACTGGAAAGTAGTCTGTAAACCTGCTAAGCTATTGTGTAGTTCACTCAACAAACTTTCCTGAAATTAAAAAATTCTCCACATTGAAATGCATCATTAATAACATAGTACATGATGACCAGTATGTCTTTAAATAACAGACTACGACAGAAATTGAAACATTATTACACATCTTGCATTGTAAATTAATAAATGAAAAATTCGCTAACAATTATTTCTAAAAGCTGTTGAAAATTCAAAAACTTAAGAATACTGTTCTTACCATTTGTCCATCACTGAAGGACAATGACTTCACCCATGTTATATTCTCTAAATGGGTATTGAGATCTGCTAGTATTGGAGCTATCTGAGGGAAAAGCTCTGCTGCATATCTTAAATTTGAAAAGAAGAAGTTGACAAGTAAGACCAACAAAAAATATAAATGTATAGATCATAAATACATGTAGATATTGGGGGGGGGGGGGGGGGGGGGGGGGGGGAACTAATGAAACCATGTAGGATTAGTATACTTTTGTACTCGCACACTATGTATTATGTACCTTCAAAGATGCATGACAGAAAATATCAATATGTTTTAACTTAAATGTTCCTAGTGACAGCAAAACCTGATAGCTATTTCTCATTACATGTACATGCACCACAAGAAAGGCCTTGTCACATGAATTACACCTAAATATTTATTGTTAAGTGTTAATAACAGCAATTTCAATCATTTAATAAGTGGATCAAACATCAAGGTAATCAATGTGACAATGTCTGAGAGGCCTTGCCACAGAGTATACCAAATTATAAACTAGAAGTATGTTCATAGAACATGAATGCTCTTGCATTTGTAATGCAATATGGAAACAATAAGTCAGTTGGTCACATTGCTCACCGGAGTCAACCTGGCCCATATTTAAAGATTTCCCCAATATATTTGCATGTAAAACTTTGAATCCCCACTGTGACCCCTCTGGACCATGATTTTAATAAAATTGGATCTGCATTACTGTATGTCAAGAAACTGCCATGTAAACTTGAATTTTTCTGGCTCTGTGGTTCTTGAGACCCCCCCCCCCCCAACAAGATTTTCACATGTAAAAATTTTAACCCTATTGTAGCCCCACCCTAACCCCAGTGCCATGATTTTAACAAATTTGAATCTGCGCTATATCAGGTAGCTTCCATATAAATTTTAACTTTTCTGGCCAAGTGGTTCTTGAGAAGATTTTCAAATGATCCCACCCTCTTTTTGATTATCTCCCCTTTGAAGGGGACATGGCCCTTCATTTGAACAAACTTGAATCCCCTTCACCCAGGAATGATTTGTACCAAGTTTGATTGAAATTATCCCAGTGGTTCTGGAGAAGACCCCCCCCCCTATATTTTTGCATGTAAAACTTTGATCCCCTATTGTAGTCCCATCCTAATCCCACGGCCATGATTTTAACAAACTTGAATCTGCACTATATCAGGAAGCTTCCATATAAATTTGAACTTTCCTGGCCAAATGGTTTTTGATTTCTTGAAGATTTTTAAATGACTCCACACAATTTTTGTGATTATCTCCTCTTTGAAGGAGGCATGGCCCTTCATTTGAACAAACCTGAATCCCTTTCACCCAAGGATGATTTATACCAACTTTGATTGAAATTGGTTCCGAGGTTCTGGAGAAGATTTTTACAATTTGTCAGTATATTTTTGCTATTATCTTCCCTTGGAAAAGGATGTTGCTCTTTATTTGAACAAAATCATATCCCCTTCACCCAAAGATGCTTTCTGCCAAATTTGGTTGAAATTGGTCCAGTGGTTCTGGAGAAGAAGTCGAAAATGTGAAATGTTTACAGACTGACAAAGGATAATGGGTGATCAGAAAAGCTCACTGAGCTTCATCTCATGTGAGCTAAAATTAGTGATTTACGGTACATTCTCATGGCCCAATATTCTGTCCCATTCACGATGAAAAATAGGTTGAATTTTTCCATTTTTGTGAGAAAAAAAATTAAATACTGATTTAAAATTTTTTTTTTTTTTTTTTTTTTTTTTAGAAAATTATGCAGATTAAGGTTGACTTGACCATCGTGGCAATTGAGGGGAAATAATCTCCATGTGTTATAGCTTTTCAATGGAGAGAGAAAGTAGTTGCACTTTTTCATTCACCTAATGAATGAATTAGAAGAGAAGGTAAATGTATTAAAAACCATTTTCACAGCAAAATTTTACAAAAATCTCTAAAGATGATAAGTGAGATATAATGAAACAGGATGATGAAAGGAATAATTTTAATATTTTTTAATATACAAATGCAATACTTTTAATACCTTTAGTATTACTATAGTCCTTGTCTTTTGTTATATGAAATATGGTGTTGATTTATCCTGAATATGTATCGGCAATATGATGTTTAAAATTCATTTTCTCTGTATGTAGCACATTTATAGATAATCTCTCATATCATCTGATGTCTTCACAAAAATGTATTTTAAAGTTAATAATGACATTAGGATAACAAAAACAGTTTGAAACTGAGCTAATTACCAAATAGGGAATAGTGGTGTCAAGGTCACAAGGAAGGTCAGAAAATGATGCCACATTTGAATAGCTACAACTACTATGGATCAGTGTAAATGTTTTCATAATAATATTGTTAATAGTTTCTTTGAAACTGAACTGAACACCAAATAGGGAAAAGTGAGGTCAAGGTCAAAGGAAATGTCAAGGTCCAAAAAATATTGATACATTTGAATAGATGTCACCAATATGTATTAGCATATAAGGTTTGATATAAGTATCTTGAATAGTGTCTTTGAAACTGAGCTAAATGCAAAGTGTGACTGAAGACAAACATGATAAACACTACATACCCCAGCCATATTTGGGGCATAAAAACTATATGCTCCTGAATCGTTAGATTCATTCAGAGACATAAAAGAAAAACCCAAATCCATATTTTTGTTGGGTACATAACATACTTGTGATACTGTGCCTCAATTTTTACAAAATCACCAACAAATGGTTGTTGGAGTCTTGTTTTCAGCTGAGTTTTGCTATCGATGATGGATAGCATGTGTCCATTCAAACTCTGTATGTCCTTGATTCTCTTTTCTAAAAGAAAAAGATTGCAGCTTCTGATATAGGAAACACAGTCTAACATACATAAAAAGAACTTTCACAGAAATGTGTTCAGTAATTATTAATATGCTTCCATGTTACTAATGACCAAACTGTATTTCAGTAATGCAATACAATACTGTGTAATAATAATAATGTGTATTACACAGTTTTGGACCATCTTAAAAGGACATTTTGGAGGTTTAGCCATTAGGTGTGAGTACCAAATATTGCCACTACTTTATCAAATGAAAACCATATGCTTTCATTTCTTTCAGAACTAAAAATTATAAATTAGGTCAGTACAAGACAACACTAAAAAGGTTACACTGTGCATGGTGTCAATTTTCCTTGTTGCACAGAATATAGCTGAAGACCAATAATTGGTAGTTGGTGATAAGGCCAAAATAAAATATGTGTGTTTCCTATTTCACTCCCCCCAAAAATTAGGTAGGGTAGGAAGGTAAAACATTTTTTTAAACATTTTATTTGAAATCTTTTTTTATATTCTTTGAATACAGGACTATACATATTACAAATACTTTTCAAACATTTTGAAGATCAATAGTGGTCAAAATGTAAAGCAGGAAACACAAACACTAAAAGAAAAAAAATCCCAATTTGAAAATTCCATATTTTTATTTATACATATAGTCATTAAAATATTAAGGGTTGGTAGCAAAAGCATAGGTATGGTCGGGAAACTGGAAATGCACATATATTCAGGCCAAAACAAAGTATATGTGTTTCCTATTTCACTCTCCCAAAATTTAGGTAGGATAGGTAGGCAAAACATTTATTATATTTTATTTAATATCTTCGTTTTTCATATGCTTTGAATACATGTTAATATACATTACAAATATACTTTAAACATCAATATTAGTCAAAATGTAAAGCAGAAAACTTGAACATATGAAAATTGCATATTTTTTTTTACATTTATCATCAATAAAATATTTAAGGTTAGTAACAAAAGCATAGGTAAGGTTGGAAAGCTGGAAACACACATATATTTTATTTTGGCCTCAGTACTTGTTAGATGGTGCAATTACAGTCTGATGGACAAAAGCATGCAATCACATAATAAATAAAAGTATACCTCTGGTGGCAAAATGAGTAATGTCACTTGTCTCTTTGTCTTGCATTCTTATTTGGATGTCTAAATCAACCTGCAAAAATACAAGAAGCAACTTCAAATTGTAATCTGTTTACACAGTACAAGGATTGTTGCATGTGTCAGAAGCTTAGGGCATCTAATTCTTACATGAATTGGTATATGTGTCAATGAAGAGTACTTATTCTAGTTTCATGTGTAAAATCATGTATATGTAGTAAGAACTTGGCTTATAGCCCACACTTGTACCAGTTACTGTACATGCTGTATGCGGAAACACAGAGGACTATGGGTAGGTTACTTTACAGCATAACAGCACAATTTGGCACAGAAAAAACATTCTCGTTCATTAATGTTCTTTGAAGATGCAGAAAGTCGTATGATTTCAAAATACATGTAAATTAGCTGATTCAAACTATACCTGATGCAATTCCTTCTGAATTCTTGAAATTTCTTTCAGTACTGCTATCATGGCTAAAGAAGGAGCTGAACTTTTAAACTTTACTTCTTTATCCTGGTCAGAGTGTAAATCAAAAATATATCACATTTCACATATTGCAATGCATTACTTATATGTGTCATACTTTTTTCCTTTAATATATTTAGTATAAAGCCATCATTGCTACACACATATTGATTACAAGTTCTAGATCGAGTAGTGATTTCATACCGTTCGAATTTTCAAGATTTTGAACCCTTTGGCTTTCCAAAAGCAGCACCCCAGAAGAGTCAAAGCAGAGTGGATACATGGTGGTCTTACCCAAAAGTGGCAAAATAATCAACATTTTGACGGTCACAGCTTAATGGTGCAGAAGTAGTCTAGAACAGTCGGGCTGTAGATGAAAGCACAAGCCCCTGTGTTAGAAAAAGTGTGGGGAGATATTACCTTTTGAACGTAGCCTATTTTCTCTGCTAATTTCAGTACATTCAGTAGCGGAGAGAGAGCAGAATCAGCATCACTCCAAGGATTTTGTTCACCAGCTCTTGAAAAGTTACTGAGATCCATATTTTTGAGTTTATATTAATAGAGAGTTTACACTTTAGCCATCGGCAAACCTCGGTCGATCTCGCTAATTATTTGAGTAGATAAAGACGACCGAGAGGTACCGAGTGATTCTTCTTTGCAAGGCGTGGGCTAAATGGCGAAGTAGTTATATAGGACTTTATCAGATTGATACGTAATCTTAAGAATATTTATTTTTTTTCATTGAATGGATTCACTTTTGAATAAATTAGTAAATAAAAATAAGTATGATATATTTTCAAAAGTAATTGCATGGGTTAAACAAGGTGGGGGCAAAAAAGCCCCAAGATATTTCTGTAATCGTCATTTAGTCATTCAAATCGGCGGATGGATATGCAAGTAAAGTTGTATAATTATTTCAGTATTTAGAACTTTGATAATCACTTTTAAGGTTCCAGGTGCCTTTAGAGTTTTTAATAATGGTATTAAAGAATTATTACAATGTTCTAACATGTTTTATTAAAGTGTGTATGATCGCGGTTTTATTTAAGTAGGGGTGTTGTTTGGTCATTCTTACTCTGACGTGTTGCTGAGTGAAATATTTAGTAAGTAAACTTATTATATCACTGGTTCATGTTTAACTTCTTTGAGTAACTTAACGAGAGTTGTATCATGATATGGTTACAATGTTCAGTTTTCGATTACATTTATGATACTGGAAACAAGGATACAAGAGATGTATGTGTACGACACTAGGTGACACCTGATCTTGTACTGTAGAAAATCAAAAGTGTTTACAAAGCCTAGAGAAAACAGTACAGATAAACTAACTATGCCATGTGTGGAGTACTTTGAAGAATAAAAACATTTTGACAACAAGTCATTATAAAGATAAGCAATAATTGGAGTAAGTTGTATTCACTTCATGAGCAAAACTTAATTAAGACAAATTCAGTATGTTCTTACCTAAGACTTTGATATACAGTAGGTAATTGTTATTCCTTAGACAAAAGGAGAGAGTCATGACTGAGATCGTCTGTCACTGTAGTTGCTGATACAATAAAGAATCCTCATTACAATGAGTTGAGTCCATGGCATAGAACTCAATTTACCACTATCTATAGCTAGTTCTGTCCCAATATGCAGTACCTAAATGCATGATTTGCCAGAATATATTCCAGGAGTAGACAAATAGCAATGCCCGGGGCAACTCTATTTTATTGTTGGGGCAGGTAAAATTACAAGAAGAACCTGTCCATGGGCAAATGAATTTTTATAGTAAAATAAAATTATGATATTATATCATATTTTTATGCCTTGACAATGTTGATCACCGATAAACTGAAAGTATGTCAGCATTCTTCAGATGATATAAAAGAAATACATAGATCCTTGAGTCAAAAATGACATGGCCATTAAACCACATATAAGTATGGAGAAGTTAAAATTGATTGCAAAGTGTGAAATATACTTAGACGCAATGTCAAGGTGAACACGCAATGCCATTAATGAATTGAAACATGGACAAGTTTGTGACATTTAGCGCGAGTATTATAAAAAGACCCAGAATGTAGCAATAACAACTATCAGTCGTCTGTATCTACAAAGCGTGCAAAGTATGGCAAAAGAAGAGAATCCAAGGATATCTCAAATTATGACAAGATATTTGGTCAATGCTTAGTTATGATGAGCAAACAGAAATAGAATTGAATAAATTGATTTAATAAAATTCAATAAGATAAACAATTTCAAATAGTTTTATATATGTATTTCTTAATATAAGGTGGGGCAAGTAAATTTTGTTGTAGGGCAAGTGAATTTGACATTTCTACTTGTCCTTGGGCAAGTACTTCAAAGATCTATTTGTCTATCCTTGTATTCTCTTCAAATATTCATTTATAGTCATTTGATGTGTGGGTGTCCTTTATGTATGTTTCTAGTTCAAAAATTCATTTTCACTGTTATTAGTTTGCATTAAATTATTAATTTTCAGAAATGTCTGAAAAGAGAGACTTGGCACAGAATCCCTTTACTGCACTGTTTACAAGTGTGGACCATGCAGAGCAGTTTAGTGCACAGTCTTTGGCAACAACTGATGAGAATACTCAAGGTTCTTTTCTTTAATCTACAAATAAAGACAGATAACTTAAAATGTGTATTAGCAATTTCTCTAGTTGCAAAATAATATCATTTATTGTAGATATTTACTGTAGATTAGACATATTTTGAATTATTTAATACATCTATATTGTATATATACAGAGAAAGAGGATGACACACAAAACAAAATGGACATCAATTGGATGATAGAAACAATTTTTCTCATCACATTAGACAAAGGTAAAAATTAATGAAATATAATATTTGAACCGTTGAACTAAAATATATTCTCTTTTGGTGCATATGCAGTATAATTTTTTTCTGACTTGTAGAAGTATTTCCTTATGATGACAGACCTTCCAGGTGTGTATATATGTCAGAAATGTTTGAGACACTTGAAGGACAGACCTGGTGGGAAATGAACAACTTGGAGCAGGTAAATGACTACTTATAGAGTATGATAAGCTGGCCATATGCATTTTGTATTTAAAGCAAATATATTTACATCATTTTTTTTTGGAACAAATCTTTGCTAGTTTTGAATATCTATTCACAGAACTCATTTTTTTTTAAAGCTAGTGATATTCAGCATTTTATGAGGGACAGAAATTAAAATAACAGATTTGAGATGAAAACTGAGTGTTTGAATTATGCTCTTTTGTACTCTGTAGGCTGTGTTTGAGAGATTATTGTTACCAAATCCTGGAGCAGGTGTGATTAATTTGAGTGAAAAAGGTGATCTGAATGCTGCATCTTTGGCAGGAGAATCGCAAGTTCTTAGATACCTGTATCAGTGTTACATAAGGCAGCAAAAACTTATCTCACAGGTAGATTACAATATTAGATAATGATAATACTTTTGTTAAAAGTTTAAAATATGTATTCATTTTGTAGTTGAATGGGATTAAAATTTTATGACAAACTATGCCCCGGCGATTGTTCATTTTTTGCCAGTACCTAATCTTACAAAACTATTTGTAGATGTCAAATCATGAGAATATGAATTTGTGTATGGACTGTTGATCAAGATCTTTATGTATTTTAGCAATATAAAAAATAAAAGAGAGTGATTTTATTTTGCGAATGGTGATTCTCTCAAAATTATGTGATAATAAATTGTTCACATATATTTAGGAGTCTACAGTATTGTATTTGGTCTGTTTATTCATCTGTCCACAACTTTAACTGTGATCGTAACATTTGAACTTTTGTTGAATTGAACATATTTTATTGCCAATATAGACAAAAGGATTGGGCACAAGTTCTTAAAACTTAGAACGCCCTCTCCTAGTGAACTTTTGTTCAAGACATAAGATCAAAGTCATATGTCAAAGTAGAGGAAATATATTTTCAAACCTACACATTTTGTTTCTCTGTGTAAATTTTGTAGATGTAACCTGTCAATAAATGGGATGAATTGATTTTGTCTTTTATAGAGGATGAACCTGTCTCGTGAACTGGAAACTTGTCATAATGTTATTCTGATGAATGCAAGGATATGTCTGCAACAGTGTGAACTTTATCCCACGCAGAATCCACACCAACAGTTCCTTGACTTGTATGAGGAGGAGACTTGCTTTACACTGAGTATGTGATAATGATGGTCAATATGACCGGTATATAAATGTGTCATTTAATGCTGTAGCATTCAGACTACGAATGCAAAATATTGCACAAAGGTATTTTTAGAACAGATCTGAAATTGTATAGATCACTTAAAATGTATAAATCATAATTATCATATTGATAGACATATGAAACACTGCCTATAATGTTGTGTTTTAATTTTGTGATAGGCTCAGATGGTGACCTCCTCCTTCAGTTCTTTGATGAACTTGTCCAGCAGATTGAGGACAACGCTGAAGATGGTTCTGTGCCGCAGGTTTTTCAGCCTGTCCTACATATCATCATGAATCGTCTAACCAAGGAACTCTCCCTTCTTAATCCTGGAGTCATCAAAGCCATCGACTTTCTCTCCTTTTTCACCAGGAAACCAAGTCTGGCTCAGGTATAGTCTTAAAATAAAAAATTCATTTTATTATTTTATTCCATTCACAATTAGACAATGTACCAAATATAATTTTTGCAGGCCTACTACATTGTAAATAATCATGCTTGTATCACTATGCATGAAACTGTAGATTTCTTAAATTATGAAAAGTTTATGCCATTAAAATTTATGAATAAATAAAATGTGAAATCAAGAAAAGAACTTTAAAGTTTTTATTCTCCTTATTTAAAGTGTTTCCAGCTGATATTTAATACATATATTTACTGTTTTCAATGCTGTTTTGAAAATAAATTTGTTATTGTTATTTAGGTTCTTCTGGATCATTCCTCACCCAAAGACTGGAACAAGGGCAAGGCATATGAGCAGACTTTATTAGGTTCTCTCTTTTCCCTGAGCTGTGTACCCAGGACAGAACTGGGTCCTTATGAGTTCTTTGAAAATCCATCCACAAGGACAAAACAAGATATTGAAGCTACTGAATCAAGTATTCAGCAGGTACTTTTATCCTAAGTCAGCTTTCAGTCTCCTGTTTATTGCATTTCAAATGAAATGTGAGTTTTCATCATTGATAGGATATAAGGCAGTTTTCAGTTGGCTTATGAAATATTAAGTTTTTGATGTTAATCAAGTAAAAAAGGATAGGATACTGATTCACTTTGCTATAGATTGATTTGTACTGGTAGTATGTAGATCAGATTAGGAGATAGTATATGTTAGGTAAACTTTGTATGCCAGACCTACACTATGAATTTTTAGCTCATTTAATGAGGGAATTTAGATTTGTCATACAAATTGCAAGACATATTTTCAGCCTTTGACCAACATGTGTGAAAAAGTTTACCAGCTGTTGTTTGCAATCATCAAACTCTCTCCTGACCACCGTCACAGAACTCTGCAGTGGTTGGGGAAGTGTATACATGCTAATATGGGAAGAACAAAGATCTGGTCATCTCAAATGCCCCAGCTGTTTACACAGATGTATGCATCGGACGGATTTTGTCTCAACCTGTGTTCCATTATGTTGAGACTCTGTAAACCATTTTCAGAACCCAAGTCTGCAAAACTGCTAAAGATCCAGCCCACCTACTGTAGGATGGTAGCAGCCAATGACAAACAGGCTAAGGAGAAGGGAATACATGCAGAAGGTATGATGTGGGTGCTGAAAGTTTAAGAAATATATGTAAAGGGTGTTAAGAAAGTTCATTCCATGATTTACTACATGCCTAAAATTATTTATAAACAACTCATATACAAGTTTATATGTTTTTAATAACCAGACAGTCCACCTTTGTTTTTCAATACATTTTTAATTCTATTTGGCATTGAATAAATCAAAGAAATCAAATGTTTCTGAGGTATCTCCCTCCATGCATGGTGAAGTCGACGTCGTAATTGGCACATTGTCGTTGGGCGCGGATCCTAGTAGGCCTCGCTGTCCAGAATACTTCATAGATTTTCTGTGCAATTTAGGTCTGGGGAATTGCCTGGCCATTCTACTTTGGTAATAAAATTTGGTAGATTATTTTCACACCAATTCTGTGTTAGCAGGGCAGTGTGAGGGGTCGCTCCATCTTGAACAAATGTGGCGTGTCCTGGATATTGAAGTAACTTTTGTTCGTCGATCCTACCACCATTTTTCTGTCGATTTAGAGCAGGTTTTAGTTCTTTTTGAAGGATATTGTTCACATAATAATCAGCATTAATAGTTTTGCCGGCTGGAACAATGTGAAGTTTGGATAATCCCTGTACTCCCATCGCACCCCATACTATGACTTTGGCACTCGACTTGACGCAGCTTACATCTGGAACCTCATCTGACTGGGACCCCCATACAACATCGTCCTGTCGGTTCGGAACATGAAACAAATATTTCGTAGATTCATCACTAAAGATGTAGTTTTCCCAGTCTTCAGCCGTCAAATGCTTGTGATCACGAGCAAATTTCAATCTCTTTTGCCTCTGTGTTTTCGTCAATAGTTGATTTCTTGGTCTTTTAAATGCCTTCCATTTTTTAACTTTTCACAAATAATTAAAAACAGTTACATGACTCACATTAAAGCCTGAGTTCTTAAGTTCCTTGCTGCATTTCCTTGTTGATTTTCCTCGTTTGTATTTTATGTTTTCCACTTTTCTCTTCACTACCCCCACTATCTTCGAAGGCCGGCCGGATCTCGGTTGATCGGATAGTTGTTTATTTTGCTCTCGCCTTCGCCTCCACTTTGTTACCCATCGCTCACTTTTACATAGCTGCTTAGCCACATCCTTCACACTTAATCCTGCATCTAATAAAGCCAAAGCTTGAGCTCGTTCATTAATTTTATCAACACTTGTACAGGACGTCTGCTTTTTCACTGAACTCGGCATATTTATTTCATGACGTAATAGACACTTTGTTTACATCACACTATAGTAACACAAGAGAGTGCACATAGGGAAGGATAACTGCTGATATAATGAAAAAAAAATCCATAGAGTTACCAGTAAAAATTTGAAACAAAAACATGTCGTTTTTCTATTTAATTTTTCAAATTTACAAACGGAACGAACTTTCTTAACACCCTGTAGAATGGTGATAATGCATTAATGTTGATCCAATATTTTACGGTCCAGCAGTACACATAATTATGTTCTTACATAATGTTTACTGTGTACGAAAACTACATGTCCAATAAACTTCTTTTTATTTTGAATCTTATTTAAACAGTGGTAAGTAGATTGACTGATGTATGTTTCTTCTGCATTCAGGACTGCCAAAGGAGACCTTCTTAATCCCAAATGAAGAAAATCAAAATCCATCAACAGAGGAGAATTATAATTTCATCACCGAGTGTTTTTTCTTGACTCATCAGTGTATTCATATGAGTTTTCATGCAGTTCATGAAAAGTTTCTCAAACTAAATCAAGAACTTCATAGAGTGCAAAGGTTATACAATGAGGTCAGAGGTCAAGGGAATGATGAAGTTGAACCAGTACGCAGCATCAAAAAACAAATGGAAAAAGGTAAATAGTTTCCATGGTATATAAAAGAAAGTTGACTTTAATCTTGTGTCATCACATCTGCTCTGCATCATCAATGAAATTCAAATTTCTTGGGCTGAAATATAAACAGATATATATGTATTTTTGCAGGTATGACCCTTTACCTCTGCTTAAAAACGGCATTAACAGAGCCAAGACTCTTAGAAATGTCTTTCAACTTTCACCTAGCCACCGCCACATGGCTATCAGAAATAGCAATTAATGAAGAGTGTAAGACATTTGAACCTGTAAAATTCCCATTACCAGAAGTAGTGCCATCAACATTGACATGTGTACCCGAATTCATCATGGGGAATGTCACTGATTTTACTCTCTTTCTTCAGAGATTTAAAGAGGATATGTATGAGGTAATACTTTAAAAAAAAAAACCCAAAAAATGCACATGTACATGAAGTATGATTGTTTTATGAGTACATTTATTTGCTTCGGGGTTGGAGAAGTCCCTATTTTGTGTAGTTCAAAAGTGACAAAATTGTTTATATTGAAGATGGCTGGTGACAAGCTGGAGAATCTCATGACCCTCATCCTTGTGTACATGGGGAGTCCTGAGAGAATGAGGAACCCTCACCTGAGAGCAGAACTGGCTGAGACGTTAGCTGCCCTACTGCCTGCAGATGCAGGATCATCAGCCAAGGGAATCATGTCATGGTGAAAATATTAAGCATTCTTCTGGTAGTAGGCTATTGTGATTAATCTACATAGAATGATGCTATGGCAGACTGCTGGCCCTGTACATTGTGCTAATGACATGATCTTAATATAAACTACTGTGAAATCGTTATTGTTCATGGGGGCTCAATGCTTGTGGATTTCATGGATACCTTTTACCAATGAAATTACATCCTCACAAACCAGTTATTCTTTGCAATAGCTTCTATAGTGTAATGTTGTATATTTCAGAATTATGTAACCCTTGAAATTCCATCCCCATGAACTAATAAATATTTGCCTACCCATGAACATAGGCCCCCATGAACATTAATGATTCCACAGTATTGTTTAGATTTTAAAGCAGCTTGCCAATTTACACATGCAATTTGCACATTTATGAGAAGCACATATTGTCAGTTATGTTGATTACCTGTCTATAGCATGTATGAAGAACCTGTAATTGTATGTCAGTTTTATATGTACATTGTACAGTAAACACACTTATAATGAACATGCTTTAAACAAATTCATGCTATTTGCAAAGTGATATTCATTCCATTTTAGAGGGAAATAATGAAAATTTTAACAGATATATATCAAAGTTTGGTTATAATGAAGTGTTTTTGCTGGTCTTGGAAGTTCGTTATAACCTTGGTTTACTGTAATTATCAGAAATAAGGGATTATTTCGATATTATTAAGAAATCCATGCTGCAGCTGAAGGTTGCTATATCTGTGTTTCACTGTACTGGGTACATGTAGTATTTTAGCAATGGAGTTTACAAAGACAATAAACCTTGAAATCTGTAGACAATTTTGGAACGAATGTACGAGAAATGTATTAAATTTGTAGGTTTTCCCGAGAGCAGTTGTTTGTGAAGCACCCACTTATAGAGCACCTTGCTGAGAAGCTCTTGAATGTGTTTGTCAGTATAGAGATGACTGGACAGAGTGTACAGTTTGAACAGAAATTTAATTATAGGAGACCTATGTACATGGTGTTGGAGCACATATGGGAGATAGCTCTTCATAGAAAGTGTATCAAAGTAAGTAAAGACATGACATGTCACACATTGTGCCTGCATTTACTGAGTGCCTTGTCTCTATCTGTTATTGATTTTGAAGGTATGTTTTAGAATTCTGTGGGGTTTTTTCTGAATTTCAGTGTATATATATATATATAGTAGCACAGTATTTAAGGTTGTCCGTTAAGAGAAGCTGCAGCTAAAACTAATATTGCTTATAAAAATAGAAAATAAAAAAAAAAAATGAATTTTGAAATGCTTGTGGAGGATACATGTATATAAGTAATGTTTAGTATTTCATGTAATATTTTTGTGTCTCGTGTTTAGAAATTGGCAGAAGTGGCAGAGGAGAGAATCGAAGATACAGATCCTCCTTTGTTCCTACGTTTTATCAACCTCCTTATAAATGATGCCATATTCCTCCTGGATGAAGCCTTTGATGTAAGTAGAACAGTTACTGTAATGATAGATGAGTGTTCTTTGCAGTAGAGATATATGTCAGATCTGAGTTTGAAATAACTATAGAGTATGTTTAAACTTGCTGCTATGTTACAGTACATGACGCAGATAAAGGACAAACAGGCGGAGAAAGATCGAGGAGATTGGAACAGCCTGGAACCACAGCAGCGCCAGGAGAATGAAAACACCCTCCGTCAGGTGGCCATGCTCGCGCGCTACCATAACATGATGGGCAATTACACTATTCACTCCCTGGAACTGGTAACCAGGGAGATTAAATCTATTTTCTGTCATAAATCCATGGTGGACAGAATAGCAGGCATGCTCAACTACTTCCTCCTTCATCTGGTGAGTAACTCATTCATTGTTAACTGTAGGTAAAGCTACATAAATTATTTTTACCCTTGATGCATTGAATGATAAATATTATGAACTGAGGTATATGTACATATATATATACATGTATATGAGCCCCAGAGTTATTCTATTTTTACATTTTCTTATGCAGGTGGGTCCTAAACAGAGGAATTTCAATGTCAAAGACAAGAATGAGATTGAGTTTAAACCTCACCAAATGGTTTCAGACATTACTCAGATTTATTTAAACCTTGGTGATAATGATGCTTTTTGTATGGCTGTGTCAGCAGATGGCAGATCATACTCTCCTGAACTCTTTCAAAAGACCACAAGTGTATTACAAAAAATTGGAAAATCTCCCACCATGATCAACCAAGTGGATTCTCTGAGAGATAAGATAGAGGTAGGATATATTTACAAAGAAGTTTTAATACTTTTTATTGAGAACACAGCATAATAACTTGTAGTCTGTCAGATAGACTGAAAACAAATGACTGCTTTGGTGTGCAACATTGTTACATTGTCAAATGTCACTAATAGTAGAATTCAAGCATGAAATCACATTTCGAATGATCACATTTTTTATGGGGTCAAATTTGTGTGATTTTAGAAAACATACAGTGAAGCTTATTTATCAGGTCTTGGTTTCATGGTTGCTCTTTATGGTAGTTTATTTTCCCATTTCTGGATAATTTAAATTCTTGGGTACGTCCATAACATATAAACAACAAAAAATAGACCCCACATGAAAATATCTGACTTTACAGTTTGCTGATCATGTGGAAAGGCATCACTTTCACTGAATAATTAAACTTTATTGATGTATTAGCTGTGTATCTGCTGAAATATTTTCATTTGAAAATGTGTGAGCAAAGTTTTTTAGAAATCAGACTCCACTATTTAAGCTCACCTGTGCTGAAGGCTCATGTAAGCTTGTCTGATTGAAATTTGTATGTCGTCTGTTGCATACTTATTGCTACATGTATTGGTCCACATCCATCGTCATGCATTGCCCATTACCAAACGAATATTTTTAACTTTTCATGACAACTTCCATTCCAATTCTTTTCAAATTTGGTATAAAGCATCTTTGGGACAAGTTATGCATAAATTATACATTTCAAGATCCGGCATCCCTAAGCAAGAACTGCCAAAAATGGACCCATTTTCAAATATTTTCTCAAAAACATAGCATATCTATAAGAAAAACTAAATGCATAGTCATGTAGAGCAGGAAGGTCTCTACCCAAATGTTACCAAAATTGTAAATCTCATGATCCCCATTGTAAAGGTTCTGACTCTGGAGGGGAGTGGGGATTGCAAACTTAGTATATATTGTTTGTGTGTAAAACATTAGGTAGCATCTTTAATTTTATTGTTTAGAAGGAGCAGGTAGCCCTTGACCAAAATTATATATTTCATGATCCCAAGGATAGGGCTTCTGATACCAAAGTGAAGCCAAATAGTCATAGTGCCTTTACAATGTAACATTTTTAGCTTCTTCTTGAAAACTACTCTTTCAAGTCAAATTTAATTTGGTTTGAAACATCTTTGGATCGGGGGGGGGGGGGGGGGGGGGGGGGGGCACAAATTGTAAATTATTTGACTCCTGCACCTACAAGTGGGACAAAAACTGTCAAAAATAGATAAATTTTCTAAACCTTCGCTACAACCACACATATATGAGAAAAACTAAATTCATGTAGAGCAGGAAGGCCTCTACTAAATTCTAAATTTCATGATCCCAGGGGTTGAGGTTTTGGTTCCAGTGTTGGGCCAAATTATCATAATGATTATTGTCTTACTGAGTTGAAAGACTTCTTTAATTTTGTTGATATTGTATAAAAGCTAAGTACATATTTAAGAAATGCAGGAAGGATTATCATAATTGTGAATTTTGCATCACCAGGGTTCTGACTGTAGGGCAGGTCCAAAATAGTCATATAGTGTTAATATAACATATATTATGTAAACACTTTCGGGGACCTTTGCATTTGAAGAACAGATCTCGTTTCATACTGCTACTGAACATTAGAATTTAGTTTAGATATATATACAACAGGAACATTATTATAGATTTCAAACCCTTTGGGACTAGTGATACTTTCAACTAAAACTCAGGTGACAGATAAGGTCTGTGGGCCTCTTGTTTACTTTTCACATTTTCAACCTCTAAAGAACCTGTTGGCCAATTTCAACCAAATTCTCCACAAAGCATCCCTAGGTAAAGGGGATTCAGGTATTTTTAAATGAAGGTCTTGTTCCAAAAGGAGATAATATAGCAAAAGTGAAAATAGGGTGGCATGTTTGAAAAAGTCCACAAGAACCACTGAACCAGGAAAGCTAAAACTTGTATGGAAGATTCCTTATATGATGAAGAATCAAGTTTGGTTAAACCCTGAGTCACAGTCCAGGACAGAGCTACAATAGGGTTCAAAGCTTTACATAGGATTATTGAAGAAAAGCCTTTAAAAATCTTTTACTCAAGAACAAGATACATTGTGTCAGATTCATATGGTGTAGATTGAAGTTTGTTCACTTCACAACTACCACAGCACGGGTGGAAAACTCTCTGAAAATCTTTTCTCAATTTATGCAATTTTTGTGTGTATTTTAGGTTGTGCGGGTACGACAGGCAGCGGAGGAAGAATTGTATTCTGATGCTCCAGATGAATTCTTGGATCCCATCATGGGTACCCTTATGAAAGACCCTGTCATTCTACCCTCATCCAAAAATATAGTGGATAGAGCAGTTATAGCGAGGCACATCCTGAGGTACATGTATAGGTGACATTTAATGCAGATACAGAAGTCTTTTTTAGACTGTACTGTATGGCCTGGTGTTTAATGCATCAGATACAAAAGTTCTTCAGGCATAACACATCTTTTGAAATGTATCAGATTGAGTATAATTTTTAAAATCCTGTTTAATGAGCTCCCCCACCCCCACCCCTAGCATTTGATATTAAATTATTATAGCAACTTATCACATGTGTAGATAAAAGAAAAAATCATTCAATTCTATTTGAATAATCAGTGAGCAAGTTTCAAATTTATTGACACAGTGACCAGACTGACCCATTCAACAGATCCCCTCTATCATTGGACATGGTTGTTCCCGATGTGGATCTGAAGAGGAGAATAGACATTTGGATTCAGGAGAAGAAAAGGTCATCATAATGACATTATAGGACCATTCACGTAATCAGAAGATTTTCAGGAGAGGAGAGTTCAGTACCCACAGCATCAAATGTCTGTTAGAATTGTCTTGGAGTTTAAGATTGCAGAGCCAAGTTCATAAGAATGTGTTTTGAGGCTTTGTTTTACTACAACAGGAACGTATTCTATCTAGGAATATTGCATATACTCCAAAAGTAGGAATGTAAATGTGTAATGTAAATGGTTTTTGAATTTAACAGGTTAAAGTTTGGATGTATGAGTGATAAAATTTTATCAGGTTAAATTTTGGAAGTAAGCATACATATATCATGTTTAGTCTTTTGCTTAATGTTGCATTGTTTTGTTCTCATTCAGTTCTTCATCTGTGATAATATAGATAGAATAATGATACTGGTATTTTAGGTGCAATCTTAATATTTTAGTATTGTGTTTGTTTATTTGCTTAAATGTATTATTGGCTTATTTGAGCTTTTCTCATCTAAATTTTCCAGTTTGTCATCTGTTTGCAAACTTTACACAATATTAACTAACCACTGCATCATTATGAACCAAATTTTTCACAAAGCAATGCTGTCTCAGAGGGGCAGATCATTTTATATTTTCATTCATTCAAAGAGAAGTCCATTGAATTAATAGGACTACATACTGCCATATAAATATGCAAGCATTTTAATTTGTATTGTATATTTAAACAAGATGAACCTCGAGTTGGGCTGGAGATGAATAAAGTAAGGTTAGGTTTAAACTTTATTTATTTCAATCAACAAACAGGTCCTACAAATTATGTTAGTGGGCGACCACAATACCTTCTTGTACTCAACCATTGCTGATCACGAGGATCAAATTCAGGTCACAGCAGATAAAAGGGAGTGTGTAAACCACTACACTATCTGGACATCCTTAGATTATAAATATGTTAATGAAATATAGTTATTTGTGCAAAGAGGATAACAATTGGTGTTTGTTGAGGCTGGTGTATGTAATATACCAGTATCTGACAAAATGCTTGTGTCCTGAAAGTGACGGTCAAATTTATTGTAAACTGGTGGAAAATTTGTCAGAAGACACAATAACATGTTATGTATGCAATATTTGTATAGCTTTTTCTATCTGAAGTAATTTATTTCGACTGCACAAGTACAGAGTAGGTGCTTGTAATTTTTTATTGAAATTTTAAATATATCTGTAGATGTACTACTAGTACATATTGAAATTATTGCATCACCAATATAGTTTTATCATGAAATTCTGATAATATATGTGAGAAGTTTTGTTTTTATTGGTTGTTGATTCATTAAAGATTAAGTTATGGCTTGGTTTTAAACTGTTATTAGTACACGTGTAGTGAGAAGACCTAGCAATATAGAATATTAGTTTCTAGTTTAAAACTGTAGCATTTATTGTGGGAAAATTGTAAAATTAGAGTGTCTGTAAAATTCTGTCAGGTTTTTAGGAGAATCTGGGCATGTTCAATTGTAATATGTAGATTTTCGTCAATCCATGTGGGTTTTTTTTTTAAACCATCCAAGAGCACAATATTAACAGAGGACAAGTTTAAGGTTGATATTGTGTTCTTGGTGCAATAAATCCATGGATTAACATGCTGCATTGTTGAATATATTTTGATAGAAATCAACATGCTACAATTGATTTTAATATTATTTTTCTTCACTAAAATACATGTACAACAATAATTTTCAACAGCACTTCATATATAATGAAATATGTTTTAATGTTAACAATGACAACTGTAGTCATTATTAGGTCAAAACAATTTGAATAGTGAAATTTAATTACAAGATTGAAATACAGATCCAGCATGCTATATAATACTTTATAATTAATTACATAATACCATTTCAACCACTAGAATAATTTTTTTAATTTCAATTAAAAATTATAATTTATAGTAACTGCTGCATGTGGGAATAAACCCATATACATACCAGTTTAATTGATGTATTTGATAGCAACATTCTTAATTTATTGATGTCCTACACAAGATTTATACCTGATCTACAGTAAAACATGGTTGCAGCAAACACACTTACAGCAAAGTTATTTTCATTCCCTGTAGTTTGAAAACATATCCGAGACATATATATGAGAGATTGGAAACTTCATCAAGTCTTGTATTATCTTGTGGTCCCCTGTTTTTCAGTAAAAATGCACACACTGATTTAAATTATATATACCACTTAAGAATGAAATATATCAAGTTCAAAACTTTAAAATCCAAGATACAATATTTTCATCAGATGTTTCACTTTAAAGTAAAATGAAAGTAACTTTCAAAACGCAACACAAAAATTCTGCTAGATTTCAGAAAATGTTTTTGATTTGCTTACTTTTTTATTAATAGTACTTATGTTGATCATCAGTAATTTAAAAACTTGTTACGTTTGATTCCAGTATATAATAGAAGTAAAATGAACTTAAATCAACATCAATTCAATTAATAAGAATGAACAATTTACAGGTGGGACCACAGGGGCTCATCATAAATTGACCCTCTCTATTCTATATTTACAGATATAGATGATGATGATTTTAATAAGACAAAAAGTTCATGACGAGCCCCTGTGGTGGGACCGTCACATATTTTAAACATAGCACTGTAAGAGTTGTTCATCTCCGTCTCTGATATTATGAACTGATTGGATATAATGAATTACGTTTAGAACACGTCCCCAGCACTTCGCTATAAGCATGCTTTACTGTAAAAAGTGTATTAGTACATGTACATTGAACATCAGTACTCGATAATAATGTACACAGTGTGAAACGTGTATATTATTATTTGAAAATAATTCATATAGCATCTGCAGAGTTCCGGTGATAGATGGGAGTAATCAGGAGCCATGCACGATGCGTCTTTGTGGAGTGTTTCACTGTGGGACGGTGCTCTCAAGCTGAATGTATTCTGCGATGTATCGGACATACTGGCCTAAGGCCGCCAAGGCAACTGTTGTTCGGTGGCAGAGACAACCGTGGTCTAGAGGGCGCTCCTCTCGCTTCCGGCGAATATTAACTCCATCTCGTAGCTCTGGAAAAAAGAATTACATGTATGATAGTGTTACAGACTCTTGTTCAGTGTGCATCCACGCACTATGATGTCACTAAACACCTGTTATCTTTTCGTAAATAATAAGATAATGGGCCGATGGCTTTCAATATATCTCACGATCTATGTCATATTTAAAACTTTTTATATGAAAATAATATGTTTTGTTAGGTGTATCGATTTACCCAAACTAAGGAATTACTAAAGACCAGGAAAAAACTTGTAGAAAAAAGGGTCAATGGGGATTGGGGTTTGCACCATTAACCTCCAAATCGACTTTATACTCAATTTCTTGTTTTCGGTAAATCTCCAGTTGTATAATTATTGGTTGATAGCATTGTATCATCTGTTCTACTGATGACTCTAGTGAACTTTTGTTAAAATTTTAGAGCCAATTTCAACCAAAATTTGCCATTTCCAAGAGGAGATAATTTAGAAATAGTGTAGAAAAAAAAGGAGGATGGAGTAAACGCTTGTATGAAAATTTTCCTATGTCGGTCACATAAAACCAAGGGGAAGGAGTGTCTCCCCCCCCCCCCCCTTTTTTTTTTAAACCAGTGATTATGTGAACTGAAGAATTGAATCCGTGTAGTGAAAGATGAGCACATCCCTTAAACCACAAAACAATTTCTGAGAAAACTCGGTCTTGCTAAAGCCAGCCCCTACCAAAATCATCTCGTTGTAGGGTCCCTACAAAGAAGTGAATTAGTAGGGGGTTGGCTTTTTTTAGTCTGACCGGAGGAAAACTCCGACTGCTCCCCCACGCCACTTGCAAAACGATGCTACGTGCCTCCATGGAATGTAAATTTAAGTTCATTCAAGCCATTTTAATTTATTCGATCCTCAGCTGCATCGGAGCAACTACAATTAGTCCGACTGACCGGACGTGTTTTACGAAGTTTGAATTCAAAATATATAAACAAGCAGTTTATTGATCGTAGACATTTTTTTTTTTTTTTTTTGCTACTTCACGTTATGTTTGTGTGTGTGTGTGATTTTTTTAAATGCAGTATCTTTTTATGATCTGATGAAATGTACGACAAATGATGTATCCCGTTTCCATTCTCGATGATCATGTAGCGTGCGACTATCATTGTCGTCAAAAGCAAGTTTATTAGCATGCTAATAGATGTTCGGATGGTTTAGCGCGGTGGCTACGAAATCTGGATCCGCAGGTCTTGAGTTCCATCCCAGATAGAAGCGGATGTATCCACATATTTCCAATGTTTTTGCCGTAAAATTTAATATTTATTCAAATTGAAATGATATCATTTCATCTTAAATACGTTGCAGTTGAGAACAAATATAGCAAGTCTATTTCAACGGCTGGGAATTCCCACAGAAATAAAAGTAGAATGTAAATATAAGAAATAAACGTCATATTTTATATTTTGAAAATACATGTGGGTATAAACTGCAACGCTTTATATTATTTTATATTTTGAAAATACAAAAAGTATAAGTACATTTACTATTACATCCAAATATAGACCTACAGAGCGTTGTAGTTCATACCCACATGTATAAAATGTGAAGTTTATTTCTTATATTTACATTCTACTTTAATTTTTGTCTGAATTTCCAGCCGTTAAAACAGACTTGCTATATTTTGTTCACAACTGCCACGCATTCATGAGGATATATAAATCCCATTCCATCAGTGAAGAAAATTTCCGTACCATGTGACATAGCTTCTTGTTGCAAATTCAATTGTATTGTGTTAAATGTTCGGTACACGATTACAAAGATTTGGGTGACAGTAATGCCTGTTATTTTTTTTTCTCCCTCTCTCCTGAGAGTGTCTGTAATCCTTGTATAACAACAAAATCAAAGATGACCTATATAAATCACTATAACAGCCGCTAATGAAAAAATATAATTAAACAATAAAAAAAATGAAGCTCAGTGGATCAAAGTCATAATATTTCTGAAAGGTGTGACTGGACCAAGTGTGGTATCATCTGAGAATTCAAAAAGAACACCTCAGTGGCGGTTCCACGAAATCTAATAAATGAAAATTTACATTTATTACTCGTTTATATTGATTTCGTCATGATATAAACCAATTATGAATAAATTTACGTCTTTTCAAAATATCACCGATACATTATTTATCACAGGGAATACAACTGTCACACAATATGAAGTGCCGGTGTATTTTCATCTCCATGCTGATAGTTTTCCATCCGATGTGGAAATATCATATCCTTTTTCGTTAATTATACTGCACCTGATCCATCAACTACTACCATTATTTTTTTTATTATTATCTATGAATCGGACATGAAGAACAGGGAGGGTTGTTTACAGATTGCAGTTTTAAATTCAGGACAGCACAGATATTCTTTGACATCTATTGGTGGCAAATATATCCTTTTTTTCCCCTAAATGTAACTGTTACAATCTACTGAGTAATGAATGTATATCTGTATCTAAATGAACATAAAATTTGCCACTTCATACCATTCCCGTGTATCTTAATGCAACATTTTATAGCACTGCAAGACGAAACTAGATTGACATATAAAATTATTAATCAAAATAAACACATGGACAATATTTGTCATACCTACATTTGTACGATGAATATTGCATTGTCTTTCGTGAGGTTTTGTAAAAATATTATATGTATCATTAAACATGACAAGACATTATGACCTAACTGTGCTTATTACATCACTGTGCTGTATTATACATATGTAATATCAAATTCAATAAATGTTGTATAAAACGAAAGCATTAAAGCTTCTATCAAATAAAATTTGCCAACAAAGGAATAGAAGCAACATTCATTTCTTAATCATAAAAAAGTTCTGTCTTGCATTCCACTATATCAAGTTCAAATGTAAATTTAAACCCTGTATTTCCTACAAATGTACTCTGTCACATCCAAACTGTTTAATTACAAACAAACTCTGCAGTGCCTAGAGTCTTACTAAGTGCTCCTGTTACAGTCCGGCTGGACATGTCATTACTAGTAAATGAAATGAAAGAATTAAATAAGTTACTTGGTGAATGTGTATTGGTTTCAGCTGACAAATCTAGTAACAGTGTACATGTGGTCATTGACACTCTGTGTAAGGCTCATTATTAAAACTATATTTTACAAAAGCTTTAATTCCACATTTGGTGATCTAGTTTATACTAACAGTTCAATTTCAAAAGACTGAATTCCTCAAAATCGTATTTCAGTTTTAAATACTTTTAATATATCAGTCAAAGGGACAAATAGATATGAGTTACTGTACCTCTACTGGATTCCAAAATTTCCTAAAAATCTTTATTACGAACAAAATTACTTTGCAGGATCCTGTAAATGTTCTACCAAGTCCCTATCTTTACTCACAAAAATAATAATGTTGTGGTGAAACTTCAGACGTGCTATGCCACAACATACATGTATTCGTGAAGTAGTATAAATCAAATGTAAATTCCCATTAATCCAAAGAACATTTAGTAAACTTGAAATCACAAAAGTGTACGTTTTCAACACTTTATACAATCATTAACTAGGCTTTTTGACAAATTATTCGATATTCGAGAACATGTTCTGCGTATGATCGATTTCTACACATAATTCTGTAGCATTGTTCTGAATAGACATTTCCACTTTGACCACCTATTTTCAAAAGATTCATTGCTATACATTTTTTTATATTATAATATGATAATTGTTTACGTATGATAAAACATCATTGGATAGAATGGTACTCTTTTTCTAGTTTTTATTTATATAACTTGATGAATTCTAAACAAGAACATCAAGTACTAATGATGTGTCAATAACGTTTCAGCAGTAAGCTACGATATTGAAAAATAAAGAAGGTTGTTCAACCAATCAATCGTGTTACAAACGAAATTAAATTATTCCCACAAAACAAGATGTGGATTGTGAAACATTGATGTTTCCGTACTGCAGTAATTCTGGTAGCCGTAAAAGGGTCTTGTTACAAGGAACACAAGTGAAATATGAAAACCCTAACGGGGACATGAAAGGAATTTACAAAGAATCAGAATGAATGTCTTGATCCCTCTTGAATGTAAAGCAGTAAAATTACTTTGAAAAAGATGAAATGCATTTTCCAACTTCGATATTTTAAAACGGGTCTTCTCGATCCCTTGCCTTATTACTGCATGGTGATATTTATCTAGTGGAATATTATGTTTGTCCAAACCAATAAAAAAAATGATTTAAATTAAGAATAATTAATTAGTCCAAACAAAAAACTACTAGTTTGATCGAACGAATAACTAATTCTTCCAAATGATCAAATATTATCGTAGGCGACCTTTGCACGCCGTAGTGAATCTACCGTTTGTTATATATTTCTATTTCCAATGTTTTTGCCTTCAGTATCTTTACCAATTGAAATGATAACCATTTCTAATGAATGTGACGATTTGCTTATTAACCTTGATAAATATAGTTCGACTACTTTAATGGCTAGGAATTTTCCAACAGAAATGAAAATAGAATGTAAATATGAGAAATAAATTTATGTTTGAAAATGCATGAGGGTATGAACAGCAACCCGGCATCTTTTCATGAAGTATGCAGCCGTGTGAAAGCGTTGTAGTTCATACCCTCATATAAATTTCAAAAAATGAAATTTATTTTTAAAATATTCATACGTATTTCAGACAGAAATTCTCTCTCTATCTCTCTACCAGAATTAAATCAATTTCTGTAACATGTATGTATACAATGATCAATTTCTCACAAACACTTTTTATGTCGCCTCGGTGTCGTTTTTTTCTCTTGATACGTATCATTTGTTTGATTGCAGTCGTAAATTTTTCACATATCTAGGAATAATCAGTTTCTGTTTCTATCTGATAGATATACGTGTTATTTACAAACTCTAGACAGATTTCATTTGCAATTCAATAGAAGTAATGATGCGTGTTTTGCTACTAAATCGACAAAACAGGATTGTATTAACAAGACCAACCCACATAAGGTTGTATTTTACAGTATGTAAAGTGACAGAGAGCAAAACACCTCGACTGATACGTCGCCTAGTTTCTTCCCCACTGCCATGTAGAGAGGAGATGCGCCGACATGCCACAGAACGAGACGACAATCCATTTCCTTGTTGACTCTTTATAAGATTCTGTATGCTTGCATTTCTCATATTTCAAAGGCAGAGGTTCACAACGGGGGCATTGGTGAACATGTTTTCCCAATTGGGTCGTTAATGTCAAGTATAGTTACGGCAAAATGATCAGTATAATTTCACAGTTTGGGGGCTTCGAGTTATATTTCAGATGATAGTATTGTTTATACTTAGGATTGGTTTTCCTCCATTGCAAGGAATTTCCAATCTTTTAGACATTCATTTTACTGAATAAATATTTAAAATAGCGACAAAATTTTGAAATTTTTTTCTCTTCAGACGAACTATTTATCTATGATTAATGAATAAATAATATTATATCGAAAATCAATTAAATAAAACGATGAGATTAAGAAAAATCGTTATGCATAAAATTGTATATTATCCAGTATTTCAGAATATGAAAATTGTCTGATTTTCAATCTCACAATCCGTTTTGACAACCGCGCGTCGGTTGCTTAGATATTTCACTCTGTAAAATGATACTTTACGCAGTCAGTAACTTTTGCGATAGTAAGGCACAAATGTCTTGACAAATGCTTTTTATATATAATCATAATGCTTTATCCGAGCATTTCATCCCTACACCCAAGGGGGAAAATCGTGCTTAAAAACCATGTGGTAGCAGATGTTCAAGAAAACGTTATAATGCATTAATTAGCTAGCCAAAACTTGGTGTATATTTTACTTTCATTTGGCTAATTTTAGTATATTAACTATTTTCCAGAAAATCATTCACGAAGTCTGTAAACTATAAATATTTTTTGTATGTTAATTTCCTCGTACCATTAATATCATAGGCGCTCGGGTCGTGGATAATGTTAATAAGTTTACACAATATTACTTATCGAGGAAATTCGATCTCTGATCGTGACATTTTTCCCCACTGCATGATGTGGAGTTTTAATTCTTTCTAATCTATTATGCTTATTATACACTAGTATAAACAGAAAACTTAATTTCATAAGCGTTTAAAAATTGACATCCAGTGGCGTAGCAGCCATTGACGCCAAAACGCCCGGGTTGACATCCAGTGGCGTAGCAGCCATTGACGCCAAAACGCCCGGGTGTGCATTTGACAACAACAAAAATGATTGTTAATTTTTCATTTTATTATGCATGGTTTTATAGCTAGAAAAACCCATAAAGTAACCTAGAAAGCCTCAAAACCCATGAGCTTCCGGGGGCTTCGCCCCCTGGGCCCCCACCAGAGCCTTGCCCTGGACCCACTGGGGGTCTTTAGACGACCCCCCCCCCCCCAGTCTATTCTGGATTTGTCACTGTGCGTACACTTCGTTGCAATGGGCGGATGCGAACAAAATGTTTCCGCCCGTGCGGCGATAGACCCTTTCATTAGAAAATTTGCTCAATGCATTATGACGTCAAATGTTTTGACCAACGGATCAAAATCAAGTATGCTGTATATTTCATTGTTCGGTGGACTTACACGTCATCTGAAAGAATATGATTTCCAATTTTATCCATACAAATATAAAGTTATTTCGAGTTGCTTTGACACTGAAAAATAGAAAAAGTTATACTTTTCAAGCAACGCTCAAAATAAATCTGTGAGACATTTCTAGTTCCTTGACATGAAAATTGTCTGATTTTCAATCTCACAATCCGTTTGACAACCGCCCGTCGGTTGCTTAGATATTTCATTCTGTAAAATGATACTTTACGCTGTCTAACTTTTGCGATAGTAAGGCACAAATGTCTTGACAAATGCTACGCTACTGACATCATTTTGAAACGCTTTTGAAATTAATTTTTCTGTTCATACTAGTGTATAATAAGCATAATAGGTTAGGGGGGGGGGGGGGAATAAAAAATAAAACTCCACATCATGCACTGAAAAAAAAAGTCTTGATCAGAGTTCGAATTTCCTCGATAAGTTATATAGTGTTTATCAACATTGTCTACGACCCGAGTGCCTACGACTCATACTGGCAAATGTTTCTATCCTTAGAACTACATTATGTATTTGAGTACAGATATATCCATTTGCGTAAAACTCCCCGTCGTTCATAAGATATATTAGATCGGTTAAGTTATCTACTGGCAAATGGATACTTAAACAGAGAAAAGTTGGCTATACTAACAGCCAACTACTTGAAGCTGAAAAGTTTAGCTACTAGTGACCAGCTATTTGAAGTGAGAGAAACTATATGTAGTTACTAGTAGCCAGCTACTTACAAGGAATAAACAGTGATAGTCAGCTACAGGTTACTGGGTTTGAATATGTTTATCGGGTTTACTGAGATGGCGAAGAATCATTTTCATATAGGCCTATATCTGATAATGCTTTGAAATTTCGAATATCATGCCTGATTTTGCCAGCTATTATCCAATGCAGTGCAAAATATGAATAAGTTGTAACGAAAGCCGATTAAGATCACTTATAAAACAAAAACAAATTTTTTTTTAAGGCGTAATAATGCAAATCAACGGCGTTATAACGTAAAATATAGGTATAATAACGCGAAGCAAAGGTGTAATAACGCAAAAGAAAGGTGCAATAACGCGAATGAAAGGCGTAATAAAACGAAACAGGCGTATTAACGTAAAACGTGGGCGTAATAACGCGAATAAAAGCACAATAAAGAGAAAGAAAGGCGTAACAACGCGATTGAAAGGCGCATGAATGCAAATTAAAGGCATATCTACGCGATACAAAAGTATATTTACGCGATACAAAGGCGTATTAACGCGGATTAGGAGTGTGTTATTATGCGAGAGGAAGGCGTAATAATGCGCATGAAAGAACGTTGACCATTATACATGCATAAATAACGCATGTAGTTGAGGGTAACATTGAAAATTTTCACCCCGAGAAAATTATTGACAACCAAGGCGTAGCAAGTAGTATGAAAAAGGGGTCCCCTATATTGCCTGCATACTCATTTAGTGGACTCTTCAACAGTTAAATTATTAACCTTCATTATGACCTGCATGGTGTAAAACTGGGTACTTTCAGTTAAGCTCAGTTACCCTTTGTGAACCTTTTAAAGGGTTCTATATATTTGACTTCGTTGTTCTATATCCCTTTATCAGTTTTGTTTTATTCGATCACCCCATATTTAATTATTAGAGGTCTGAAATGTAGCTTCATCCTCGGGAGACCCCAGGTGGTACCACTACGGTAAACAATAGTCCTATAGGGTTTCCTATTTTGCCTGCATTTTCTGCGTTATTACGCCTTTTCACTTCGCATTATAACGCCATTTGAAAAGCGTAATAACGCTTTTGATTCGCGTTATAACGCCTTTTCATTTAGCATTATAATGCCTTTCAATGGCGTATTAACGACTTTTGAAAAATATTATAACTCCTTTTGAAAGACGTAAAATCGCCTTTTAATTTGCGTTCTATTTCCTTTTTGTTGTTGTTGTTGTTGGTTTTTTTGGGGGTTTTTTGGGGGGGGTTTTTGTTGGTTTTTTTTTTTTGCGTTATTACAAGTTTTCACTTCGCATTATAATACGTTTGAAAGGCATGATAACGTCTTTTGATTTGCGCTATTACACCTTTGATTCGCATTAATACGCTTTTCTTTCGCTGTGTACACATTCACAGCTACCCCGTGGGATCCGGGTAGTTAGAATAGACCCTCAGTACCCCCTTGCTTGTCGTAAGAGGCGACTAAATGGAGCGGTCTTTCGGATGAGACTGCAAAAACCGAGGCCCCGTGTCACAGCAGGTGTGGCACGATAAAGATCCTTCCCTGCTCAAAGGCCCTGAGCGCCGAGCATAGGCCTAAATTTTTTAGCCCTTCACCGGCAATGGTGACGTCTCCATATGAGTGAAAATTTCTCGAGCAGGACGTTAAATAATACATAATCAATCAATCAATCATTCACAGCTTTATGTCAATCGATGGGGCGTGACGTCACGTACTACACATTTTTCAATACATGACGTATTAAAAGTGCTCTTAATCGACTTTCGTAGAATTTAGAGCATTACATACGTTTTTATACGTTATCATGGAGAAAATTCATGAATTTAAGCATCTACTTACAGTTTTCAATGAAAAAAATGTGTTTACATTTGCAAAATAATCAGTTCTGGGAGTGATTTGGGATTATATACACGATTTAACATCTTTTAAGATACGCCATCATCTGCCTAGTAAACACAATTTGGCAAAATCAAGCATGATATTTGGAATTTCAAAGCATATTCGGATATAAAAATGACTCCTCGTCATCCATATAAACCTGATAGATAATTATATTAAACCCCAGTAATCTGGGTGGGGTTTTTTGGGTTTTTTTTTTTTGTTTTTGTTTTTTGTTTTTGCTTGTTTGATTGGTTTTTGTTTGGTTTTTTTGTTTTTGTTTTTGGTTTTTGTTTTTGTTTTTTTTTTTGTTTTTTTGTTTTTTTGTAGTTGGCTGTCCGTAGTTAGACTCTTTATTTCTTATAGTAGCTGACTAAACTAGTAGTTAGATTTTCTCACCGTAAGTTGCTGGTTACTAGTAGCTTATTTTTACCAGTTTCAAATTTCTGCCAGCCGCTAATTTTTCCAGTTACCAGTAAAGGTAAACTCTATGCTGAATAAGGATGTAGTTTATTCAAGCACGTTCTTCCTGGGGATTCTTATTTCTTGATATTATATCGCTTTCTTTCCAAATTGAATAATGTTAATTCAGCAACCACCACCATCGCTCAACTGTGGCTAAGATCTTTGACTTTGTAAATTGACACTTAAGGCCAAGTCAAAGCATTAATAGAGCAAGTCTTGTGTTAATAAGGCATGTCTTAAATCTAATCACCTACTTTTCTCTTGAGTAGACATATTAAGCTCTTGAGGAAGAGATTCGCCGAGACTACGCGCCATAAAACGAGAGATTGATCTCTTTCCTGCTCGACCTTACAATACCAGTGAAGTAACCCTTGTATTATTTGATAAGCTTCCATCTATCACATTTCAAAGTCCGAGGTTCGCAACTGGGGCATTGGTGAATATATTTCCCCAGTTGGTACATTATTGTCAAGTACAGTTAAGAAAAAAAAGACTTTTAGTATGAAGTGTGAAGATGCCCCGGTCAGTAGAATCAACCCAGGATTATCATGAACGCTCTCCACCGGTGACTCATTGAATTTGTCAAAATACGTCACAATAGCTGCGTCAGTTTGGGGTATTATTTATTTATTTATTTATTTTTTTTAAGAACCAGATACATGATTAGACAATTAGACAAAATCTTTTCTTCGAAGGAAAACTGGATATTAAAACCAGGGTTGTTATATATATATATATATATATATATATATATATATATATATATATATATATTGAAGAGCATCAATATAGAATATTATTCACCTGATGATTATTTACTTTTAAGATATTGCCAACCTTGAGCCTTATAGGGAAATGCGTGGTTTTGGTATATGAAATAAAACAAGATAGTTTCTTGGTAAAAAGGTGCATAAAACAATTATATATTATATTTATAAAGAAATTCTGTAGGTCACCTGACAAAATTTGATGAAATATAATTTTTGTTATTTTTAGCACTGGCAAATAATTCCTTTTATGAAAAATAAATTAAATTGTAATAAAACTCTGACATTTGTATTTAATTAAATTACATGAACTATATTTCTATAATTCTTGAATATTTTGAAGAAATTATACGGTATTTTCCTATATCTGATACCTTAATTTGAAATAGGTGTATGCAGTTGACCAAATCATGTTTACATCATGTCGTCAATTGTGACGTATTTTAACAACCGTCATACTCAGTGAGTCCATTAAAGGTGATCGCGACAGTCTGAAAATGCCAATGGGTATCCGTCCCGAATAAATAGATGGACATTATCTTTGCTAATAATTGGAATAATGCATTAATTTTGGATAAATCTACCTATGTATATACGAAAATAGTGTCGTACACACTTGCACCGTGACGTCTATTTAAGAAATAAATTCCATTTTCAAATGAAAATACACGTACATAAGGTTATCAACTGTGAAGCTTTACGCCGATATATTTCACGAAGCAAGCATGAAAAGTATGCCGGCGTGAAGTATTGCAGTTCATATCCTCATGTATTTTCAAAAATTGCATGAAATTTATTCCTTATATTTATATTTATATTCTGCTTTCTATTCCAGCCGTTTAAAAGACGTACTATATTTATCAAGTAGTTCTGTATTCATACGCGCAGTATTTACAACTGCAGCACGTTAGTGAGGATATGCCTTTCATTACAATTTATTTAAAAAATTTAAATATAGTATTATTTACATGCGCGTGGAATGTGACAATTAAAATACAAGAATATAATCTGTAGAACTACACAAAAACAAATGACCTAGCTTTTTAAACATTGAAATATGCAATTTTTTTTTTTAAATCTAAATGAATTTACTTTTCATGATTTAAAATTTCAGATTGGAAAATCTAGAGGAGGTGGCTGATGAAGTTTAAAGAAGAATGAAAGATTAGCTATTGTATGTATACTCTATAGAATATTTTATGAATATCCAGTCGTGTATAAAATTGTTGATAGGGAAAAAAAAACCATTGCATTTTAATGAAAAGGCACAATCTAGAACAAACTTAATTAACATTTCTTCAAATTTTATGATGACATTATCCGCATTTCCCCCCCAAGCCCTGTGCACACGTCATCAAATTTAACGCTGGCTACGTGTAGTTTGAAGCCATTCCAATAGGCAGTTGTCAAATTAAATTTGTTTCATTTTAATTATATAGTGTACTTGATTTTATACAGAGACCTTAAACACAATCCCATCCTATTGAAATTATTGATGCAAAATAATGATAATTACAGTTTGCGTGCAATATTATTAATGTATTTTTCACTTGGTATCACGTGTAGAGTGTTATTAACTCTGATTGAAGACCAGTGGTAAGCCCACAAATGCAAGACCTCTATTTTCCTTGTGACTTCGTTAAGATAGGCCGAGTTCTTTAAAGATCTAAATACGCATCAAATCCATTAAGGAACCGTTCAAATCTCAAATAGCACGTTAGAATGCTTAATGAAAATCGACGTTTTTGACAATCACAAAGTCAGAATTTAAGTTTGTTTGGGGGGATGAACAGGCGAGATTTTCCATCACAGGAAATTGTTATAATGCATCTATTTACAGACTTGTGCACAAAAACGTTTGTATTTCCCAATTATCATAATACAGGATCGTCAAAGTATTACACTAAGCATCTTTGATAAATGGGTTATTTGGAGAGAAAAATCACATTGGAAAGAATTAAAACGTCAGGATTTTTATTCACGTTTCAGAGTTAATGTGGGTTCAAACTCCGATCTGATGTATTCTACTAAGCTGTTATTTTAGTTTAATATATTTGAGGAGAGTTTCAATTATTCTCGATCGTATTTTATTACTGAAATCAACACTCCGTAAAATCACTTATTTTCATGGGCTTCAATTTTCATGGTTTGTATAAAAATATATATGTTGGTGGTGATGAAGAATGGTCACTCTTTATTGAAATCCAGTTTGTCATTTTCGTGGAGCATTATACCATGAAAATCATGCTATTGTAGATGCTTTCAATTTTCAGACAGACTGATCACTTAAGGACTCTCGCCTATAGACAGGACTTTCACCTATAGACAGGACTCTCGCCTATAGACAGGACTCTCGCCTATAGACAGGACTTTCACCTATAGACAGGACTCCAATGTTAGCTAGAGTTGTGCAAGCATTAAGATTTAAATCTACCAGTATCTTTTTATATCCAGTACATATTTGCCACTCAACGACCTCTAGGTGTGTTTATGCGCATTTAAGTAAGACAAAGGATGAGAGAGAGAGAGAGAGAGAGAGAGAGAGAGAGAGAGAGAGAGAGAGAGAGAGAGAGAGAGAGAGAGAGATGTCCACAAAAATAAAGAAAACAAGAAAAAGACTACATGACTTACTGACTTCGGACTCAAAGACTAGTTCACCTCTGTAACAACCGTATAATTCATCCTGCCAACTGAGAACTGGTTCCAACCAATCAGAGGTGAAGAATTCGCGGTATCCAAGGATACCACACAAGGCAGCTGGAAAAGTTGGGAATAAAACAGCATTGTTCTAAAGGTCTTATTACTATCGATATGCTTAATTATCAATATCAAGTTGATGTCATAGATGTCATATAAAATGATAGAATTGTACCAAAAAAATAATAATAAAAAAATAAGTGCAAATATTGACGAATAAATGGTAAAATAATGATTGATATTTAGTACATGTACTTCTGCTAACAAGCACACACGAAAAAGTAGCAAAATGTCCATGGACCATATCGCCCTTATATTGTAGCCACATTCTAGCCCCGGGATCATGGTTTAAACATACTTGATTTTCCGCATTATTATGATGCTTGCACATAGATTTGACAAGTTTGCTCTAGAGAATGTTCATCCATATTACTTAAAAGTCTTACTGTGGCCAAGGCCTAGCTCAAAAGGTCATACTTTGAATTAAATACTTGAACCTTTAATGAATCAGTTTGCTTACATACTGATATATCGTGCCCTTTTGGGTCTTTCTGGAAAGATTATTCCTAAATATTCCTTTAAAGAACTTAAAACCCCCTTTTCCCATTGATATCAAGTCATGGTTTAAACAAGCTTGATTCTATACTACATGGTGATCCACGTGCATAAAATTGATCCTTGAATCCTTTTTGCTTTTGTGAAGATTTTTAAATATTCATCTTATATGCATTTGTTATTATTCGTACGTAAATCTTTAAACCCCTATTTATTGAGACCCTTTTGTAACTTGTGGGGTCATGGTGTAGACAAATACGTCTGCTTCGTGTAAGTTTAAATTTTCGCTTTTCTGATTCAACGGTTCTTTAGAAAAATATTAAACAACTCACTCTATTTTCACCATTTCTCAATTATTTCCCCGTTTAAAAGGGACTTGTTCCTTGTTTGATCATTTGAACAATTTTCCCAAAGCTGTTTTGTGTGAACTTTATAAGATTGGTTGAAAATGGCCCGGTGCTACCCGAGTTGAAATTTACCAATTTCCATACAACATGTGTCGAATATCTGTAAAATAAAGAAAGAAAAAAGAAAATCAAGCAAAAAAAAAAACCAAAAAAAACCCAAACAAACAGAAAACAAAAACAAATAAACAAAAAAATTCCCAATACATTGATTAAAGTTTCTAAAAAGGAACACTTCCTTAGGAAGATATATGTCTATCTAATCAATTCTAACTATTCTGTGTGGAGCGTGAAGCATATAAAATATAGCAAAACATTCCAGAAAGAGCTCTACTTTAAATCTGTAGATGATGATTTCATAAGTTCATATAATATTCTGCTGCTCATATTAATTAAAACTACCATGTCTAATACTCAGACGTATTTGAACATTCAAAATTACAAACAAAAATTGCCTTTTTATTTGCAAGATTTTGTATACGAATCAAAACGAAATTCTTATTCAAACACAACAGTTTTACCAAAAGTAAAGACGACGTCTCTATCTTGTAGATAAAGCGCCGACACGTTTCTAAACTCTCCTCCTGAATCTTTTGAATAAACATTTAATTTCTACCAAATCCAATATTCTGCAGTTGCAATGGTCGACAAAAATTAACATTTTCGATTTTTTTTTCCCCATTTCCAACCATTGTCAGTTTTTGTTAGCGTTACGTACGTATTTGTACACGTGTTACCTATGCCACGTGCGCCTTTGCCATTATAGATGTATAGGTACGATTTCGTTTGAAATTTTGAGTCTGTGTTTAGTGCCGTTACTTTAGAATATTGATATTTTACTGATGCTTCGCATGCACGATAGCTATTAACATTTGAATATATGTAGTCGGCAAATACATATAGCTCTCAAAGCTGTTATAAACCTTTTGTACTACTAATTTATGATAAAGATTGAAAAGTGAGCGCTAGACAGACGTACAGACATTCAGACAGATATCGGATAAAATTTTATCATAAAAGTTTACTTGAATCTTCAGTTAAGTGAGCTAAATTTAAATTTTTACTCCACAAAAGCCAATCTTATGGAAAAATGAATAAATAGATAAATAAATAAATCCGAATTATCTACTATTTATGAAAAAAGAAAAGAATATACAAGGGATTATTGACTGTATCATAACGCCGGTACAACAAAATTCATACACTGTATGTTTCTTGGATATCGGTATTTCATCAAATCTGTACAATACCTTGCTCCATAAAAAGATCTTGCTTTCGTTGTGGAAACCCGTTTTTCGCGATGATAATGGCTTCATTCACCATATTTTTGCAGAACTGCTCCTGTAAATCATTTATTGGCTTCTGGTGTCTGGCTAGATTTTTAAGAAGCATTTGTGCGTGGCATCCAAACTGAAATAGTAAAAATGAATTGTTCTTTATATCAGGCTTAAGGCTGACACTGTCAGTGCGATATCAAAATTCACTTAATTTCATTTACTAAATATTAATGTAATGTCATTTACTAAAGAGTGATATAATTTCCTATTTCCAGCTGTGTAACTGTTATTTCCAATTCATGTAACCTGTCTTTTATTAGTATTTCCAATTTGTGTTAACAATCTTTTATTAGTATTTTCAATTTGTGTTAACAATCTTTTATTAGTATTTTCAATTTGTGTTAACAATCTTTTATTAGTATTTTCAATTTGTGTTAACAATCTTTTATTAGTATTTCCAATTTCTATTACCTATCTTCCCACTAGTATTTCTAATTCGTGTTTCCAATTTGTGTTACCTGTCTTTTATTAATATTTCCAATTCATGTTACCTGTCTTTTACTAGTATCTCTAATTCGTATTACCTGTCTGTTACTTGTAATTCATGTTACCTGTCTTTTACTAGTCTCTAATTCGTTTTTACCTGTCTGTTAATAGTAATTCGTGTTAACTGTCTTTTACTAGTATCTCTAATTCGTATTACCTGTCTGTTACTTGTAATTCATGTTACCTGTCTTTTACTAGTCTCTAATTCGTTTTTACCTGTCTGTTAATAGTAATTCGTGTTAACTGTCTTTTACTAGTATCTCTAATTCGTATTACCTGTCTGTTACTAGTAATTAATGTTACCTGTCTTTTACTAGTATCTCTAATTCGTATTACCTGTCTGTTACTAGTAATTCGTGTTAACTGTCTTTTACTAGTATCTCTAATTCGTATTACCTGTCTGTTACCAGTAATTCATGTTAACTGTCTTTTACTAGTATCTCTAATTCGTATTACCTGTCTGTTACTAGTAATTCATGTTACCTGTCTTTTACTAGTCTCTAATTCGTTTTTACCTGTCTGTTAATAGTAATTCGTGTTAACTGTCTTTTACTAGTATCTCTAATTCGTATTACCTGTCTGTTACTAGTAATTCGTGTTAACTGTCTTTTACTAGTATCTCTAATTCGTATTACCTGTCTGTTACTAGTAATTCGTGTTAACTGTCTTTTACTAGTATCTCTAATTCGTATTACCTGTCTGTTACCACTAATTCATGTTACCTGTCTTTTACTAGTATCTCTAATTCGTATTACCTGTCTGTTACTAGTAATTCATGTTACCTGTCTTTTACTAGTATCTCTAATTCGTATTACCTGTCTGTTACTAGTAATTCATGTTACCTGTCTTTTACTAGTCTCTAATTCGTTTTTACCTGTCTGTTAATAGTAATTCGTGTTAACTGTCTTTTACTAGTATCTCTAATTCGTATTACCTGTCTGTTACTAGTAATTCGTGTTAACTGTCTTTTACTAGTATCTCTAATTCGTATTACCTGTCTGTTACTAGTAATTCGTGTTAACTGTCTTTTACTAGTATCTCTAATTCGTATTACCTGTCTGTTACCACTAATTCATGTTACCTGTCTTTTACTAGTATCTCTAATTCGTATTACCTGTCTGTTACTAGTAATTCATGTTAACTGTCTTTTACTAGTATCTCTAATTCGTATTACCTGTCTGTTACCAGTAATTCATGTTAACTGTCTTTTACTAGTATATCTAATTCGTATTACCTGTCTGTTACCAGTAATTCATGTTAACTGTCTTTTACTAGTATCTCTAATTCGTATTACCTGTCTGTTACTAGTAATTCATGTTACCTGTCTTTTACTAGTATCTCTAATTCGTTTTTACCTGTCTGTTACTAGTAATTCATGTTAACTGTCTTTTACTAGTATCTCTAATTCGTTTTTACCTGTCTGTTAATAGTAATTCGTGTTAACTGTCTTTTACTGGTATTTCAAATTTGCTTTACGTCTTCCTACTAGTATGCCTGTTCTTGTACTAGTATTTGCAGTTCATGTTATTGCCTATTCACTAGTATTTCCAATTCATGTTTCTGTTTTGAGTGTCTTTTCTCGTATAATTAGTTTGTTTATCTGTTTCCCTATTAGTATTTCCAACCGTATTACCTGTCTTCCTATTTCCAAGTAAAAGACTTGGTGGGAAAGCGAGTAAGAACTGTATCCTGGTGACGTCATGAAGTTCCAACATTCGTCCGATATTCTGCACTGCTTTTTTGTTCTCTTTCTAACAGGATGAAAAATCAGTGTTGTTACACCCAATTTACGTAAATCACACTGAGGAACGTTCACCATTTCTTTTTGACACTTTGATAGATTTTCACGGCAATTCAATTGTTACATGACTTCAATTATCGGAAGCAATCAGCGAATCCAGATTTTATGTTTCGCGGATTTGGATTGAATTGGCGACGAAAGCATTTTTAAATGGATTATGGGTAAACCCTTATTCTGATCCTGAAACATTTTTCGAATGCCCGAAATAGGATAAGGTTGACACGCATCATGATATCACGGATGCCTTGATTTCACTTTACGACCAGGAGGACTGATTTCATTAGCACAAAGAAGCAATACCATAAACGTTAATTGGCTTAACGGAAACTGTAGCTTTGGTCATAAAAATATTTAACAACGCTCCCAGTCGTCGTAGAGTTCGAAAACGGAGAGGTAATTGTTGTGTTTAACAAGGATCTTTGAGAGTTTCTTGTGGAAAAAAATGAACTTTTGAAAGACATAATACATAGTAATGGGTTGATGCTTTTAGTAGTATTTTTTTCAGTTATAGAGATATAACTGAACAATGTGAAATATCTTTCAACTTCAGCTTCAGGAAATGTACAATGTAAGGGCTTATTTGGCCCTATGAATCGTGAAGAAAAAGTTAAACTTCTGGCAAACAAATACGTAGAAAATACATCGTGATTGAAAATCTATGATTATAACGTAACATTTACAATAATTTGTATATTATGACGTTACACAGTATACCATCATAGCACCTATAAGAATTCAAATTCATGTACAGAACACAGCATAAAAGTTTTATATATGTTTATTGACAAAACTGTTACCGATACTTAATTGATATAATGTAGGTCTGTGACCTCATTCCAAGTCTTTGTAACGCAAGTCAAAATTCGACATTTTCCTATAAAAATTAAGACGTTTTCAAATTTCCTGCTCTGTTCTTCCATAAATGAACTTTGTAGAAGAACTGCTTTAAATTTAATAAAAGTACGAATTCTTCACTTTATATTTATACTTGTTTGATTTTGTTTGTTTGTTTTCCGCCACACTCAACAATTTTTCAGTTATCTGGTGGCCTCCAGTTTTGTAGGTGGAGGAGAGAACCCAGATACATTGTATCCAGGAAGAGACCACTGACCTTCCGATAGTAAACTGGCAAACTTTCTCACATATATCGGCGCGAGCGGGATTCGAACTCGCGCCGACTAGAGGTGAAATATGCTTGTTTGAAATGGAAATCAACAGCGCCACTTTTTTAAAGTGAACCTGATACTTTGCTCCTTCAAACACATTTTCGACAAGATATAACTAAACGTGAACATTTCTCAAAGCTTCAGCTTCCTCCCGTACATACTATTGTAGAGCTTATTCAAATATTTCTTATGAGAGCTCCTACGAATGCATAAAAGATCTTTTTTAATCTAACTGAGCCAAAGCCTCCTAGTGAACTTCTCCAAAACGTACGACTTCCAAATTTTTCACATTTTCAACTTCTCGAGAACCATGGAATCAATTTTAACCAATGTAAATGAAGATTCTTTTCTTCAGATCCACGAGAGGAAAATGATTTTAAAGAAAAGGTGAAATGAGCTTGGTGAATTGTAAGATTTTCCTTACAACTACTAAACAATCTGCGTCAGATGAGTAATTTTGTTCATAAACCACAATTTATATACATCGGCAGGACTTTTTCGAATTTTACAAGCTACTTTGAATGCCATATTCGCTTTACTTTGAATCAATACCATATTGCAATTTTTAATTATACTAACCCAGTTCCAAAAAACTCTGCTATACAATCATCTGATTTCTGTTCTATCAATGACTCTCCTTCTCTATATTGCCAAATTTTGACATCGGGATTGAAATCCCGACTAGGATAGTCCATTTCCCAAAACCCCTCTTGTATAACTGGTCCTATTTCTGAAAAAAGGAGAATTGATTACATTAGAACTGTAATCTTTAATATTTTTATCAGCGAGTACATGTGATCTCTCGGGTGATGATTCTTCATAATTTTTACAATCTTGATTAATGTGGATTAGTACTTTGTTTAAAAACATTTCCTGGTATCAAAATACACCTCCGGGCATGAGAAGGAGTCAAAACTGTGAAATGATGCTTTGGTATATGTGGGATTCCCGAACGTGGTTTTGATCGCGAACATGTTCTCATTAATGAACGTTGATCAAAGCATCCTGATATTAAAGTGCAAGGCGTCCGGTTAGCGTAGTGGTTAACGTACTAAGTTCTGACTGTTGGGACACCGACTTCGATCCCCACAATCAGCATTGATTGTATACGAGAAGTAATTGTGGTCGTAAAATGAAATAAAAAATTAAACTTTCGAAAATGCAACTGGAATGACGAGTTGCATGACAATGTGTCATGACTGATGTTACGGTACAAATGACGTGGCATCACTGGAGAAAGTGGCACAGCTGAGAATATATATTTCGTCGATTTGATTAAAAAATCACTGAGAGCAATGAAGGTAAATATATATGACACTTGTACGCTCGTCTTTAGAAGGGCCGTATTACTGTACAGCGATGTCTCTCATAGGTCTGTCCGGCCGTCTGTCCGTATACAGCGATGTCTCATACATAGGTCTGTCCGACCGTCTGTCCGTTCGGGGTTTTCTGCCTCAATTTTCATTTCTCATTCTCATATTAAGCTACAATTTTCTGTGTTGCTTCTTTGTGGGTCACTCTAGACCATGTTGCCATTTTTATCCATGTCTACTTCTCTTGCAGGAGTTTTGCCCTTTTTTTAAAATTTAGTTTTATATGGAGGATACATTGTTTGTCGGTTTAACTCCTTCCACAGTTTTTTAGTTAGGATCTTATAGTAGAGAATGTTTGTATTGAAGATGTGCACATGACAAGGATTTTAATTTTCTTGTATTCTTAAGAAAATTACAGGTTGCTGGTTTTTACCAGTTTTTAAGGAAATATTACATAGAGAGTATGTTGGAGCTTGATGATGGCTGATATCACCTTAATTAAAGTTATACAACTTGTAGCATTTTTGGTGCGTTTATTAATCAATGTCACAGAAAACAAACACCTTAATAAAAACACTCTACATAAGCTCGTGACCGTTTCCTGTACTCTTGTTGCATTGAAGTAGTGGGTGGTTTTTTTTTTTTACACCATTAGTCTTTACAATTTAGCGATATTAAGCAGAGCTCCAGTGCATACTCTCACAAGAGCTTACTGTGTTCATTTAAAGAATATTTAGCTATTCTGTACATTATTTCCAAAAAAGGACATCGATAAACAGACCTTGATATACAAAGCCAATTTTTATGTTTCATATACATCGCTATTTCTAGCATGCTATATAGCAACCAACCGATGGCAATATCAATAATGCTTCTTTTCAGCGTGACATGTTTGACAATCGCAACATCTCCTTTTTATAAAGCAGCCTTGTTAAGTTCTACTACCACTGATGTTTCACATATTTAAACATTTTTAAAGATAAACACTACTGAGAATATTTACATTAGATGTACATGGGGTTAATTTTGAAAGCGTCATTGAAATATCCCATTTTATTGAAATCTACGTGTTTGTCAGTCAGCATGTTGAAACAGTAAAAACTGATTTCTTCAACGTGATTGGTCGGATTGGTATTATAACGTCAACGTTATTATTCATTGCGGCATTGTGTTATTGGAGTTGTTGACAAATAAGCACCACGTATTTTGAAGTTTTCCTTAGCAAGATATGAATTTTTTAAGGGTAACCCACGTGTCAAAATTGCAAAGCCTAACATTTTTTATCATTTAGAGATATCATAAACTGTTCAAATTGTGTATCATTAATGCCATACTTCACATCATTAAGCGTTGCGACTACAATACATTTATCACTATGCAATACTTAATCAATGAGAGTTGAAAGCGTAGAGGTTCGAGGCTTGATCACTTAATAATATACAGTCTTTATTCTGCCGTGCTTTATCGGCTGTCACTACGTCAGATCCTATACATACCGTGATAATACTGCGGCGTAAAGGCCGCTATGTACGGTAATGCCTCCTCACTGACCAGTCCCGCAACCTTCTGCAACCTCTCAATCCTAGCAATCGTCGGTGCCGAGATTCTTTTCGATGGATGGGATTTTAGTTTTCTGAGCAAAACTTTGAATTGCCCTATATGAAATTAAGGAGAAACATCATTCGGGTTTTTGTTCCTTTTCACATAGCACAAAAAGAACTCCATTTAACGACATTATACCTACATGTTGATTAATTTTCACGTATAAGGTGTTGTTATTTTTCCAATGATGTTTTTTATCACTTCGATACGAAATATACACGTAGTTTTTAATTAAGATAATATTGATATTCTGTATCATTTCTGAAATTACTTTCTCGTTATTTGTTCGTTTGGTGAACGAGGATAAATTGAGTTGATCCATTATGTAGGGGAAGACAGAGTAATATATATATATATATATATATATATATATATATATATATATATATATATATATAGACCGCAAATGTGGGTTACAAAGTGTTAATGTTGCATAAAGATGAACATTTACTATTCTTACTCCTTGTAATGCAAATTAATCACATTAATCACATTTTGCATGATGATTTTATTTTATTTTAATTCTTTTCACTTCTAACTGCATGGCAATTAAATTTTACATGCAAAATATTCACACAGTTCATTATACGAAAGCCGATTATTTACAGTCGGACTTACTACAGAATGATGCATACAAACCCCTCCATTATTCTACAATTACAATGTTTCATGCAGCAATTAGTATTCTTGAATATTTGAAACACACAAATGAAAGTATGCGATAATACAAAAATGTGATTGTGTATTTCTCAGGAACTGCAATGCATGTCTAACTGCAATTTGAGTTGATCGACATGAAATTCATTTTAGATTGAATCACAGGTGGATAAAAATCTACAACAACAAGAATTAAGAAAATGCAAAATTTTATTTCTATTCTACAATATATTGATTAATTTTAATGATTATAAAATTTAGTTAACAGTTATCGACTTCAATGTTGTATTAGCAAAACACGAAGTGCAAGTGAGATGTGTATCAATTTTCTCATCAATTATTACGTATAAAGGTATACCGCAGAATAAAGACTACGACATTCCTTTGATCTTTGCAATAACCGTGGTAGAATACACTTCATTTACAACGATTTAATTTTAAAACGCATTCAGTTCCATATATTTAGTTGGATTATTCCCCTTACTAAACTGACAATTTGGCGAGATGATTTTGAAATGCTGAAGTCAGTTACCACTGAGTTAACTGATTTCGGCAAATGAGCATTTTTGTCCATAGTTTGAAATGATAACAATATACGGTGCATGCATTGATTTGTAATTTGAATTGTGAAAAATAGGCCATTATGTCGAAATTTTCGAGATCTTTTCTAATAGTTTTGAGAATTCGAGATCTTTTCTCGTAATTTCGATAAAATTAAATTGTAATTTTGGGTTCTTTTATTGTAATTCCAAAATAATAATAATAATAATAATAATAATGACTTGCAATTTCGAGATCTTTTTTATGATTTCGAGAAAATTTACCCGTAATTTCGAGGTCTTTTTTGTGTTGTAGAGAAAATCAAAAGGTAATTTCGAGATCATTTCTCGCAATACACGCATTTCCCCTTTGGTACTAATCCGCTTTCATGGCATTTACCGTTCATGCCAACGCATGGTTGTTTGTTTCTGTTTTCTGTCTTTTTTTAATTGGGTTTTTTTTTTGGTTTTTTTTTTGTTTTTTGTTTTTTTGTTGTTGTTTTTTTTGGTTTTTTTTGGTTTTTTGGGGTTTTTTTGGGGGTTTTTTTGTTTGTTTTTTTTTTTTTTTTTTTTTTTTTTTTTTTTTTTTTTTTTTTTTTTAAAATATATTCAATTCAAAACTATGTGTTCAAATCTCCATAAACTTGGACGGAATTAGATGCAGAACTGTAGCTCTCTGTGAAATACTGGGACAGACCGGGCAACCTAACATAGCTAGTTAACAAACGAAATTATATGAAGCTGTGAATTTTCGGGTTGTATTGGACTTTGATGAATATATGAAGGTTTGGACACAAATAAAGTGGGAATATATGTTAGAAAGTTTTGGGTATCAAATTTATAAGACGACAATGCAATAATACAGCGATATAAGGCCTCAACCGTGCGCACTTTTTCTTGCGCCGTAAATTGAAGGTTTTTCCATGGGGTGGATCTGTTGTTCTCAGATCTGTCCCAAGATGTTATCAGAGAGGTATAGTTCTGCAGCTAGGACGAAATATGAAATTAAAAATATTCATATACTTCTGTCAGTTTTTGAAACTCTGGTTTGTAATTAAAACAGACATTGCATTAACGTATCCCAAATTGATTACGCTACAGTGAGGATCAAATTTGCAATGGACACTTCTTAAACGTTAAAAAACAAAATTTTCAAAAGATATATTTTTTACCCGACAGGCATGGCTTGGTCGCCTCTATAAATCGTAGGAAAAAATATAACAAATCTTTTTTTTTTAATTCATCGGACAAAATGGTTCCATTGATTATAGATTCCGCTCTAAATTTTCCCGTGATCATGGCATATCCTTCAACAATTTAATCAGACTAATGCAGAGATACTAGATAAAATGGAAAAATCCGAGGTATATCTTAAAAGCTTTCAATGAAAGAAAAAAGTTAGACTGGATCCATAAGAAATGCAGGTTTAAAAATTCAATTCAGGATATGCGCCCCGTACAGATTAAAATGATACAATACTGTTCACTTTCTTTTCCAATTGGATATGCCATAAGCTCAAAGAAAAAGGTTTACTATAAGTCCATTGATAATGAAAAAAGATAAAATAACGCACTTACCTTCGACCATTCTAGTTCCAATAACGGCATCAAGATTAAGATTAGGGTGTTCCTGGTGGAAAAAATCCAACGCGAACTCTGTGGCATCTAAAGTCTTCGTAAGAAGCACTAACGAATCGTTAGAATTGGAAACAGCTGAAGCGATAATACAAGTTGAAATCAACAAGACCCCTGTCAAATAGGCAATAAAATATTTCATCTTATAACTTCTTTTCGCTCTCTCTGAAACAGTTACTTCTTTTACATCTGAGGAAAATCGTCGTCATTTTGATTTTAATAATGACGGGTGCAGCGTAGGATTTCAAACACGCCTCATCATTGGTTGCCATATTAGCGATGATACTGGCGTAAACTAGCTTTAACATAAAGGTGCAGAGACTGGATATTTGTATTGAGAACACCCTCTGCTGCTCAATAATGTATAGACACAGCAAGTAAAATGGAAAAATGACTTCGACATGTTGAACATGTTTGGGAGAAATGAAAGTCCAATTTGAATAAACCATTGTGAATTGGAATAAAAAGATATTTCATTTTAATTGAATGAATTCTTTAAATATATGGACAATGGAAGGAAATGGCGCAGTAAAATTCGTTGTTGTCGATCCAACGACTAGTATTATTTGCCCCGTAATAAAAAGAAATGACGAAACATATGAATCATATACTAATAGTAAATGCATTTGATATGGATTGTAGAGACGGATATATGAAATATACATCAGCTGGAGGAAATCAGAGCCATACACACTGAGCAGCATTTCATAAAAGTTCATCTGTGTAAATAATTATCATTGCAATATCTGTGCTGTTTTTAATATGTGATTCTAGGAAAACGATCATATTTCCTAATACATCAAATATGTTCCCAACTTAGTACCAGGGTAGGTGTAACTTAACATAAGGTGGGTATAACAGCAATTTGATATATCCGTTGGTAATTCTACAGGGTCAATTATATTATGGTACATATACATCGTCAATTATTTTCAAAAGTACGTTGTATATCCATTGAATGAACATCAGCTATATTAAATGAATTCAGTTATATTGAAAAAAAATCTTTGGTATTAAATGAATATCAGTTTTATTACATGCATATAATTGGATAAATCAGAGCTTTCTGATTGCCTGAGATTCAACAAACTAGAGAGAGAGAAAAAAATCAGAACGTTATATTCGTCTCTGCATGTCTTCGAGGTAAATGAAAAAAATGAAGATAACGAACAGTAATCAATCTCATAATTTCTATTAAGAATATGAAATTAAGAGTATGGAAACTACGGACCTCTCTGCGCATCAGAGGTAGAATGAGGTGCGTAGGAGGAGTAAGCATCGCCTGTAGACCGGCCACACTAGCCGTGAACCTTATAAACGGATAAATTCCGTAGTCAAAAGTAGTATGTAAAGAACGGCCTAATAATTGGCATGAAACACGTCAGACAACATTCGACCTAATATCAATAATATATTTAATCAAATAACATTTAATTTTTCAAACATCGGGAAAAAATAAATTTGAAATTTCCAAATTGATGTAATTGTTTTGTTTTTGGTCGTCTAATGAAAACTAGCGTCTCTAATCACCTTCGACTAGGTTTTGCTCTCTAGCTGCAAACAAATATGGTACATCGGTTATCGTTTGGTTAGCTCTGGTAACCGGTTTCGATGTTTTAAATTATCAAATCAAATGATAAACAAATATTCGTGTCTGGTTACTTATGATTACATGTAGGTCTTGCACTAAAGCTTTAAATAAAGATGACCGACAAACTATATCTTCGTAGGGTTTCGTAGCAGTTTTCAATGTTTTAGAATATTTGATCATGGTTGGCTGTATATTGTTTAACTTCTCTCGAGAGAATTCTTCACACATATGGAGATGTCACAATTTGCCTGTGAAGGGCTGTAAAATTTAGGCCTGTGCTCGACACTTGCGGCCTTTGAGCAAGGAGTGATTTTTATCGTGCCACACCTGCTGTGACAGGGGGCCTCGGGTTTTGCGGTCTCATACGAAGGACCGCCCCATTTAGTTGCATCTTACGGCAAGCAAGGGGTACTTAGGACCTATTTTAACCCGTTATTTAATCATGTAGTCAAACAATAATCAAGCAATAATAATATTTTCTTGATCAATGCAACCCCCGAGCTCAGTGAATATTGTACTTCTCAGATACTGAAGTATTGTATTGGCCTAATATATCAATAATTGTATAACAAAGAAATAAATGTCACTGCTGAAAATACATGAGGTATGAACTGGTATGCCACATGCCGGTATACTTCACGAGCGCATTCTTCTATATTTACACCCTCCTTTCATGTCTCTCGGGATTCCTTGTCGTTAAAATAGACATACTAATATTTATGAAGATCCCTGTGCGCATTGTTTACAATTGTACCACATTCACGAGGAAATGACTATCATTACAATTTGTAAATTGGAAACTGAACTATTATCTAATAAATATCAGTTATATTGTGAGTATATTCTTTGTATTGAATGAACATGATTATCAGTTATATTGTGAGTATATTCCTTGACCTTTAAATTTTATAAATTATTACCTACATGTGTCCGGTTACCTTAGTGAAATTCAGTATTAATCTACCATTTCATAGATCAAGAAAGTTCCGTAGGGATTTGATCCCCCCCCCCCCCCCCCTCCCCATTATTTTACACTGAAGTTGTCGGTGAAAATATCACATATATTTTATACTTTCATCCATTACAATATGTATGCGATGGAATGGTCTGAATTCTTGTAATACAACACATTTTAAGGAGATGGAAAGCTTCAGGATTTCAACCTTTTAGCTCAAAACTAAACTGTTTATGTGAAATATAACTCGGTATTTTTCTCAGCTATGATTTGGCAAATAAGAGATTAAGAACGGTTGGTTGTGAAAATAATAGAAAACCAACAGCATGTTTACATTTGGTAATGCTAATAAAATTACAGTATTCTGCTTACTTTGGGCAACACTAGAGATCTTATTTTATCAGACAGTAATCCGTATCAATCTGTGAATGTATGTAATATCAAGTGTTTGAAAAGTAGGCTGGTAAGTTATGTAATATCAAGTGTATAAAAACTTGGTCGGTAAGTTAAGTGTATGAAAGAGTCGAAAAGTTACATTCTGAAATTGTGTGCAAAAACTTAGTCGACAAGCTACGTGTACGAAAAACCATTAAAAAAAAAACCACCTGGGTCTAAAAATACTAATAATTCTTGTAATTGCATTCGAATGTACAGAAACCTGATAAGAATCGTACAGATTTACCTGCTACTGATCATGAGTTTACAAATACTCGACAAGAATTGTGTCTTCATCTATAGATATAATCGCTAGTTATACATGTATATCGCATTACGACGAGCCGACAAGAATCGTGCCGTGGTCTATTGACACAGTCAATAATTATATATCGCATGTACGACGAGCCGACAAGAATCGTGCCTTGGTCTATTGACATAGTCAATAATTATATATCGCATGTACGACAAGTTGACAAGAATCGTGTCTTGGTCTATTGACACAGTCAATAATTATATATCGCATGTACGACGAGCCGACAAGAATCGCGCCGTGGTCTATTGACATAGTCAATAATTATATATCGCATGTACGACGAATCGACAAGAATCGTGTTTTGATCTATTGACACAATCACGTGTTATATATAGACTACGATGATCGTGTTTTGGTCTATTGACACAATCACGTGTTATATATAGACTACGATGATCGTGTTTTGGTCTATTGACACAATCACGTGTTATATATAGACTACGATGATCGCATTTTGGTCTATTGACACAATCACTTGTTATATAAGTACGACGAGCCGATGAGAATCGTGTCTTTGTATATAGACATAACCGCTACTTATATATCGAGTGTACGATGAGCCGACAACAATTGTGTCTTCGTCTATAAAAATAATCGCTACTTGTATATCGAATGTACGACGAGCCAGCAAGAACTGTGTTTCGGCCTATAGGCATACTTGCACTTGCTAAATGCTGACAACGAATGTATGAGGAGCCACCAGGAATCGAATATTGGCCCAAGTCACGCTTACTACTGATAACGAGTGTGCGAAAAATCTATAAGAATCTTAACGACCACTGGAAGGGAACATCCACTCAAAACATGATGTTATTCAAAAAATTATTTGGTTCTCCTTTTTAAAATATAATTCTAAAATTAAGTTGTTTTTAAGTGATTTGAAACCATCGTATATTTCTGGGATTACGAAGCATGGCTGTTTCCTAACGCAATAAACTTGATGATTTAAGGACACAAGATACTCAAAAAAATGTTATAAAATTATGTTTGTATCTGTAAATGTTTAATATTGTTAAAATCCATAGTTGCCACAAAATTTTCCTGTGAAAGCACCTTTAATTTTTCATTGTTTACGAATAATTACTTCAAAATTCAATGGAAAAACAACTTTGCTTCTTCAAAGAGACGTTGTCCTCTCACAGAGTTTGCAACACAAAGTGTTATAAAATGCTATGCCCCCAAACATAGTCATATTTATTTACAGCTACTCTGACCTTGATCTTGATGAATGACATTGACCTTTCTGTTTACAGAATATAAAGCTTCGTAACCTGGAAGTTATGAGCCCCTCTCGTGTCATGGCCGCGTCAAACCTAGGACGTAAACGTTAGTAGTGATTGTTCATTCGCCAAAAGCTCGGTATTTAGGAGTAAGAATCACGGGTCTTTCGGATATGACCTTAAAGACGGAGGTTCCTTGTCGCGACAGGCGTTGGCACTTTAAAGAACCCTCAATATTATGACCGTTAGCGATAATCATAGGTCTAAATTTGTCGTAGTTCACCTACAACTGTCGACGTTTCAGTATAAGTGAAAAATGCTCGACTGGACGCAAAACAAATAAACAATCAACTAACCGACTGAAAGTAATCAATATGCTTAAAGTCAAAGTAGAAAAAATGAGTCGGACAGACGAAAGAGACACCCCTACCCCCAACTTATGTATAAGTAGAAAGTAAATTGGGCCCTAATCAGGCCGGTTATAAACGGAATATAGTGAGGTCAGAAAGGTGACAACGGCAATAAATGTAAACCTTTATCCTCCCTCCACCACAAACGTACGCTGAGAAATGTACATTAAGGTCGTATTGATTTAACATTAAACCGTTTGTACTTCCTTCTTGAATAAGTGCTGGTTAGAATGGCAGAGTTTTAAAAATACCATATTGCCGTTGTTATACGAGTCGGTAGCATTCAAGGCCCACAGACGAATTAACAAATAAAGCGAAAAAGATTTAGATCATATACACTTCTTTTGATATCCCACGTTATAGCACATTTTTTATTAATTTTGCACGCATCGTGATAACTATTTCAAAATAAAGCAATAAAGTTACATGTCTTGGGGGGGGGGGGGGTGACTTCAGTACTCAACTCCAATATATTTTTATAAATGAAACATTCCAGTGAATTTTCCTTAAAATACAATGTTGTATATTTCCCTTTAAGAACAACTTCTAAAATCCCTGGAGACTTATTTCATTAATGAATCAAAACAGATAATTGGGGAGGTGACATTAAGTATGGTGTCCTAATCAAGTTACTCATCCAAAAGTGGGAGGGCTAGGAAGCGCAAACGCGCAGGCGGAACAATACAAATGTCGCTCTTTCTCACTATCACTCCTCTTGACCCGTGAGGATCCGGGTTAGAATAGGTCCTCGGTACCCCTTGCTTTTCGTAAAAGGCGACTAAATGAGGCCGCAAAACCCGAGGTCCCGTGTCACAGCAGCTGTGTCAAGACAAAGATCCCTCCCTGCTCAAAGGCCATAAACGCCGAACATAGGCCTAAATTTTACAGCACTTCACCGGCAATGGTGACGTCTCCATACGAGTAAAAAAATCTCGAACGGGACGTTAAACAATATACAATCAATCAATCCTCTTTGCAATCGGAAGTTGTCGATACGCATGCGTGAAACCAGAAAAAAGATGGGATGTAGAATTTTTTACTACAACTGTATACATGTAAATGTATAGAACTATTACTGTAAATTATGAAATTTTAACTTATTTTAAAAGAATTGAACTGTCACTATGTGTACTGATCAGTGCATTACCACTTACAGATTTGCAGAAAAATATGGATGACAATCGGTTAAAATTTTATAACCGGTTAGTCATAAATTCTTTTGAACGATTAACCGGTTAATGGAACTATAAAGCTTTCTTGGTAATTTTTGGAAAGTTATTCAAGTCATATTCAAACGAACTAAATTGCAAAGAAAAATATCTTAATTACGATAATCAGAACTCTTTTTTTTTCATATTATTCAATGTTGAAAAAAGCATGACCATAACGTTTAATTCGCAAGTTATTGAAGTTGTTTGTTTGTTGTTTGTTGTTTTCAGCCACACTCAACAATTTTTCAGTTATCTGGTGGCGTCCAGTTTTTTTTACTGGTGGAAGAGAGAACCCACATATACCCGGGAAGAAACCACCGAATACAAAATGTTCAAACCAATCCTACACTGAAAATAGACTACACTGAAAACTTCAAAATAATACATATATATCTTATTGCAACAGAATATTTCCGGCATAATGTACCGTATAAATTTCCAGCGATCGGAGAAAATTGGTAAAGTCCACGGTGTGACGTGATCAGATAGGAAAAATGTATCCCGATGTCCTAATTCCCATGTCAGAACATCCTTACATTTTGACTCGGTCGGATATAACGTGTCTATTGCCGTTAGTAATGCTGACTAAATCATTACGAGGTAATTCATCTTCAATCATCACCCCGGCACCAAAAACCGCACATCCTCAACAGCCTCAGAAATTGTAACCTATATATATGTTCATGCATATTTACCGTTCACTTTGTTTTTTCAGGAAAAATCATAATTTTTGAGATGTCTTGCAGTTCCTGCTGAATGGAACATTGCAGGCTAATCAGCTTGTATGTTGAATCTTGCGGGATCAACAGAATTCAAGACACGTTTGATCAGATGACGTCAAGAAGCTGCTTGACAGGAGACCTTAATTCTACAGATAAACGGATTAATTCCATGAACACCGATAATGGCCTTATTATACTCAATTTATATTCCTTATTGTGGTCATCTCAGAACCTTCCCATGAACCTTAGCATTTGGAGTGAAAAAAAAAGTTTTACTCGGAAATGTTCAAACCGGGAAAAATCATGTTACACACACAAATGTTTATCCGGACCTACTGCACCTCTACTTCTTGGAATTATGATATTTGATAACCACAATGGTTATTTTCAATGTCATATATATGTACAATCGTATGAATTTTAATGAAAAACTTTGAAATATGGTTTCTTGTCAACTCACAATAATATTACCAAATCCGTCCAGGGGTGAAGAAAATATCTTCTGCACGACTGTTCCAACTTGGACACGGAGAATTCTAGGAAAGGGGACATTACAATGACACTTTCACAAAAAAGGTCGAACCGTGATTAAATGTAAACATTCAGTGCTTATATTAACCCTTATCTTAAATTTTGTATACCAATAAAATCCAAATACTCATCGTTATAGTATTTTATATCTTATGCAAACTGGCAAACATTGGGATGTGACAAAATTATTTAGATGGTGAGTCTCTCTCTCTCTCTCTCTCTCTCTCTCTCTCTCTCTCTCTCTCTCTCTCTCTCTCTCTCTCTCTCTCTGTGTTTAAAGATTTTTTTAATAATGAAAACAATGGATTTGTCATGTTATAGTTTTTGTCCTACTTCTAAAAATATAGTTGTAATATTAATGATTGTTGTGATTTCAGATATAATTTTGAACGAAGATCTCGTCTGTAAATCTCAATATATGATGTATTTCTGATGTGTATATGTATATGTATATTGATGTTTAATCTTATGGTAAAATTTACATTTTTTTAAATATTAAAATGACCAGTATCATGATTTTATGATATGTTTAAGAAAGAAATTTCAATCTTGAAAATGCGGCAATCCACCAGCATCGGACATTGAAGCACGTTACGGTTAGCACTGCATGAAAAAAAAATATGTCGGCGTGGAGCGTTGCAGTTCATACCATCCTGTATTTTAAAAAAAAATAAATATTATATACTACTTTCATTTCTGTCGGAATTTCCAGTCGTCGAAATTGACCTACAAATTGTACTATATTTATCAAGATTCATATGCGCATTGTTCACAACTGCATGAAGAAATGGCTATCATTACAATTCGTTGTTGTGTAATATATTTATACTGAATTGACACCTGTGACCTAGATTTTTCTAGACTTTCAATATTTATCGCTTCAATAGAAAGATGATATGTTGTAAAGATTATATTACCTGCTTAATGGAGTTATACTGAAATGCTCTGGAAATTCCAATTTTAGTATAAATACACTCTGAATTTTGTGACATTAAGCACTTACTTGGAATTAAGCGAAATCTGGAGACTACAGGAATTATTTTGATTGGAATTGACAGTCAATTTGTTACAGTTTTGTGTGTGTGAATTCAGCTCGACATTCATCAGGCACTGACTTATTGTATACAGATGTACCTATCGTAAGTTATTAATTTTTGGATTGACTTTGTGATCGATTTCTACCGAGCTAATAATTTAGGCTTTATTCTTACCCACAACATTGTAAAGATATCAAAGGTAAAAACATTGGAAATGTTAATTTTTCAAAATATTTACACATTTTGAAGAACCAGGATGGAAGTTTTTACAGAGCTTGTGGTGTGAATTTTGACGACCTAATGGTAGTTTTGTACATTGCTTTTCGTAGTGGTTTAATCTCACGGCATGGATGCATTACAAAGAGAAAGTACGATGACAGGAAATTATCATTAGGTAGATGTGGAGGAAGTCTTCTTAAAAACGTCGATGCTTAGTTTGACATCCACACACCGAAAGCTTTGCTTCTAAGGAATTCTTAAGACTTAAAAGAAGGCATGCATCAAGCTTGCATGCAACCACTAATTAATTTTACGAGCCATCACCCAATGTCTACATTGTCGTCATATTGAATATAGTTCATAAAATGTGAAATTTAGAATTAAGTATTGCTCAACGGGGCTTTACCAGTAAACAAACGTATTAATGCTTGTGCCAATAATATACTGCATGTATTTATATTCAAAATTTTATTCCCTGTTGCATTATGATTTGTCCATAATGATAGAGATAGGAAGAAATATTTCTGGTCGATCTACAGATCTCGCGCTTTGCATTGCAGAGTTTTAAATACCTATTATGCTGTTATAAGTAGCTGACTATCCTGAGTCAAGAGATAACGTTAGTTAATGATGCACGCAGATCTGTTCCAAGTTAAAGCCACTGACACCACCCCTCAGGGGATACCTCAGAATGATACGGTAAGCCAGGTGAAAAAAAGAAACCATGAATGAACGCTATCCTCACCCTCCATCTCCTCCTCATCATCATTACCCTGAGACTCACTATTTGACAATCTGAAACGCGTTACCTGAAGCTGACAATCATTTCTTACGAACTGATAAAACATTACCCGGAACTGCCAAGTTGTTCTCTCGAGCTGTTCATTGGTTGGTAATCCGTTACACTGAATTAAAGCTTTTTTTGGTTAATTTTTATTTTCTCTATTAAGATTTTCGACATGATGATATACATAGACTAAGACTACTTTGTCAAAAGGAAATGTTATGATTAATTAAAACTACCACAAAGCTTGACATGCCTATTACAATTGTCAAAGTATTTATTTCTCATTTCATGTTTAGAGATCAAACGAAATATGAAAAGGTTCTTAAAGTTTATATGCATTGTAACAGATGACTACTTCGATAAAACTGGTGGATTTATTACTGGAATACCAGTTCAAGGGAATGGATTGCCAATCTGAGATATTTAAGACTTTAGAGTTACCTTTTCTGACACTGTTCCTGTCCGTATGGACGTCTGTATGCCAGTATATCCCACTTCATTTTCCGTACTTTTTTTCTCGATGTGCGTTGAAATTTGCTGTACAGTTTCTTGTGAATGATCAAGTTTGACCATTGACACACTTAGAATTCATTTTTTTTTTTTTGGTTATGTTTTGTATTATTATTTTAAAAAAAAAAAAGAAAAAGATTTGCAATAGGATTAATAAGCTGTGAACCACGATCATCACCCAATAATTTAAATCTAGAAATATTAGAATGGTTTTGAGAAGTTGTCAATACAGTTTCTAATATAAATTGGTTCTATCATTTGTTCAATTGTTACGTCAATGGAAGGAATTGCAGTTCTCAATTTTCGTCTTGTGAGAGAAAAAAAGGGGGGTGGGCGATATGGTTGAGGGCTTTTTTTTATCATATGAATCAAAATATCCATAAAAACTTGTATAATATTTTTTTATTTTAAGAACGAAAATATCCATAAAAACTTGTGTAATATGATGCTGTTCAGTATTAAAACGTTTTCTTATATTTCCTGGCTGTATTCTCCATTACTAGAGTAAAGGAAACGATGATGCGGCATACTATCCTACGCGCTATTCTTGTCCAGTGTACACACAAAAGTTTGGATGGTTGGACAATTTTTTTTACTATTTTACGTTTTATGGTCTTATTTTGGGTGGATTGAAAATAAAGCATGTTTGTTCGACACGCAGTAAAATGTAATTGGATGAGTAAAATTGACGTCTATTTCTTCGATTTTATGTATGTGGGCTTCAGAAATATTAAGTGTTGTCTTCTTCTATTCATCAGATAAAATAAAACTGAATTTAATGGAACCAATCAGCAGTTAGAAAGAGCTCTGGATTACTTTCGATAGAGTCTAATTCAGCGATTGATCCATGTTGTTGTTGTATCGTATCAAAGAAAATGGCTATTTCCGGTGGATTGCGTGATGACATACATTGAGCTGCATACCGCGCATTGAAAGTGTCATTAGCGAATAAAAACAATTACAGTGTTCAAATAAAACATCTTTTTATCTTAGCGACATACTACTAATCGGGAGCTTTATTAGCGTTTAACGGAAAAGCGTGCTGCACTGTAAAGCACGGTCTACCACAACGTCGCCCTAAGAATTGTGAAATTTTCCGTATAGAACAATAATGTTTATATTTATAAGGACCAACTGCTCAATATCATCACTTCACAATATAGATACCGCGAACTGAAGATGTATATATACCAGTACTCACGTTGTGACTTGCTTGCTCGTTCGATAGCGTTCATGGTGTGTGTACGAAACTTAAGGACACGTGATGCAAATAAATAAAACAGGGATGCATGTTTGATATATATTTTCGGGCTTAGTTTTGTTGAAATATGTACAAATATAATATTCATAATGAATAAGGAACTTGTATTTTTTCTATGACGTTCAAAATCTGAAATATATTATCCTCTATGTATAACTGTATACCATTTCCCCACACTGTTTTGGATTTAATTGAGAAATCATGAGAATAAATTAGATTCTTCGATAAATTGCATTCATTTACTCAGAAAAACATATATTTAGTTTTAATTTTCATCATTTTTGAAGAAAAAAAAAGTTTGTAGCAAGTGCCTTTATCAGAATCGCAGGAATGGTGTTCTACACTATGATATCGATTTCCTGTTTTCAAAATTACGAATGAAACATTAAGATCATTGTACACTAACCACGTCTGATTTTAATCAAATTTTAAGAAAAAGTTATTTACATAAAGACTTAGGTTCATAATGGCTTCCACTGTTAAACTTGTTCGTTTGGAGATTTGCGCCAGAACAAGTCTAATAAGTTTTTACAATGCTGATCACAATTTTATTTTGACACCAAAGAAACAGCCTGTACCATAAACTTAAATGGGTCAGATATTTCAAGGATTCATTATCATTTGATGAAGTAAAATGTATTTACACTTTTATACTTTGTAGACATATAGTATATATTAAAAACTTCAGTAAACTGCACATTAAATTCACTAAACATTTATACATGCACCTCGGTAATTTCAACATGAACTCCTATACGCCGTTTGAAACGTCACAAACAAACATCAATTTTACGTAGTCTGTTTACAAAGTGTTTCGAGCTCGCCCGAAAGCATTCGGCTAACCTCGACCAATTCCGGTAAACTTAATCTAACCTCGGTTGTATGATGTAATTTGATATTCACATACGCCTGAGCATTTTGCGATGCGGTCGTTTCTTTACTCATTCGGAAAATTTAACGCAACAGAAATCAAGTACATAAATATGACGAGTGTTTAAAGTATGTTAACATCGGCTCGTCCGATAGTAACTTGTACGACATACGTTTCTTAATTTCTTTTATTTGCATAATGAAACGATTCTCACATATAGTGTGTCTACACGCCGACTACAATTTAACTGTTGCAATAATTGTTGTTTTCTTATCCGTTATTTTATGTCATTATGCATACGCACATTCAATGTTGCATAACTACACAAATAAAGACATTTGTAAAGTAGTTCCAATATGGCGCGATGTGTCACACAGCCAAGGTTTGATGTAATCAGCCTAGTGTGCTCCAAAGATTACACATTAGAGTCACTTGATTTGCTCTTCATCAGCAATTGGATCATGCTCGTCCATTTCTGTAACCAGAAAGAAGACTCGGACATCGATCGACGCAAGAATGGTATCAAATCGCTGCATTTATTCGCCGGAAGCGCGCATGTCGATGATGTTAAACGGTTAGAACAGAATCCCTGTATAATGTGTTATTTAGAAGTCTCGTTTTTCCCATACTTTCGCGCTAATTTTACTATGTGAAGTTTGTGTAACGCGCCCTCTTGTGAGAAAATGGTGCATAGTCTCAAGAACGAAAGTCTTGGGTAAGCGAGACGACTGAAAAATGATGAGTATTACTCGAAATGCATCTAGACCCAGTTGTACGAAGGTTAGTTAACTTTAACTTTTAGTTAACTTGCCATTAACTCTTACATTTATAAAACGTTAACTAGACGTTAACTGTCAATTAAACTTAAGTGCAACCGGGCCCATTCGGCACACCTCAGCTGATTACATCTAACCTCGGCTGTATGATAGATCGCGCCACATTGAAATTACTTTCACGAGATGGTTTATGTTTGTTAGGCAACAACGGCTGTTGTTTGTCTTCAGTTTGGAAGTTTCCTCATGTAATATATAGGGCAATTTTGTACTGCAAACTGTGTCGAATATTCTATAAATGCAATTCAAAGTCAATTTATATGTGAAATTGTAATTTTATTTTGGCTAAAAAGTAATACTTGCATTCCTTTTAACTTGTGTTTTTACGACGTCACACGTCTTTATTTGGGGTCCCGTGGGGATCCGGGTTAGAATAGTTCCTCAGTACCCCTTATTTGTCGTAAGAGTCGAATCGTCCCATATGAATGAAAGATTCTCGAGATGGACGTTAAACAATATATAATCAATCGTAAGAGTCGACTAAATGGGGTGGTCCTTTAGATGAGTCCACAAAAACCGAGGCCCCGTGTCACAGCAGGTGTGGCACGATAAAGATGCCTCCTTGCTCAAAGGCCCTAAGCGCCGAACATAGGCCTTAATTTTGCAGCCCTTCATCGTCAATGGTGACGTCTCCATATAAGTGAAAAAATCTCAGGTGGGACATAAATCAATTAAGCATTGAATTAATATTTTTGGTTATGCATCGTGTCATAACACGGACGGGATGTTCTGACAATTTGAATAAAGCGCGTTAGCGCGTTTTGAAAAATTGTCAGGTCATCCCGACTGTGTTACGACACAAATATATTAATTCAATGCATATCTTTATATTTTCAGAGAGTATATTTTTACTGATAATACAATTCAAATTTAATATTTTTAACAACTGAATTGGGGTGAATGCAAACTGGATAGAACAGCCGGAATGGTGTTTACCGCGGGTTTTGTTTTTGTTTTGTTTTTTTTCTTTTAGCTTTCGAGTGAAGAATATAGTGCTGGATTTTTATATTGCAGAAAAGAAAAATGTTTTACCTTTTGTCACTTAGAAATTTATTTTTGTAACATTTTAAGTTTGAAAAAGCAAAGCATAATAGAAATTTTAACTTAAAATAGCAAATTCAAAGAAGTATGTAGATCGTAGTGATAAATCACAACACTGAGTGATCCGGTCTATGAGAGCCATATTTAATTCTGTCGGAAGCATGACTTTTCGTGTCACTTGAAATTAAAGGTGCAATTGTTGAACATTGACCTAGTGAAGAGACCAGATGAGGGATTAATTCTTTGAGAATTGAAGACACTAGTTGTTGACGAGGTTTTCAAGGCTAGGTAAGAGCTGGGACTGGGACTGGGTGTCAGGCAAGGTACCAAGGGAAGTAGCGACAAATCGGGCATGGATGATTGTTCAGGATTTGAAACTGTAGCAGCAGTGATCATTGTTGACAGTGTGTTGCTCATGGACTTCTTTTGAGTTGGCGACAATGCCCTGTTATAGGGTCTCGGAGAGCTCTCGTTCCGGTGATTGGACATAAACTTGATGCGTCTGGCTTCGTACCCCTGATGATTTAAGTAGGTGATGGCTGAAGCTTTCAAGTAATGGGGAGTATACCGTGTTTCCACACCAGCAGCCTGACAGATCTCTGCAAGAAGTTGGAAAATGTCCTCTTTGCGAGGGGTTTAGGAGAGAACCAGACATCAGGATCAAGGAATGTCTCGTCTATACTGGTTGAATAAGTGGGTCGCAGCTTTGTCTGTTTTTTCAATAAGGAGACGCAGCAACTTTACCGAACAACAAATGGTATCAACAGCATACATTCGCTTATCCATATGACTGTCTGCTTGTGTAAGCCCTCCCTGGTCATTTTTCTGCATTGTTTCAGGGCAGCGTAAGAACGTATCATCAGTTTGAAATTCAAAACTGTTGATTTTGAGGTGATGGTGGAATTCTAAGCCTCTTGAAACAAAGTGGATGGACGAGAAATACCACACTGCATGCCTGAGAATTACAGCGGAATTTGTGGTCCCCTGCAGGTAAGCATAGATTTTCTCTAAATCATGCCGCTCTATGATTTTCTTGTGTTTCGTTGGCACTGACAGCCCCAGTTTTGTGCGCTCCTTAAACAAGCCATCTAATATGCCATTTGCTGTCCTAAACTCCGTGTCCTTGACAATACTTATGTTTGTCTTTAGGTCAGAGGTGGCGGTTGATGGCTGCCCTGATATTCAACAGTGTGTTCTTGTGATACAAAGGTTCCTGCGAATTTGAGCCTTTATCTTTGGGCCGTGCTTTACAGTAAAACTGCGCAAGTCTGGTGGATGGCTCACAACATCAACTGTTTCCATATTTACAGGAGCCCCATACACTTTACAGTTCCAATCTACAACACAATGTGTGTATAATTTTAGTTTGATTTTCTTTTCTTTTCAGAAAGGGGCATTGTGTAACGTGAAGGGTCATTAGTTTGTATGTTTGTAAAATGCATTTAACATTGGCTCTTTACGCTTTTTACACATATGTCACTATCAGCATCTTAATTTGAGTTTATATATATATATATATATATATATATATATATATATATATATATATCAACCCTGAAATATCCTTAATCCCCACATTGTGTTTCTTCTTGTGGATGAAGCTCGTTTGACTGGAACAGTCGTTCCATATCATCAATGGAAACTTTCTTAAATCTTTTCCTTTCAGGACTCTATGGATTCAGATATGGTGAATTTACTTTAAAATAGCTGATTAAATTTATTGGATTTCACATTTTTATTAGCAGGATCTGAATTCTTTAATTTTTCAGAGTATTGTTTTCAACAGGATATTTTATGGTTAGACAAACCTTTTCAATTGAAAGTTCTCCAGGTTTACCGTCATTAAGATCATGAGTATTAGCCTCCACATTCCGTGGAGGAACTCCCATGTTCAGGAATTGAGTAAACAGCTCATCATCTGAGTCAAACATGGACAAAATGTCCTTGTCGTCAAAATTTAAATCAAAATTGCCTGATATTTCTCTAGCAGAAGACAAATCTTCATTTGGAAACCCTCTATTATTTACATTGTACAATATGTAAACAATAGAGGAGTTCTCTGTGAAAAATTATCATAAACGTATTCTTGCGCCATTTGGATCTGGTGATGCGGTTCTCGTCTTTGTTATTTTATATATCTAACACAAAAAGCTTTTCTACATATTTATTACATGTTATTAATGAAAATACATAGCATATGTAAATATTATACAATCAATCAATCTCTATTTGGGTACGTTACGCAACGTTGAGCGTGCGTGTGCATTATGACGTAAAATAACGGATTAGAACAACAATTATTGCAACAGTTAATTGTAGCCGGTGTGTAGACACGCTATATTTGAAAATAGTTTCATTATGTAAATAAAAGATACCGAGAAACGCGTGTATTACAAGTCTACTATCGAACGAGCCGACGTCAACAAAGGACGCCATGTTCATGTACTTGCTTTCTATTGCGTTAGATTTTCCGAACGAGTAAAGAAGTGGCCGCATCGCAAAATGCACAGACGCATGCGCATATCAAATACCATCATAAAGCCGAGGTTAGATTAAGTTTACCGGAATCAGCCAAGGTTTGCCGAGTGCAACTGATCCCTGGAAAAATGTCGACGTCACTGTGGTATACTTCAATGATAAATTGATAACCCCGTAGATAAAACAAATGTATATTTTGGAAAATACCACAAGACTTTCTTATACCTTCGGTGTTTAATGTTATAATGACAATAAAAAAAAATTATCTATTTTTTCAAATATTTAATAAACGGTAAAAATAGTGAAACAAGTAACAAAATATTAAGCAAGGTCATGGAACATTCGACACATTTGCTAGAACGGAATTAGTAGTAAAAAACATTCCAGCACACAGCGAAAACTGTACCTCCCATATACACAGCAAAAGCAATCCACCAGAGATACTGCTCGTATAGTTTCTTATCAAAGTTCTTCAGCACCAGAAGCCCCATGGTGAGCCCCGCCAGCGATCCCATAAGATGGGCAGTGTAACTGATTTGGGGAAGTAGGTCTTTCTCAAGCAATCTGTCCCATACAGCAAACCCCACATCAGCACTGGCTGCAAAATTTCAAGAAATTATATTCATGTAATGTACAAGTTTCAGAGGGGGTTTTAGATATTGAATTATATTTATTTGTTTGATACTACACCCATATGAGTCAAGAAAGAAAAAAATAATAATTACATACAACACAATTCACAATATACATTGTACGATAAAATGGACATCAAAATTGGTGTACAACTCTTGACAGGCGTGGATTACAAACACATTCCCCTCCCTTTCACCCCGGGCGAGATTAAGAATATATACATATTATACTTAGAAATCAAGTTCAATGAATTTGAATTTACTTCTAAAATAAGAGCTGTATATGCGCCCGACACAGAAGCCATGTCACACAATACACTGTCTATTTCAATCGCTGAAAATATTTTTAGCCTGGTTAATAATAAATTACAATCTAATATATGAAATATGATAATAAAACCCTAGAGCATTCGGTCCCTAGAACCCCATTAAATTATACACTTTAGAAACGAAATCTGAATCGCTGAAAATGACTTTGATTTCTCTGAACCAGGCAAAAACACCGCGCGTGCTTAAATCCCAGAGGCTTGTGTCATCAAAGTCGTAACTCGAAGCTGAACATAACTCAAGGCCACGTTGTGTTCCATCAAAAGGCTAATTTTACACCGGTCCTAAACTTAAATTACACCATTCCCTGCAAACATGCACATACAACCCTTTTTGAATCTTTAATCGCAATATTTCAAACGTGAAAATTTTCAAAACACAACTACTATTCTGAAATTTTTAAACAAAAATGTGCAGTGTATTATTACACACTAAAATTACCACGATTTTAAAAGTAAAATTCCTATGTAGCTATCAAAGAACCATGGAAACAATATGGCAATACTTATAACTGGGTGTGTAATGTCCATGTAACGTCAAATGATTCGCTTTTATTGCACTAATTAAGTATCTATAGAGTTCTTTTTATTAGTTTTGTACGAAAACAAGCTGTGTTTTTAAATTTTTCTTCATTAAAAATGTGTAATTTTGGATTATGTGTCCAAGCTGGGAACAACATGGACTTAAATCATGAATAAATACAGACATTGTACAGGAGCGTGTTCTCTTCGTCACCTGCTTTTTAATGTAATAAGTAAGCCTGATAATCTCATATAAGAAACGAAAGAAAATACACCTCATAATAACTAGTAGCGTAACGACTTCGTTATCTCATTATATCCAACATGTTTTCACGTAAATTTCTCCTAATAAACATACATATATGTATTATATCTTATTTGAGATTATTTGGCTTTCATAAATAGATTACAATTTATTGATAATGAAAGGGTTTTAAAAATGTTATCTAACCAAATTATCCAAAAGAATAAAATATATCATTGCGTTTCAAAATATGGCGATTATTTCGATTCGTTTCCCATAAGTCTACGTTACTGATTTTGCTAACAGACTAAAAGTTTTCACTTCATGTGCCAGCTACTCATCATGACCAATCAGTTCATGTTTTCAGTATTTTCTTTTCCACAGTATAACCTGTCCTTCTGAGGGTTTATAGTTTCATGTAAATATACATGTGCTATATATTTTCATGATCAAAATAAATGTATTTGGACTTAAATCATTTTTTCTTGTAACCTAATGAATTCATTACATTGCAAAACTAAGATTATGCTTTGTTCAAATGATTGTACAATTTCACTTCATTTTTATGTTTAAAATTTATGCATGCAAAATATCTGTTCATAATGAATCATTACTTCATTATCATTACAAGGTGCTTAACACTTTTCAATCTTTCCATTTCTGACAGTATTTCTGTACATTTTGGTTGAATTTGCGGATAATCAAATTGAAATTAATTATAAGAAACCAGCTGTTTAAACAGAGTGTGTTATGAAGTCCCAGTGTTCAATCCCAGTCTGCTGAAGGTTATAAATACATACATGTATTCCAACAAATTAAAAAATCTTTTGTATGAGAGAAAAATTCCATTCTTTAAGATTAGATAGACTACTTTAGTTAAAAAGCTTCTTAATTTTGCAACTTATGCTTTGATATTGCTGGATTTTTGAAGTTGAAATCCCCAATACTTCGTCGATATTTTATGACGCAGAAATTCTGGATCAAAGTGGGAAAAGTACGAGAGAAAGCACAGAATCAAGTAAATTGGTGCTTATATACCACGCCATTTTCATTCAAATATAATATACATGTACACAGGTTTGATATCTATTGAAACCCACCACTCTCTTACTAAAAACTGACAGATTTCAGATAAATTTTAAAACAAGTCAAATCATGATAAATACTTCATAAATGGCAATACTCTAAAACACTATTGCTTTCGCGGACTCTCTCTTTCTCTTTCTGTGTATGTGTGTCACACACACACACACACACACACACACACACACACACACACACACACACAAAAGCTTGTATATACACTGTGACTCTTATTAAGACAAATCAAAAGCATTTAAAAACTTCAGCGATACTGGGGATCTTGCTTTAAGGCAGCTCTCACACTTCCCTGCCTTACTTTCCAAATTTCCTCCCACCCACCCCCACCCCTTAGAATTCTGCTTCTGACGCCTATGTTTTACCAAGATAAGAACCAATACAAAATAAGTGCTTCGATGTAGCGTTTTGAAGACATAACTGTTTTTAATTTCAAGCATACATGTACATATATTAATCTGAAGCCAAATATTCCAGCTCTCATACTCCGCACCTTAGGTGCCAAGGGCCCAGCAGATTGAACAGTATATATCGTAGAAATATATTCAATAATGGAAGTTTTGGAGGCGTTAAAATGATGATCGTTAATCACTATCACTCCTGTAATAGTGAATTTTATTTTCATATTTCACTCCATTTATGTCAATTAAACGCTGTGCGGTTAATCCTAAAGTGGTTTGAACGAGGCAGGCAGTCTACAACATTGGAACCCAGTCACGAAGATGAAATGATATCATGCAGCGTCACTTTTAACATATTTACTAGTATCCGGGTAAGTTTTGATTTATATTCATTAGATACCGTGCAATCTGACCTTAACGATGATGCAGAGAGCAGTTTGAAACTTCTGCTGTAAAACACATCATTTAGCCTTGTGTATGTTTGCATAACTAATTTTGAGCTCAAGTTATTCCATGTATAATGTCCATACTGTACCTAAGTCATGACATCACTTTGAAGGTTTTTACAAATAAAAATATCACCGAGAAATTTTTTGTAGGTAATCAATAACTATTGATTATTTTCCAGTGAAACAGCAGTACATGTATGTACCCCTCAGGCATTATCCTACTGAAAGCATCGCGAGTGGCGTCACATGTCGTATTGAGAATTTTTCCAGAGGTAATAGATAATGCAATCACGACTCCAGAATGGAGAAAATTATATTGAAAGAGTAATTTAATGCTTAACAAAATACAATCGCCTCATGATAGATCTAGCACAATGTCCAGATCCAAGAGCTCCCCATTCCCGCCAGCTAGGACTCTCCACTTCGCTCTGTGTACAATTTGTGATGCTGATTACGTCACTCCTTGAATTACATCATCCGGGGGTGGTGGTGGTGGTGGGTGGGGGGGGGGGGGGGGGTGAGGGGGCTTCGCCTACCTAGTACCTTAAAGACAGTCCCTAGACACCAGTTATTAATGCACACACACACACACTTCCTGGATCCGCCATTTGATGCCATATATATATATATATATATATATATATATATATATATATATATATGATAAATAAAATATCCAATGATAATACGTTTGAAATTCGGGTAATGGTTATAATACTTGTACCTCTTATTCCTCTTTCGCATTCAAGTGAGAAAATTGTTAGGTATTGGTTGACTGTCTAGTAGGATTTACTTTTGATAAAATTGACTTGAAAATAATCATACATGGTTGTTTGTATTTCTCAATTAATTAAGTATATATTGATAAGCAAAATAGAGGAATTCTTTACCTATTATTAAAACAGCACCCAGTTTTATAACTCCGAACTCCATTTCAGAATAATTCTGCAAAACATAATAATCAATAAATAATCAAAATCTGTTCACATTTTTCGAATGAAGAACAAAAAAATATTGCATGCTGCCGTTTCCTCTCTTCATGTCGAGTAAGAAGTAATTTATTGGTTATAATTCAATTTAGAAAATAATTATAGATCGACAAATATACACAGGACTAGTGAATTTGTTAAGGAGAGACTACAGACCAGCATGATGTTAGCCAGATGGGCTGCCAGAAGGGAGTAGACTCCCCCGGAGGCCCCCGCGAGGTATGCCTTCCTATCAAACACCGAAGTTCCCAGGGACCCTGCAACACAATACAGAACTACAAAACACAGGGTTATCAGTTACAGAATCTGAATTCAAGAAAATCTAAAATTGTATTCCGTCACGTCCAGATTTTGGCCAGCACGATATAAAGATGTTTTTTGGGGGAAAAAACATTACTTATTGTTTCAGTAGATTCTTCCATAAAATAATATCTTCTTGGATGTAAAATATAAGGTTTGGTGTTGTAATTAAGAGTCTGTCGAATCATGAGTGAACACGCAAGCAGCTATTTTTTTTTCTATTAAAGCGTAGTTATTTTCTTGTCGACTTCATAAAAACTCTTTATGAAATTTTGCAGCGATACAATTAAAATGTGACGTCTACTGTTTCATCAATCAATACCATATATTTCATTAAATTTGCAATAACAAATTGCAATTGCAACATCTAAAAAAAACTATCAGTTTGAATAGTTTATACCAGCTAAAACTCCAGATCCGTACACCAGCATCACCCTCCCTGATCCGTGAACCATTTCCAAGGGCAGACCCACAAGGAACTGAACCAGCATGTTAAAAAATAAGTGAACCCATCTAGAAATACAAGGAGAAAAAAATGCTTTAAGGCTAGTACGAAAATAGCAAATCGAAATTATTTCATTAAAACTGCTGAAAATCTAGATCACGGAAAATTTATGCATCAAAGCGCGCGTTGATACAGCTTTCTCTTCAATTTTATTGTTGATAAATTTTCAATCTATGCATGGATGTAATATGCACGAAAAAATAAATAATTTTTTTTTTAAAAGAAGTATACTTTTATAACATTAAAATGCGTATTTCACTAACAGTTATATTGGTAGTACTACGTTTATTCAGATCTATAGGAAACTATTTAAGCGATACTCTTGAGCAGATTTAAGATTTTTTTTCCATATAAACATATAGAGAAATAATATGTTATAGATCATCTGTACTTTCTTCGTTTATATAATTATAAGCTATTAAAGGAGATATTTAACACACACACACACACAGGGAGATAAAACTTCTCTGTGATATATATATATATGATCTGATGTGTTACACCAAACATCGATTTTCGGATGTCCAAAAAATCAATATAAATGTTTTTACGGACGTATTAAAATCAAATTAATACTGGAATTTCATATGAATAAAAACCGTCATCCAATTAAAAGAAGCTTGTGTTTATTTCGAAACGCTTTATTCATATTGAGTCTTGAGATTTGATACAGATATTTGAGAGACACCTATACATTCTTTTATTTATGAGGATGATAATTACAACATCAGCTGTTAAGTCCCATGAGTATCTATATTATAGATCGATTCAATATTGATTATATCAAGCTTTTGTATAGGTTGTTTACTAGATCCAATTTAATTCTCGTCAGAATTCAAGCTAATTGCAAGAACAAAATGAATCACCTTTTATGTTTTTCATGTTTATCATTTGACGTAAGAACTTTTTTCCCCCATTCATGACTGTTGGTGTCATACAGAATTGGGAAAACTTCGGTAGTTCACGCCACCTAAATGGGTTATCGTTCTTACCCTGCGTGAATGAGCGTATACAGGATAAAGCGCCACAACTGTATTCTCTTGTCTGGTCGGTAGATCAAAACACTTTCTATAGGGATTGGTCCATTCGCAGAAATAGCACCAGCGTCGACACAGTGATACGTGAATAGACCGATCTATACGAATACAAAATGCATGAATCAATTATATATGTTGTACATTAATATTTACATAAAGTCGTGCAAAAAGGTATTTCTTTACAAAACCAAAGAGATATTTTATAAATCTTAGAATATAATCGCTTCAAGTTTCTGGGGGTATATTTTCATAGATTGAAAATGCAGTATATCATTTTATCGATTTTAAACTTAGTTCTTTTGATCTAACATCATTCAAGTGCATGTTTTGCAATACATATAATACATACACACATGGAAAAAAGTATTGCAAGACACAAAAAAGCAATAATTTTTAATTCAGTAACACAATTCGATGTGTACCTTTGTTTACGATATGTACCTGTTATTGTCCATTCTACTGGCTGAGAATCGCCCGTGTGACTAATTGTAATCACTTCCAACATAATTGCAAGTTTTGTACACCGTGTTTTAAATTGCTGTTCATTTAACATGTATAGTTTGACAAATTGGGTTTACTTTTCTTGCACATCGAAATCCTCAAGTCTCAAATGCAATCCGATGGCAGTATTGGAAAAAGGGAAGCGGGTATGCCACTGAGACAAATTGGTCTTCAAATGGGTCATCACCTTCAGCCATCCGTAAAATTCTCAGAAAGACCAGCAAGATTTGGAGATCCTCGTAAGACATGTTCGGGAGACAGTGCACTTAGACTGATGGTTAGATGACACCTTTTTACCAACTGCTCAGTTTTAAAAAGGTCGTCACATCGTGAGCTTTCAACGGGTACAGTGCGGAATCAACTGAAGGCATTTGGCTACCGTGCAAGAAGACCCATAAAAGGCAATCACAAAGCAGCGCGTATACAATGGTGTCAAGCTCGAAAACATTTGAAGAAAGTCCATTGATCGGATGAGAGTCTCTTTTTGCAACATTTATGTTCATGTACTACAAGTAGACGAATGCTTGAATGGCGGCAACCTAAAACTACATATGCTGAACGAAAATTTGTAGAGACGATTCCGTTTGGCGGTGGATCAATTAACGTGTGGGGTTGTTTTGTACGACTGTTTGATTGACTGTTTGTTTGTTTTACGTCCCGTCGAGAATTTTTCACTCATATTGAGACCACAAATATAGACCTATGCTTAGCGCTCAGGACTGTAGCAGTGAGGATTCTTTAAAGTGCCAACGCCTGCCGCGACAGGACCTCCGTTTTTAAGGTCATACCCGAAAGACCTGTGATTTTCACTTTTAAATGCTGAGTGTTTGGCGAAGGAGCAATCTGGGTCAAGTTTAACGCGGCGATGGCACGAGCGGGCTCAAACTCACGACCAGCCGGGTTTACCTATAAAATGCGAAATGAAGTCGAAACGAAACTTACCGAAACGAAATCAAATCGAAACAGATTGTATAACATAACCCTTTAATTATGATAATAAAAAATTGGTATATGGGCAAGCCCCTATACACTTATAGTGTGAAATTAATCATCATGTATGTAATTGGATTACGAGAGAGAGAAAAAAACTGGCGTTGCGATATTTTTTTCCACGTGTATAGAAATACATGTGATATACAGTAAGCAAAAAGGTTATAATGGAACATGGAATGTATGTTCATAATGGAAAGGGTTTTCACGCAGTAAAGTTACAGTGTTTCAAATTATCGTGTCATCAAAGAATCATCTGGAGGCTACTGCATCGGTCAACTTACTCAGTATATTTGATATTTAGCATTACTATAGTATCGTTATAGGTTTAGCATCTGTGGTACAGATACTGAATCTTTGAGACCAGTATATTTGTACACTTGCCTCTGCCAATGTAATTGTGGGTATGAACCAAGGAGGGGGACAACAGTTATATCTGTCGGCATAGTACTGTCGTTCACCGTCTCTGGTCAGGTAATTCTTGGCAATGTAGCGGACCATCTTCTGGAAGCATGTGGATTTTCGGCGCCGACGAAGGAGGCGGGGTCTTAAGAAAGAGGTGCTGCCCTGGTCAGTCTCTTGAGAAGAGCACGGGGAACTTGCAGTCATCTACAGAGTAAAATATGTGGATAATTAAATGAAGCCATTAATAGACAGTGAAAGTGCATGTTCAGTTAAATTGTTCAATTGTTTGCTAATTGCATCTTCAGTGGGTTTTTTGTTTTTTGTTTTTTGTTGGGTTTTTTGTTTTTGATTTTGTTTGTGTGTATGTGTTTTTTTGGTTTTTGTTGTTGTTTTTTTTTTTAATATTTACATTTCCAATGTGTTTGCCTATGATATATCTACATATTGTAATGATAATCGTTGTAAGCACAGTTGTAAGCAATGCGCGTATGGATACAAAACTTCTTGATAAATATAACTCATCTGATATAAAGGTTTGGAATTTCGATCGACAGAGGTGAAAGTAGAAAAATACATGAGGATATGAACTGCACCTTCACACCGACAAACTGTTCATTCTTCATATGTATTCCGGCGTGAAACGTCGTTGTTCATACCTTAACGATCTGTACCTGTTGATGGCTGTAGGAATTGTGCACTTAAATGTACTTTTTATGGAGCTTTATGGTACATCTATATGTTTGTTTCACACATGGAGAAACAATAGATCACTAACAGCAGTGCAACCCCCCCCCCCCCCCCCCCCCCCAAACCTTAGCTTGAGAGGAATCATTCACATATTAACTTTTTTGTACTATTCTGGAAAGTTTTATCTGGTGTTTCTAGTAGTTACAGACTTTTATCTAAATTAATAAATACCTATACTTATAAATATGGGGGCTTTTATTTACAAACGATTTGTGCAACCGACATCAATTTATCTATCCTTAGTTTAGCATCTGATTTTCTTTACCATAAAAGAAATAATTGAAGATAGCATTCCTAAACACAAATATGTGCATCTATGTAAAATGAACATTATTTTACTCTACATACTTGATTGAAAAATATCCAAAAGAAGTTTCATCGTCTATAAACCATAACCATCTTGTGTAGACTGATTACCTGTTTCGTAGTAAATTGTATCCAAACGATATGCTTCGTTTGCCCGATATCGATTTTAGGTTGCTTGTGAATTTTCAAATGTATGTTCAACAAATGGATATAGTGTTTGCTATCATAATGTCTACAACTGCTATATTCAAGTACACGAGTCTCATTCAGTTTGAATCTAATGTTAGGAAAACAAATTCCACCAACGGTAACGTCATCATCAAGATCATAAATGTAACATTTATAGATTGATTGATTGATTGATTGATTGGGGTTTTACGCCTTGTTGGCAATATTTCAGCCATTTTACGGCGAACATTTATAGAAGTTATATAGAAGTTATCTATAAGCATGTCGGGCACGGTGTAAGTATGTATGATGGTAAAAGGCAGTTTTAGTAGTGAGAGTGCACAAAGTTTAATTCCGCTTAGTTCAACATTGTGGTTAGATTGAGTAGTACTGTACTTCATACAGCCATAACATATCAAGTATAGATAGAAAATATTTGATTGAATGCGTTTTGGGAAAAAAATGTTAACATGATTAGATAAAATAAAAGATAAAGATTAGAAACACATTTTACTTGATTTAAAAGTGATTAAAAACCTTTTATTTTATTGTTGTTGTTATTATTATTATTATTAAACATATCTAATCCATTCTTCGATCTTTACTCATCTTAATATATGGACTGTATAAAATGTTGTGTTTGATTTTCATGCAAAAATTAAGCTTATATATATATATACATATATATATATATATATATATATATATATATATATATATATATATATCATCATTTCTTTACTAACTGATAATTTTACTGATAGCTTTAATCGTGCTTTTAATTTATAGGTGATATTTATTATGTATTATATATTTCTAAATTTTTGTCGTTTACATGTACATTTTTTTTATAATCCTGTGCAGCATTTTAGAGTAATACTTATTATATTGCGTTTCATAAATCCTGTATAATAAATAAATGTCTAAGTAACAAGAGCGGGGTTTTTACGTCGTATCTTTTCATCCAAACCACAAAATATGAAGAAAATAAAAATACTGAAGGTGATTTGAAAGGATATCCATTTTCTCTAGCCTGTGCAAATTACAGACATAAAATTTAAGAAAAATATCAACTTTGCTTCACCATTTCGGTGCGGTCTTTCTATGTTACCAGGGTTTATAAAATGAAATTGCATCAATTCTTTTAATTATTAAAAAAAATTCTTCTTTACACTCTGCAAAGCTTCGGGAAAAATCCATGGCCTCTTGAATCTAAAAATTATCTGTCATTGTGAAGAAATACTGTGTGCACGTGCGTGATTTTGAAAAGCATGTAGCTGTCTACCAAATTGTGAAACACTACTGGACTATATAGGTTCAGACTTTAAGGCGGAGTCCAGATAGTTGTATTGTGAAAATGTATTAATTTTAAAAATCGTCTTTTGTTTTGTGAAATTGTGAATAAATACTTTATGCATGGTAATAATGAGCATGTAGTCCTCTACCAAAATTGTGAAACCCCTTGCCACTGCAGCAAGACAACGATAAACAGGTAAAAGAGTGATGAGGTGATGCTTCTTTTTTATTGTAGCAAATTGCTTTATATAATGTTATAAAAAATTCCGAAGACGTCTACCAAAATTGTTTAATTCATTATCTCTAGACTAGTTACTATGGCTTCAGAGAACTGCAATAGTGCATTGAAAATACTTGAATGTTTAAAATTGCTCTTTTATTTTTGGATATTGAAAAAAAAACCTGAATCTGGAAAGCTAAGGGGAAGTTACTTATTAATATATAAAAATAATTAATATATTGTGCGAATGACCTGTCCATTGAAGGGTTCTTGCAAGTTACTCAATTAACCGTTAAAGGCCAAGCCTCTTGCGTAATGTTAACTTGTTACAGCCATTCTCAATAAAATTCTACGCGGTAGCATTAGTGAATTGTATATCAATTGCGGTTTCTACAAATACATATTATTAATATTTTTCTATATTATATTCTGACACTCTGAAGGAAATGCGTAATTACTAATTACTTGTGTGAAAAAAGAGAGTACCAATGATATTTACATAATCTATTGAATTTAACGCTTCATAAAAATAGTCCGGTGTGAAGTGTTGCAGTTCATCTACCCGCATGTATTTTTAAAAAAAAAATATATATATATATTCCATATATTTACATAATTCTACTTTGAATTTTGTTTGAAAGCGGAGTATGTTATTTATTTTGTTAGTCTGTCTTTCTGTGGGGTTGTCCGATTGTCTGTCTGTCCAGCTGTCTCTCTATAACACTTCGTTTTGAATGATATATCTGAAAGTCCTGGAGCCTTCTACTGGAATTTTAGATGATGTATCGTGAATCTTTATGATTCAAATAAGACCTTTTTGGCATGTTTTAAAAGGAAAGGTGAAAAAAATTATAATATTGTAGAAAAATTACTGATGATATGTTTAGTTCCTAGGAGTTTTTGCAATAGGATTTAATACGATGTCTCCGTATAATACCTAATATATCTAATCTATATATTAGATAAGACAGCTAGTGATCTTGAGTTGAAAAGACAGAACGTCGAGGTCACCAATTCATGGATTATATGAAATGCTTTATAGTCTTATTTGAGGTTTTCTCAACGACTTTCTTTTATTTAAATAAAACACGTTTAAGGACCTAATGAACAAGGGTCCATGTCACACGTCTTTCCCACCTACTTTTTCTGCTCTTAAGCGGTGAAGCAGGATGTTGGGGAAAGGGAAAGAGGGAGGGGGGGTGCATAATTCATTGATACATCTTGTTTGTTTCATTATTTTACCGACAAAATATTTTACGTAGTTATATGGTGAATAGTATGATAAAATGACAAATGCCCTGAAATTTAGTTTCAGTTTGACTGCATCATTTATCTATCTGCGATAACAAGATACGTACGACTCTCTAACATTTCAAGCACGTAAAATCGGGAGGAGGGGATGCAAATAAAGAAATATTGGGTAACACCCTCTTCTCCATCACCACCATTATCCCCCTCCCCGATTTAGGATTTTTGAAAAACGGGGAAAATCTTGTTTATTTAATTTGGCTTGTCAAGAACTTTAAACACTTTGAAAAACGATAGTACGTGCCTGTCTCCAACTTTGTAGATTAGACTTAATTATTTGGTTTTAGAGGTAACGATATAAGTGTTTTATATATATATATATATATATATATATATATATATATATATATATATATATATATATAAACTCAGTATAGGATCTTACGTTGAATTACATAAATATATCAATATAACACGTCAACAAAATCCGAATCATTCGTGGGAAATTACACATTTCTCACACAATTAAACAGAAACATCAGTAATGTGATTTCACAATGGTAAGAATTAATAACAAATATACAGTTAGCTTTTTAGTTTTTACAAAAAGTGATCCACCATAAACTTAACTGGGATGGATTTAAAGGGGAATTCTACTACATGTATACAATAACCGATTTTCCGGGGGGGGGGGGGTGTAAATTGGCTAATCTCATTACATAGCTATAATACTGCCACGTAATCGGGTTTCTAGGGGAACTTTTAAATAGTATTATATAGCCAGTTGTCACAGAGAGAGAGAGAGAGAGAGAGAGAGAGAGAGAGAGATGGCTCTAGGATACAACATCAGAACAGTTTTTTTAGTTTAGTTTACTAGCCTCCCATCTTGGGAGTCTTTTTGTCTATTTGGAATGGGCGCGGTGACATAGGAAGACGATCCTTATGTTGAGAGTATTCTGGTAATTTCAGACTCTTTAACTTAATGTTCGAGGCGTAACACCTACATGGAACGGCAAGTACTACATTCTTGGCATGCGATTATTGATATCAGTTTCACTGTCTTTATGGTTACATAATTACAACATGTTTCAGCAAAGCAGAGTGGACTGAAAATATAACTAACAAGTACAAGAAGTTTAGAGATCTTGAAACAACAATAACGCTCTCAGACACTCAAACGGGCATATTTCACTTTGTATTCTAAAAAAAAAAAAAATTACTTACGTGATCTCCTGTTTCGTATTTTCATTGCTATTCCAAAGGATTTCATTTTTATAATATTCTAAAGATCTGAAATTGCTTGCTGCATAGAATTTGTATTAAAATTGGTTCTGAAAAATTTATGAAATAGAAAGTCACTATAGTGTCCGCAACCATACTGGGTAAAATTCTATAAATATTTGATAAGTTCATATAAGCTCAATAACGAGCGGGATATTTACAATCAGTCATCATCTTTAAATATCAATTATTCAAAAACAATAATCTAACAATATGCACTGGAAAGAAAACCTTAGAACTTTGTAAATCAATCACCATAGATTTGATTAATGTATTAATATTCCACTGGGACACTGATCTGAAATGTAAACAACAGGAGTATTTGGAAAATGAGTCCGAACTTCTTTTTTTTTTGTTTTTTGTTTTTTTGTTATAAATTTCCATCTATTTCGCAGCCGTCTATTTTATTATGCTTATTTACAAGACGCCCAGTGAAGCGAAACGAGCGTCGCGTGCCGACTGTTCGATTCCTGCTTCGCGAGTAACAGCTGGTGACAGTCGATATGTAAATTTTTGCCGTTGCTTATTCCAACTTTTTAAATATTCATACTGCTACGTGTACACAGTCATAGAGTGATTTTATTTAAATGAAACCACAAGGAATGTCGTAATCTCTGGTCGAATTTACTTAAAATATTAAATTGAAGTAGATACATGTATCATTAATAAAACAGAACTTAGTTTGATTTATGGAGAACCGACAGAGAGATCAACAACGTCTTAAAAACGATAAACCCATGCCCGACATTTCACTCAGATACTAATGAAATCTTACATTGATTACATTAAATTAATCACTTTAGATGAAACAAAGTTTGGTTTTATTCGTATATTAACTAATGTTAATCTTTTCATGAAGACAGTGTAAACGATTCCATCTTGTTAAAGTAAATTTTTGTATGGTTCAGTGATCCAAATTAATCTGAAAAAAATGCGCAGTTTAAAGATATGGGGACACGCACGAGAACCTAGTTTTCCATCAGATGAGACGGAAAGAACTAAACTGATAATAATTACGCCAATAAGGATGTGTTTGTGGTATCTTCAAAACATTGAACTTTAAACTACTTAACTGTGTTGCCTTAAAAAAATCTAATAATATTTATTAAATTTAGACCTGCAAATCATCGTCTCTCAGCCGAGAGTGGAAAGTGGTGTGGCTGAGAGAGAGAGAGAGAGAGTGAGAGAGGGAGAGAGGAATCAATTAGCCGAAAAATATATACCACTATCTTCTAGAGTGGTTTGTTTTTTGTTTTTGTTTTTTTTTGGGGGGGGGGTTGTTTTTTTTTTTGTTGTTGTTTTTTTTGTTTTTTGTTTTGTTTTGTTTTGGTTTTTTTCCTTTTCCGAATGTAGGAAGAAATATCTGCATAAAAAGTTTGGTGACATACCTACGTTTTACAATTTTCGTATCACTGTCAACTGCTGATTTCACTAAATTAAATAAATTATGTAATTTTTCATATAGAAATATGTGAACACATCTGTTCTCCATAGTTCTCGCTATTAACTCGCGTATCTCTGGTGAATTATAATAATAATAAAATAAACAGATTGAATTTGGAGAGAATTGGAACATTAATAAGTAGGTCGCAGGGCCTCCAAAATTCCATCTTCCATACTAATAGTATGTCACATGTCAAATACAGAACAGATATATCGAGGCAGGCTACTGACAAAGAATTTGGTGTAACAGGGGTTTGTACAGTCTCGTCTAATGTCAGCATTTCGCAAATTTCATGATCAAATGCTGTCTGACGTGTTTCATACCCAATGACAGGCTGTTCTTGGCACACTTATTCTGACTGCGGATTACTCCGTTTACCTCGTCAAAATATAGGGCTCACGGCGTGTGTGACCAGTCGATAGGGAATGAGTACTCCTCCTAGGCACCTGATCCCTCCTCTGATATGTCCATGGGTCCGTGTTTGCCCATCTCTCTGATATGTATTTTCTATAGGAATTACGAAATTGAATACTGTTTGTTATCTTGACCTTTTCATCTATGCATTAAGGTCTACCTTTCTACCAAGTTTGGTTGAAATCTCTTGAAGTACAATGTATCTGTGAGGAATTGCGATGACAAGGTATATATGACAGACAGAAGAGGCTTCAATAGAGCTCCGATGACAGTGACAAATACAGGGACAGTGGGAGGAGGGACGTACCGAATTCATCTCCTTTTCGTCACTAAGAGACTGGACTTGAGCAAGTCTAGTAAAGGACTAATGGGCTACAATACTCACCTGAGTGACATTGACACTGCTCTTCTTCGCTAGAAGATTTTTAAAAATATTGTTTGCTCTATTTACTCCCAAGAAAAATGTTAGTCCATATTATGACCCCAACCTAGACGCACACAACACGGAGATACATCTATAACAATATTATTAACATGTTCTGCTGTTGCGTGCCGGAGAAGATTTTTATATAAAAATTTAGTTCCCCGATTGTAGTTCCACTCTTAAACCCAGGGTCCATAATTTGAAAGAAAATCTCGAGTCCCGACAACTTTGTAATGTTTATATATCAATGATTTAATGTGATCCTGTCACTCTGGAAAAGAATATTTGAAAATACATCTTATCATGTAAAACTTGGAATCCATATATTGGCCTTACAATAGCCTAAAGGGTCATGACGTCATCAAATATGAATTTGTACTAGAATTAGCACTTAGTTCTCTCCTCGCCAGAAGGTGCATAAGTCCGCAACAATCTCTCTCTCCAAACCACTCTGTCTCTTGCTACCATCTTGACCTCATTCCAGCTTCTCCATCCTGCTCTCCTTTCTACTTCCACTGTCGCCGTCTCATCAGCTCGTCACTTATTGTATTCGTGTCCTCCTGTCTGTCACTTCCCTGTTTGTCATCATCTGCTGCCATCTTATCCCAGGATCTTCCGCAAGCACCTGAACTGGAATGCTTCTACTTTCTTCTCTCTGTTACCTTCCACTTTTCGCTACAATATAGCAACACTGAACTCACTAGCGACTTCATTAGTCTGACCTTCTTTCTAATTCCTATGTTCGCTGCATCCATACTTTCCTCAGTCTCCTATATGCTGCCCTTGCTTTGTTTGTCCTGCTCTTGATGTCATGTGATCCCCCTCCTGATGTTGTCACTAGTGCACGTAGGTAAACAAACTCTTCCACATCTTCCTTTTCGTCTTCTCCAACTTCTACCTTGCCTCTCTTCCCATTCATCCTCATTGTCTTGTACGTCTTACTATTCAGCCTCAATCATGCTCTCTTTGCACTGGAATGCTTGCATATTAATATGACTAATCATGGTCAGTAGTTTTTGAGAAGATATGTATTTAAGATTTTTTTTTTTATATATTCCCATGAAAAAAAGTATTTCTATTATGGCCCAAATTTACCTCCGGGGACCAAGGTTCAAACAAATTTTAATCTGTGCTACCTGAGGATGTTTGAATATTACTCATCACCTTCTACTTGGAAGAGAAGATGGCCCATTATTTCAACAAACTTGTATCACCTACACGCAGGAATACTTGTGCCAAGTTTGGTTGAAATTGGCCCTATGGTTCTGGTAAAAAAATAAAATTGTGAAAAGTTTACAATGACGATGATGACAGACAACGAATAAATTTTGATAAGAAAAGCTTGTTTGAGCTTTTAACTCAGGTGAGCTAAAACCGACGGCTATGATAGTTCACTTCCGTCTCTGAATGAAACCTTTTGACCAATCACCTTCTGATATTTGCCTGTCAACCAATCAATAATGAATAAGAAATGGAACTTTGCTCCATCTAAAAAATGGAAATCATCTGATGGTGCCGTACGTCGGTGACAAAGTCGTAAAATCTAATCTAATCAGGGAATTATCATTACTCCGCGGAAGTCATTACGTACAATTCTTTTGTTCTCCAAAGAATATTATGGAGTTTTTGCATTATTAAATTGATGAAACTTTCAAGTTGAATGCCTACGGTTAGGGATAGACACAAGAAAAGAAACACATTTTATATGTCGTCAGCAGATATGTTATAGAGGCTGTCAGTAGATCTAAATAGATTATATTACAAAGTTAATCTGTAGATATACTAGTATTAGGAATATCATTAGTACATATAATATGAAAGTCGTTGGGAAATTCAGAGGTTATCACTACAGAGATTACAAAAGTCATCAGTCGATATATGACAAATATCACCCAAGATTACCTCTTATTATGTGTACAGTACATGCATAATGTGCTTCTTTTGCTTCAGGTTAAATAACATATATTATAACTGATACGATATTCTCCACAAAGAAAATATTTCCCACAACTGTAAAACGATGATATTATTTTAAAAAGAAGACTATAGCGCTTATTTTTATCCTTCTTTAACCATTTTCCACACTGTCTAGCATATATACAGTGGTTAGCTACGACATAGCATGGTCCTTGAAATGATAAAGAAGTCACATCTGAACAGAAAAATCATCACATGAAAACCTTTCCGGGTAAAATTGCTAACATACTATTGTTATTTACCGCCTCGAATAAATTGATCAATACATGTATATTAATTTTAAAGTCATTAGCCATTGTTTGGGGTAAAAATGCGACCGTCCTGAAAAAAACCCGATAAAATACAATTACATCTAAAAGTCGCGACGAGAAAATATCACGTGTGTGTCTGGATGGTATCCAAAGGGGGAAATCCCTAGTCGTGCATCAGTGATGTCTCAATATGTGATTAGTGCGCAGCGTACTGGATAGTCTTTGTGTACCTAAATTGCATTTTTTAAGAGGAAAGTATTTGAGGCAATGCCTATCCGTTCATTTCATGCGATCTCAAGGACAACGAAAATACTTCATGCACACGCTTACAACATTACAAATTCATAATCATGGTACAATATAATATATGACATATTCATGCAAATGATGAAGACAGTATCCCTTTCTACGCTTAATGATAGAGTAATTGTGTGTCGTCGGATAAAGGTTAAAGCCCAGTGTCTGTCAGACATGAGACCTTTTAGAATACAGATAAGTGGTTCAAGCCATTGGCATCGTAATTATGAGCCAAGTATTCTTCACAGCTTCAGATAATGTATCAAACCACAACAACGTCGTGAAAAGAAGAACGGTTATTGGTTTAAAACTATAACACAGGAACATACAGAATACTTATTGGCCTTAAAGTATGGCATCGGAACATACAAAACACTTATCGATAATATAGTATAGTATCGGAACACACAGAACGCTTATTGGTCTCAAACTATAGCATAGGGCAATACAGAACTCTTTCTGGATTCAAACAATAGCATTGGAACATACAGAACCCTTGCTGGATTCAAGCAATAGCATTGGAACATACAGAACTCTTACTGGTTTCAAAGTATAGCATTAGAACATGTAAAACACTTCTTGGTCTCAACGCATAAAATCGGGACATGAAGGACACTGATTGGTCTCAAAGTATAGCAATGGAACCTACAGACCTATTGGTCTCGTATTATAGTATCGGAACATGAAGGACACTCATTGGTATAAACAATAGCGTCGGAGTATTAAATAAACGCTTATTGGTCTAAAACTACATTACAATGAAAGGCTAAGGTAACGAACAGTACTCAGTATCGTTATTCCTATAGAAAATACAAATCAGAGATAGGCAAACACGGATCCCAGGATATACCAGAGGTGGGATCAGGTGCCTGGGAGGAGTAACAATATGTATTTTTGTTATGTTCCTTTGATATAGTGTTAGACAATTTTGGTTTAGTACATGACTGCTTGCAGTGCCCTAATGGATTCCAAAATGGGGGTCCCGAGTTGATCCCAGTGCCTCGTCAAACCTATGACGTTTAACATCTAGGAAGTGAATGTTCCATTGCCAAGTGCCTGGTATTAGAAGTGAAAGTCACGGATCTTACAATCAGAGGTCCCGTATCGCGGTAGTCTCTGCAACGATAAAGAACCCTCACTGCTAAGGCCTAGAGCGCCATACACTGGTCAAAATTTAGGCACTTCACCCAAAACGGGTGTATACTTCACTATATGACTTTAATAGGAAGTAAAATAACAGAGTCGAACATAGAGAACACTTACTGGTTTAAAACTACAGTGTCTAGACCTCAAGAACTCTTATTATAAACTATCGCAGCATGCATATGATTTATTATTTTATATATGATTATATCTAGAATAGGGAAGATGCATTAGTCTTTAACAGGGGCGTATTTGGACGTACGTTCGTACTCTCAAGCATCCATATCCATTTGGAAAAAATAAATAAAAGAAGATAGAATGAATTATAGAAATTCAGTCCGATTAAAATCAAGCCTTTGATCCGCTCTGGTATGCATTACCTAAGATAATCAATGATCTCATTTTAATCAGATTGTATAAAAATTGGGGACGGGGGTGAATAAAGATGAATTTTCTATTAACTGGGATAAAATAATTATAGATTTCATTTCGAGATGAGAACGGTGTTTTTCCTTTATCTCCTGATTATCGGTGTTCTTAAAAATATAAATTAAAAACAAACAAAATGTGCATTTTCTTCAAGTTTGCGTTTTCTACTACAATTTTTGATAGCATAAAAATGCATGCAAATTATCTAAGAGAAATGTGAATGTCATGTCCTCCAGAAAGTGTTAAGCTCCATGTCAAGATGCCAAGAAAGTAGCTTCCTGGGGCTTCGCCCCCCCCCCTCCTATCGACCCCAAATGGGGGCCACCAAACCCATTGACTATTTAAAGAGTCCACATTTCCCCCAGCTAGGCATCTGCTCAAGAAATACAGCAGTATAAATAAATTCTGCTGAAATAAATGAATATCTAATATATCCCAGGGCTGTGGTAATATTTTATATCAAATTGAAATAAATATCATAATGAAACTGGGTAAATATTATATTCACAGTTTTTAAATTTATTTAGATACCCCCTGTGCACTATTACAGTGTAAAAAAATGTTGATTGGTATGTGCATCAACATGCAAGGTGCACAATTCATCTAATGATTTCAGTTTCCTCAGGATCAATGACATTTCCTAATTAATCACCTGATACTGGAATGGGGTCATTTAAGTGTAAATTTCATTTATGTTTAATTACTTTTTTCCCCTTTAGTACATAGGTCAGATTGAGTTGATTAGTATGTGATTTATTACATGTATGGTTGTTTGGTTATGTATGTACATATGAATGTTGGGTTAAAGTATTGTCGAACGTTGCTACTTGCTGGACATGGTACATTTCATGTCATTCGCCTATTTTAAAGCTAAAAATTCGTGCGTGTTTCGTTAACAGCTTTGATATTTAATTAGTCTTGATTTAAAGTAAACAATAAACTTTATCTTTTTCATGATGAAGTAGTGTATTGACAATTTACACAAAGTCAGAGACACAGTCAGCCACTTACCGTTGCTACAAGCTTTTGAAATGATTCATTGTGACTGTCCGAATCTTCACACCGCATCTGAAGAGTTCCGGCCATTTCTTAAATCCCAAAGACAACGAACAGCTAGCAAAAGAAATAGCTGACAGGCCCATCAGATGAAAACGTTTGCGTTGCCATGAAAATAAAAGATACCAGAGACTTTGGTACACATCTCACAGCAATTCCCTTTCATAAAGAATTCCTTTTCAGTAAACTTCGCTTTAAAACCATTAGTGGGTAACAATTATTGATGCTCTTCCAATTTACAGCCAAATGTCGAAGTTTAAACAATACACCGCATTGTTCAACATCATCAGCGGCAGGCATCGATGTTCACTGCTATCAAGGATTTATTTAACGCATAATTGCATTAAGCAACAAATAACGAAGCCAATAAATGTCCAGGACTACCACGACAGTATTAGTGATGGGGAAAATATTAGGAACATAGATAATAATTGATGATGTCATTTTCTTCAATAACTGCAGATTCATGAGTTCTTGTGCTTCATTGAATGTTGTACTATAATCTACTTCCCACTGGTCGACAGGGGATGTTTACTCCTCCTAGTCACTTGAACCCACCTCTGCTATGTTCAGGTGTCCGTATTTACCCTACTCTTAATTTTGTATTCTTTATAGGATTTATGAGATTGATCTCTCTTTGTTATCTTCACTTTTTCATCTGAGCAGTTCTATATATTTGAATTTACCAAAGTTTTGTCCTAATATTACTCTTATGTTTCATTGTAATTTCCAATATACACGTGATATGCAAGTAACCTATCAAGTGACTAACGAGAATCAACCTGTGCAAGTATGGATGACATCGAAATCAGCATGAATATTTTATTTCAGTTGTGTATTGAATCAAGCTGTCTCATACATAGCGAACTCAAACGTTTGATGGTTTATTAAAAGAAAAAAATGAACAGGACGAACACATTTATTGACTCCCAGTTTTGAAATTTTGATATCAGAATTTAAGTTATTCTAAACTATCATGTTGTGCATTTCAGGGAAAGTGTTGGTAAACGTGTTTGTTAAACTTAGTTAGCTGCTGTACTAAACTTGCGACCTCTGCCCTTTTCCTTTCCATCTAGATTTTTTCTCACTTAAATAATTATGAAGACTTAAAGTATAATAAAAATTCCTAAAAGGGTGTTTATATTTAATTCCAGGGCATTATAATTTAGGTCCCTGGGTATCTATCGGAAATACAAGTATATGCATCCAACTTTGCTTTTTATCTCATACTCAGTTGTTGACATGATTTCCACAAACTTTAATAATCTGGTGTTTTATACTTAAACTTTAAATTACCTTACCAGTGCAGAAAGGGTCATCACAACGTTTATGTACACCCCGGGGAATAAACATAACGTCGGAATGATCCAGGATGCGGGAGGATCAATTTATTCCGTGCGGTCAATGACAATAATGTCTTGATAATGCAGAATATTGGAACCATTATTTCGTCTCCGACTCCGTCGCGGTTTTAATAGTTAATAGAATGTTTACTGAATTACCCTACGGCATCTCAATGGACAACTCAGTAAAGAGGCATACATAACTATATAGTGAAGTACATAAATGTACAGTGAAATCAGGTTCATAGCATCGTTTTTGAAAGTGAAAGAGAAAGTTGATTTCATATTTGTCTGAAAATTCTTCAAAGTTCTGCCTATACCTCAAAATCATAAATCGGGGGGAAGGGATATTTCAACTTCAGTGCATGAAGTCAATTCAGCGGTCCAACCTTACATTTCCACTACCACTCACTACTACTTTAAAAAGTGACCAGCCAATAAATCGATCTTTGTATATATAAAGACAACGAACTTTGATGCACATGTATTAATAACCGGATGGGTACATTGTCAAAAAGGTAGGATGGGCAGCAACCCCTCCCCCCTCTTGCTACCTATTTGGAAATTGGTGCATATAATTTTGATATATATTTTATGATATCATTGTATAGCGATCATTTATTATAATGACTTGAAAAAAAAATTAAAAGTAAGTAAAGTATGCGAAAAACCATATTTTCACAATGTCGAGGGTAAACCTTGACATTGTGAGGATGAAAATACCCGGTACTGTGAAATATTTTGTGTTGCCTTCCACTGCCAAACATTAGAAATTTGATCTTGACTAATATTTTTGATATTCCGATACATTCTGGAAAAAAAAATCTAACAGTTATTTTGTATCAGGAATCAATTGTCTTTAGCCGTTTATCCCAATGAAACCTAATTTTCGTAATTTTTTTTCCTGAAGAGTTCCAAAAAATTATAGTTCCGGCCCCAGGATCATGAAGCATCACAAGCTTAAGTCAAAATCTGAAATATTGCGATGAAGTGATTGAGAAGTCAATTATTCCAAAAATAAAATTGATATTCAATATTTTGTTTCATCAAATTTCTAGTGCCTGCAAAGTTTCAGTTCGAAAGTAATGAACATCTTACATGTAACTGAATTTTTGACGTACATAATCCAGGGCTCGGTAACTGTTGTTTGTTTGTTAGTTTTACGTCCCGTCGAGAATTTTTCACTCATATTGAGACGTCATCAGTATGGAGCGCCAAATTAACATAAACTCAAATAATTGAACATATCTTTAATTATTTGAAGATATCATCAATTCATTTGATGCGCACAATAATTCAATTAAATATCTCTTCAAACAATTAATGATATCTTCAATTTTGAATGATTGCATGCCTTAATTGAATTGATGATAACATTAATTATTCTTCTGAATTGATGCGCGCTATAATTGAATTGTTGCTCTCTTCAAATGAATTGAGACCGGTCGCGGTAGCTCAGTGGTTAGAGCGTTCGCTTCGTAACCGGGAGGTCTTGAGTTCAAGCCCCGCTCTTGCTATGGCCGCGTCAAACCAATGACGAAAAATAGGTAGTGATTGCTCCTTCGTCAAACGCTCGGCATTTAGAAGTGAGAATCACGGGTCTTTCGGATATGACCTTAAAAACGGAGGTCCCGTGTCACGGTAGGCGTTGGCACGTTAAAGAACCCTCCCTGCTACGGCCCTGAGCGCTAAGCATAGGTCTAAATTTGTGGTACTTCACCTACAGCTGTTGGCGTCTCAATAGGAGTGAAAAATTCTCGACGGGACGTAAAACAAACAAACAATCAATCAAACAATCAATCAAATGAATTGATGATATCAACAATTGAATTGATGCGCGGTACATTCCAATTGAAGAGAGCAATAATTCAATTATTGCGTGCATTAATTCACTTAATGCGCACAGTAATTGAATTAATGCTCTCCTCAACTGAATTAATGATATCATTAATTCATCTGATGTGCACAATAACTCTTTTAGAGAGAGCAACTATATAATTAGAAATATCTTCAATTCCACATATCCTCAATTGAATTAATGGTCTCTTTAATTGAATTATTGCTCTCTTTAAATGCTTTTTTTTTTTTTTTTACAATGCTTTTGTATAAGGAATTAATGCGCACATCAATTCAATGCGCATTAATTCAATTGATAAGAGGTGTAATTGAACTGATGATATCTTCAATCTTTAATTATTTGAGTTTATGTTAATTTGCTGCTCCATACACCAGCTGTAGGATAAGTACCAAAATATTAGACTTATGCTTAGCGCTCAGGGCCATAGCAGTGAATGTTTTTTTTAACGTGGCAACGCCTTCCGCGACAAGGGACTTCCGTTTAAAAGTCATATCCAAAAGACCCGTGATTTTCACTTCTAAGTGCCCTGTGTTTATTGGGCTTGATCCGGTAATCTTAATTGTTTCTATTTGGTGAATTCTCTGTTCAGGTGTGAATTTTCACCATCTTATGGTAGCATATTTCTGCCCCCTACATGCAAGATAATTATGTTGACATGCCAACATTAATAAGTTGCACCTTTTATGTTAGTAAGTAAATTTATGAATATCAAAATCAGATTCTCTAAATAGATTGGGTACTTGCATGTCAACATAATTATCTTGCAGGTAGACATAATCATATTGCGTGTTGACATGCTTTTCTCACATGTTGACATAATCTATTTTGCATGTAGGGGACAGAAATATAACACCATACCATATCACGAACAGACGATCGATATTTTCACAAATAGAAGAGGAGCATTTTACAAGGGCTAATTCTGTCATCGCCAATGACTGTGTAGGACTGTGTGGGAAAATGCGTTTTAGGTAAACTCGAAATTGTCTTTATTGTCCAAATTTCACATGTCATGATGCGTAGGTTTATCAGTTGCATTAAAATGCAAAACTTTTAATATTCTATATTCTATTTTTCGTGAAACTTGGAATGATTATCTTGGTCAGAAGAGGCACATAGCGTCTGTTGACTTACAATGTCATTGAAATTAAGATCATTGATTATGCAAGTGAGATTTTTATTTATTTATTTATTTTTATTTTTGCAAATGAAGAGGTTGGCATGTAATGCGCAGAGAGAGAGAGAGAGAGAGAGAGAGAGAGAGAGAGAGAGAGAGAGAGAGAGAGGAAAGCCAAACCATTTTATCCACAAAACTGCATCTCAAAATGTAAAATTTTGTAATCATACTTCTTACATAAATATTTCATGGGATAATATAAGTTCAATTTTGCCCCTAATATCATCATCGTCAGGGAGTTTTCTGTAAAAGCAAAGTTTCTGACATTAATTTTTATATCATAACAGACCTTCATCACTTATCATAAGATGTCGGCATCACAGATTATAACAAGTTTGGTACGGTTAAAACGAAATCTCTTTTTAAGTCCGAATTCTCCAGCATTTGTGGAAGCACTTCCACAAGTCTTTAATGTGGACGAGTACCGAAGTCTCGTCGCACCACACAGTTAAATAATTGCGAAATACTTGTCCTTGTGTACCATCCTAGACCTAGCGCTATCACAGACTTCAACCTTGTTTAATACTGTGAGTATTTGAGTATGTTGGAATCGTGATGTTCTAGGCCTGTTATGCAGTCATACACTCATTAGGACCCAAAATATTCATGAGTTCTTGATGAGAGGTTTACCCACAACAGATTAGTTCAATACCTCTTTTTATTATCAACCGATATTCTGCTGGCTCTGATGTATCCTGGTCTCCATGACTCTCCTCCAGGTGTGGGGTGAGTGGCGGAAACCCCACCTAAATGAAATATAGAACTATGCGAAGTAATAGTTAGCTAGGTATAGACACTGCTCTATTAATCAAGCATTCCATTATGAATTATTTTGTAATAAAATTAAATATAATTCATAATAAAATATTGCAAACATCTTTACAACACTTCTCATTACAATATAATGAAAATGCATATTAAATCTTAGAAAATCTTTTTCTCTATTTCCATATATATTTTTGAGTGAAAATTAATGCATGATTATGATGTCCATGAAGCACTCTGCCTAAATTGAGAAATTCACGACTCCTGGGTTAGGGGTCTAAGGCCTAGATTGGGGCCAATATAGCCATACAATGAAAAATTATGTATTAAATCTTAGAAAAATCTTCTTCTCTATTACCTGAAATCTTCTTTTTAATCCATTTATTATATTTCACTGGCTTAGGGCAAGTTATGACCTTTATTTAAGGATTTGTATCATGTTCTGGTATTACTTTATGTAATATATATATATTTCACTACATGTAATATCTAGCACTTTGTTTAACAATTTTAAACTGTTTTAGATTATAGTGTAATTTATGGACTCATTTAATCTTATTTATCTAAAAAAAAATTCTGTTTTATATGTTTAGTATTTTTTATATGATATGGCATTTTATTATGATGTAAAGTACTTGTGTTTTATACATGAAAAAAGTGCTCAAGAACTTTGGTACATAATAATAATTATATACATTGTATATATATATATATATATATATATATATATATATAACACAACACAAATATTTCTTTTCTTAAGAAGATGCATAGAGGTGGGCCACCAAAATCAATACACGTGTCTCTTGCGGTAGGAGAACAAAACCAAGCACTTCATATTGGGGTCTTCATATGAAAGTTATAGAGTGTATCTAGGGATTACCAACTGTCAGGAGACAGATGTAAAACGACCAACTGCTACTCCACGTTTACAGACTCGTGTTTGTAAGTCAGTTGACAAAAATACAGATTGTGTTTTGGATTCATCTTGCAACAATGATCCAGATTATGAACCACCAGTTAAGAAGAGGAAGTGAGCGTTAAAAGTCCGAAAGTGATCCCTCTTCCTATACAGTCTTCTGGAAAGAGCCATTCCAGTTGTGTAATATGTAAGAGAAGAGACTCAAAGATGGTAACATTGTCAACAGATAGCAGACAGAATATTTATTATGACAGGTCACCTGTTACAGTCTGGGGCAAGGTGCTGCCATATGTATATGACATTGGATTCCTTCCTAAGAGAAGATGCAATTAAGTGTTTAGGGACTGCTTTCAGAGACCTTCAAACCTTTTTCAACAAAAGTGACATATATTCACTCATATCATCCATCAGGTCATTTGCTCTCAGAAATGAACAATGCAGACTAGACTTTGATACCTGCAAAGGACTTGCAGAGACAGATTATATGACTTTAACTGGGATTTCAAAGGAAAATTTTGATGATGCTATATCCTATTGTCCGTCAACCAGATCAACAAAGAATCGTAGCATAAGAATATGTATTGCCCTTCTGTTGGTGAAGTTGCGAACTGGCCTTTCAAATCAAATGTCAACACTATTTAACATTGAAAAAAAACTGGAGTAAGGAGAGCTTTAAGAACAGCACGAAAAGAGCTGACAGGAAAGTTTACACCAAATTATGTCGGTTTTAGTCATATTTCAAGACAAGACGTTATTGAGAACCACACAAGCTCAAGAGATATTTGGCAGTGTCATAGAAAAACCTGCAATCCTTGTGGTGGACATATGTATACATAAGAAGCGTAGTAACTTCAAATTGCAATGCCGTTCCCTCAGTCAACACAAAAACCGTCCACTAGTGAAGCCTATAGTTATCGTGTCGACTACTGGATACATTGTATCTGTTCTCGGGCCACAAGAACAATGATGCAAATATTTTGAAACATTCCATCACATGCAACATTGAGGATATTCAAGATTGATTACAGCAAGATGAGATCCTGGTAGTAGACCGTGGATTCAGAGATTCCATTGACTTCCTTGATAGCTTAGGAATCAAAGCTCATATGCCAGCCTTCCTTACTAAAAGGCAAAAGCAACACACAGTCGATGAGGTACATTGTACATTTCTGAATTTTAAAGTAATTGCTTGTAAAGAATACAGGTCTTTTAATATTAATGTTAATTATCGTCTATAACCAAATTATACATAAAAGAAATAACCATGATTTATGAGGCTATTTAATTTTAACATTTTGTTTTCAGGTTAATTCAGCTCTACTGATCACCAAAATTCGATGGATAGTTGAATCTGTCAATGATCGGTTAGAGCAGTGGAGGTACCTACAGAACGTTGTGCCAAATACTCAGATCCCTTACATTGTAGAGTATGTTTGCCTGATTGCTGCATTCTGTAATAAGTATCGACGACCTCTAAACCCAGGAAATGAAGTCAGCGATCGGATTTTAGGTGCCAAAACGAAGGCATTGAAGTCAACAATCCGTGATATATACTTTGTTATAATTTTACAGATACATCATGTGCACGCGGTATAAAAATCTACTTATGAAATATATACATGTGTAGTTCACATTATTACCTCATATTATCAGGTGGTATAGTAAAGCAAATTCGAAAAGCAAAAATACATCAGAATTATTTTCTAGTCCCATACCGACTTTGCTGAAGGAGACTATTAGTTTACCCTCGGCTTGTCTTTCTGTCTGTCATTCCACTTGAGTTTTTCCGGACTTGTACCCTTATTGGATGAAGATATTCAACTGAAATCTTATATATGGCTTTGTTTGGATTGTTACAGATGAAGTTTGAGTTTTGTTACATTTGACGTACTTTTTACTGAATTATGCACCTTTGAATTATCCTACCGGTAAGAGATTTTGTATTGCCTGCAATAAACTCCAAATGTCTGTTTACAATTGTAGTATCTAGCACAGAGGAACATGCTCCAAGAGAGTGTGGAATTGGAGGCACTACATCGAAGAATCAACTCTTGGAAGGCCCTAGATGCTGAAGACTGTGTGATAGAACTGTTGATGAACTCCGCAGTTTAACAGTAGGCATATACCAAATGAAATTTGCCAAGAGTTACACCACAGAGCATATCAGTGAAGATGGTGAGTATAGCATAATGCTAAATACAGAGATTCCTGACGTCCTGTGTGTTTGGATTCAGAGTCGATATGTCTCCTCCAAGCAGTACCTACTGTGGATCCAGTATTCGAGTGGAAGTGTGACAAGGTGGTATTGGCAGTGTCGGGCAGGTGCAAGAGTTGTTGGGGTAAGTGCACATGTAGCCTCAGCACTGTGGTATCTTGGGTATGGACGTTACACAGACTCCATCACAGGTGTGCAGAACTGGGCATTCTACCTTGAAGATGCTGTTGTGATTCCAAAACTCATGGATGAATCAGAAAGTGAAGACAGTGGCCCAGAAGAGTAATGAACATGTACATAAAGCAAGGTGATGTGAATTTTTATTTAGGCAGTCTTGATGCATGCCCTGATTACCATTGTTTTGACATTGGGCAAATTTTGGCCCTTATTGCCCCTTGATCTTTGAATGCTCCACGACTTACCTAAATGAAATACAGAACCATGCGAAGTAACAGTTAGCCAGGTATAGACACCACTATCTAACAGGTCACGGAATCTGGTCCTATATACAAAATCGCATCTTTGAGCTGTTCTCAAAATATCTTACCTTATTTGTAATGTCTTCGAAATATGCACTGTTGGCATTAATTTTGAATTTAAACTTAAAGCACTTTAATTGTTTCATTTAAACTTTCCAATTTCTGTATTGCACTTTCAAATTTATCTCACAGTTCTTGCACAATGTTAAATTTTATTTTTGGATCACTAATGTACCCAAACAATTTACCTGCGGACCTCGACTAACACTGGCTATTCTGTATTTCATGACCATATATATCACGCCGAAACGAACTGCAAAACGTACAACATAATGTTAATAATTTATACACATATTTAACCTTAGGTCACCATGATTCCATTGGATGCTGACCATACTAACCATACATTGACAGGCTGACCAACGCAAAAAATGCTTAAAACCTAGTAACCTATCCGCGACCTTGTGTTTACATTCAAAGACACAGGAAGTGCATAAATCTGCTTTATCTGTTTTATTCTTAACTCGCAGATATTCCTCCTGTAAGCGATAAACACGTGTACCTATAAAACTGAAAATTATTGTATGATCAATGATTCATCTAGGCAATACTTTCAAATGCTATCGCATATTCTAGCCTGTCTTGAATATGCGCATTTATCTCCGAGACTGTCTCCTACTAAAGGGAAGGGGTCTTGTTATTTCGGAAAAGGTGATTCCGAGCTTGAGGCTTGAGGCAAATATATATTTTACATTTACCTAACACTTCCTTTCTCGAAACTGCGGTTTATCTGCATGGTCGGAAAATTTGCTCAGTCAAAAAATATATTCATTGGTATAATCCTGTTATTATCGTGATGCTAATGATATTTGACGTTAATAAAAATAACTGATTTTAAACTATTTATTCCACTTACTTAGGTATTTGTAGGGATATTTCTAGAAATGACCTTATTCGCAATGGAGATTAAATAATTGAATAAAGCAATGATATCAATATAAAGTTTTCATACGAAGTAGCAAGGAGGAATATTTCTCTTCAGACGGTGCCATTTATTCCGTAAAATATCGGACGATTTTTTTTTTAATTCTTGTAATATAATTTATCACGGAATAAAAGTAAAAATACTGTGGTTTGCCATTTATTCCGTATTCGCGTGAACCTTTCTCTTGTCACCAATGCTGTTTATTCCGTGAAATACCTGATGGTTTTAAATATATATAATGAAGTTTATTACGGAATAAAGGTTAAAAATAAAACTATGCTTTACGTAAATCATTTTTCTTGCAATCGATGAAATTTATTCCGTAAAATATGAGACAGTTTTTAATGTTTGTAATCAAATTCATTACGGAATAATCATCATAGTAGTATGCTTATGTATACATGATTTTCGAAACATCGTCTCTCTCTATATATACTCCTGTTATTGGCATCGTGATGCTAATTTGCTTTGACCATTTGCTACCTTCATAAATGACATTTTCATACTGAAAAACCCCAAAACATACAAGCCCCATTTCTTCCCTTCTGATCAGTCCCCCAAAGAAACCCTTTTCCCGGGAATACTTCCCTTTCTAAAGTTTACATACATAATTTTTAAAACATTGATATCGTCTCTCTAATAATTATTTGTATCATGATGCTTATAACAGGATTATATATACACAGACACATCGTCTCTCTATATATATCTACTCCTGTTATTGGCATCGCGATGCTAATTATTATTAACATCACGATACTTATAACAGGTATACACATACACGATGGTTTTAAAACATCGACTCTCTATATATACGCCTGTTGTTAGTATCCTGATGTTAATAACAGGAATGTATAGAGAGAGGTGATGTATTCTGAATGACACTTTTAAAGTAATAACCGCTAAAATAAGATTATATATAACAACAATTTACAACTTTTACTCATATTTGATTTTCAACACTTGATATAGTTTTGTTTCTGTCTTTTAACAAGTGATTTAAAGTGCTGTATCCCCCCCCCCCCGTTTCCCATTGAATTTTAACTGTTTCAGAAGCCGGTTCAGAGCCTTGTTACTCTCTTACATATATATTTTTCCAGCATTTATACATGTATCAGTATTATTTTCAAAAGTATAGCATTTGAAAAGGTATCATCAATCCAAGAATTTCCCTATCTAGGGACTATATACTACCTTCATGTGGTCTTAAATGTTATGGTGCACTTTACAATATTAGCGCTAGATATTTTTTGTCCCCCCCCCCCCCCCCCCATTTCAGTTTTACAGTCTACATGCCCATTTATAATTGACATAAATAGGAAAAAAGTAGACATCTACAAGTTATTCGTCATAAATATTTTGATCTTTGAAAAAATTAACTTATTCCTAGGAGCCATTTATGATTCATATGATTAATGTCTTTGTCTAAGCATCCCGTGAATGTCCTTCAAGCAAACATACGCCAAACAGGCACCCAATCCAACGTAACTACGTCAATATGATCTCGTCCTTCAAGGTCGCACTCAATTTGTAGTAACATTTCTTCTCGAGGAAAAATATCAATAGCCTACCACGCAAAACAAGACTGCTGACATTTTGTGTAAGAAAGTGAGAAAAGTGTAATGAAAATTTCACAGGAGGTGTGGGGGTAATTTGATAGTTTCTAGAAATTATTGTCTGAGAATTGAATACTTTTAAATGTAAGTGGTATTCTATCAAATGCATGGCTCAAGTTGTATTCAATCAATTTTCATTAAAAGACTCGTTCTGAAAAACGAGCACATTATAGCTGTCGTCATCAAAATAAGAGGTCCATGAGCATCTGTGCTTACCAGAATTATTGTATGTTTCTTGAAATATTTGTATGTTATAGTGATGATAAGACTTGTTATTGCTTGAACTGTAAATTATATTTAGGGATGCATGCTTTTTGTTTCTACAAACGGATAGGAGATATTCACACACACACACACACACACACACACACACACACACACACATATATATATATATATATATATATATATATATATATATACCTTATTGTGGCCTCATACTGGTACCAGGGTTCACGGTTTGAGCAAACTTGCAAATTTAAATGCACACAACATAAGGAATATTGTACATTAGGTTGTATAAACTGTGGTCATATTCTTGAGAAAAATAATTCTATGTGAATTTTTTATCCTGTTGTCAACCCTGACTCCGGGAACAACGCTTAATCTCCATCAGTTCTTCTTGGGCCGAAAGCAGATCAGGCAATTTTATTATTCTCAGTCGCCTGAAAAACGACTACAATATGTCTTTAGCTAGAAAACATAAGGCATATACATGTTAAAACTCAGGAATTTCCAGAGGGCTCTCATCGGGTGGTGCAGTTTCTTAACCAAAGAACTTTATCGTGTAATTACATATTAAAACCTCAAGAGCTTCCCCGGTTTCCACAAGGGAATTGTCCTGAACCCGCTGGGGACCTCAAGATGACCCCTGACGCCTTAACATTTTTCATGCGTTATGCCCCTCCCCCATTTATTTTTCCTTTGGTGCACAGTGGAGGTGACGCTAATATTATGCTTATACAATGCAATATAATTTATCTATCGAACACCTGAGTCCCAGTCTTCTTTTACATTGGCCGAGGATTAACGAAGCGGGACTCGGGTATTCTAAAACGTATATTTGTTTATATTGCCTTGGTTTTTCAAAGTATGACAATAAATTTTACTTGGCACTTTTCTGTTTCTTTTTGCACAGAGTGCATAAAAGAATAAAAAAGATGGAAATAATAGTCAGAAAGAGTCCGCCGAGAGTGATGTATTCCTTCAGTTTTTGGTCGTTATTGGCCTCCGTGACGATTACTTTGATAGTTGCTAAGTGAACAGTAGAACTCCAGCAATTGTAAGGCGCAGTGTCGGTCATGCGCAGGCGCCGGATGTGGAGTCTGTTAATGGTATCGATAAACACGCGTCCTCTAGTCTGTCGTCTAATAGTCCGAGGATTTATAACGATAGTACCATTCTGCCATCGGATCAAAGCCTTAGATTTCTTGCTGTTCGGACATTTTATAATAAGATGTTTGTCGACAGGTTCAAAGAGTACACGTCGAACAACCATTGGTGGAAGTTTGGGTTTATCTCTGAAATAGAAAGAAAATCCGGTGCTAACCTCACCTCCAGAGACAAATAAATACTCGTTACCAAATTCTGCACCAAAATATTCTTGATTTTTCTTTTTATCAAATTACATCAAAATGCGAAGAAATAGTTTATTTCATCTGTATAGTTAAATATTTGACTTCCAGCATGATAGATATATATGCACACAGATAAACATATATGATGAAAGAAGTTATCCTCCTTATAACATAGACGGATCCAGAAATTTAAAAAGGAGGGATTCAGTTACCATACTTAATGATAAGGGCTCTATTTCCTCATCGAAATCGACATCCGTAGTATTGTTTCAAAATGAAATACATTTTATGAAAGAATCTGAAAAGTTATTGAAAGGGTATCCATTCCCTATAATCTGTGTGATTTTAAAGTAATGTTGATTAAATCTCACTGCTTTTCAGGGAAGTAACTCTTGCATGACCATAGCGTACGCCCTTCAATGACAAAACACCTACATTACATGATTTGGACAGTCTCCTTTACTACAGTTATACCAAGCATGAGGAAATTGATTGATAATATTTTTCCTAAGTCACTGTCCTGTCTATCCTTAAAGTCGTCTTTTGATAAAGCAAGGGAAATTTTTAAAGTGGCGTCATCAAACTCGTGAGCTATGTTAATCCGATCGGAAATCCTCGGATGCCTCGCACACTTGACATATATGTGGAGTGTGCGAGACATCCGAGGAGTTCTGATTATACTTAATTATATCTATGCAAAGGACGCACTCGGACTTAATCACAGTGGCGGATTTAGAGGCTGGGTTATGGGGTTACTGGGATTATAACCCTTTCAATACCAGAAACGATGAGAAGTTTGAAACATGTTAATTTAGTAATTAGTGACTTATACACGGCGGTTGGAAGCATCCATTTTGTACAAATTTTATACATGTATACATACATTCGATGTATTTTCCTCAAGGTTGTGGAAAGACCTGAAAAGTTGAGATTGATATTCCCTATTCTATGCTCTTTGCGATAAAACCAGAGTGAGTCCTTCACCAGTGACTTAAATTGCTTTAACTAATTAGTAGATAATCAAGATTTATAAATCTACTTAAAGTTACTGCAGATAAGGGAAACTAAAAATATGTGATATGTTCTAAAGGTGGCGGATCCGATTTTTTGTTTAATATTTAGAACTGCATTTAATTCGAACCCTGATTGTTAAATCAGCTTCTTATTACATTTGAAGTTTATTTACTTCCTGCCAGTCATTTATTTTGAGCACTTTTCATATTTAGATATGATTGATACATTCCACATGTTTTTTTATATTAAACAGGAAGTGTCATCCTTGTTGTCAACCTTTCCTAAGTGAATAAGCTATCGATTGCCTGACTGGATAAGTCAGGATAGTTTCTTTGGTTTTGATTGGCTTAAGTTAGTGAATAGAATTTCAGGGTATATAAGGCTGTGTTTGATCAGTTTTATTCACTTGGTTAGGCACTGATCTCAAGGTTAGTTTCCTATGGTCGCGGTAGCTCAGTGGTTAGAGCGTTCGCTTCGTAACCGGGAGGTCGTGAGTTCGAGCCCAGCTCGTGCCATGGCCGCGTCAAACCTAAGACGAAAAATAGGTAGTGATTGCTCCTTCACCAAACGGTCGGCATTTAGAAGTGAGAATCACGGGTCTTTCGGATATGACCTTAAAAACGGAGGTCCCGTGTCACCGTAGGCGTTGGCACGTTAAAGAACCCTCACTGCTACGGCCCTGAGCGCTAAGCATAGGTCTAAATTTGTGGTACTTCACCTACAGCTGATGACCTCTCAATATGAGTGAAAAATTCTCGACGGGACGTAAAACAAACAAACAATCAATCTTATTCTGAGCAAGTAAACCTCAAAGTGTTAACGCTCTGAATAGTGACTGACATGATTTTTTTTGTCAGGAAAGAAGTTAGGGATTGCTAAAAAATCTCAAGGTTAACAGCAGACTTGTAGTATTTATTTGGATGGGATATTAGTAGAATTTATTATGTAGGTTATCAGTTTATTAGGTTCTCCTTACCAAGTCCTGTTTCAGGGTGTTGTAGATAGCAGTAGGAGGTTTATACTTACTATATTTTGCAAGTTAAATCATTTGTATATAGTGTATCTTTAAAAGGCATACACTATGTAGGTCAAGATGTAACTCGTTCCCTTTCCATTTTAGGACGTTTACAGTATTATAGAAGCCCAGTTGGGACATATTTAGATATAATTTTTTGCATTTTTGACTGTCACATTTCTTACCTTTCCTTACAGATTATTCTGATATTATTGAGGCCTTTTTGTTAAATTTACTCAGTTAATTTATAGTCTAATCCATTTTTGTTGATTTGTTTCAATTTTGATACTACTTTACACTTTGCGATTTTTCGATTTCATTTGTTATTTGCAATTGCTATCAAATACAATATAAATCAACTCTATAGTCCATAATAAATTATAAACGCTTTACTGGTGTTTTCCTTCCGATGTGTTGACCATAGTTCAGGAATAACCTTACCTGGGTTGAAATTTTACTAGAACCAGTGTACAGATACTTTGGACCCCTGTGGGGATCCGGATTGTTAGAATAAATCCTCAACAACCCTTACATGTCGTAAGAGGCGACTAAATGGGGACGTCCTTCGGATTAGACCATAAAAACCGAAACCCAGTGTCACAGTACGTGTGGCACGTTAAAGATCCCTCCCTGCTCAACGGCCATAAGCGCCAAGCATAAGTCTAAAATTTGCAGCCGTTCACTGCCAATGGTGACGTCTCCATGTGAGTGAAAATTCTCGAGCGGGACGTTAAATAATATATAATCAATTAGATACTTTGGGCATTCGATCACCTCAGTGACTGCCCCTGATATAAAGGTTCCGGTTACATATATATGCTTTAATCTTACCCATTTCAAATCGTTTTACTTCCTAATCCATTGTAATTATTTCGTAAGATGCCTAAACTTTGGCGGGCTATTAAGAGGGGGATCTGACACCCCCCCCCCCCCCCCACCTCAATTAAATTGCGTTTGAGACATGCTTTAAGGTATTCACTTTGAGAATGTGTTCAATTAATGATCTGAGGTGTTATTTGAATGACTGATACATGGTTGTTGCGCTAGAAATTATAAAAAATACCCGTGGAGTATCTTTTGAATATCTGACAGCATTATTTTCATTCCGGGTACTTTCAAATAAATTTCTATTTTCCAGGGTGAGCATGTATTAATAGATAATTACTTTAGAGAGTAAAATCCAGCCTCTACTGTCTCCACAATTTTTCCGGATTTGTCCGTAATGAGAACAAACCCTGGTGTTGTAGGACACTCTTTATAACATTCCGCCAAACACACTTCGCTCCGTCTCATTTTGATACGATTAATTGACGCCAGTTCTTTAGATAGTACGGTTGAACGACATGGTACTCCATCGGGGTAAAGGTCAATGGCAGGTAAGTCGAAGGGTAGAATAGGAAGTTCTTTATCTATTTTGTTGACCATGCATAAGCCCACTCTTCGTTTGACACTTTTTTTGTTACAATCTTGACAATCCGTCCAATCAGACCAAGCTGTGAAGGTCTTGATATTGAATTCTCTTAGCTGATAATCTCCTAGAAACTTATCTTTTTGATGCTCAACATCCTCATATTTTGTTGTCTTGAGTCTTTCCCTGAATAACACATCCACTTGATATATTTCTTCATATTCCCTATAGTAAGTATTTATGCAGAAGTATTGACCTGCGTCAAGTACATCTATTGGGTCAAAGATGAGATCGCGAGTGCCACTGTCTATTTTCACGCGCCCTCTGTCGTGATTAACAAATACAAATTCAGAGTCTTGGCGTCGGAGCTGTTGCCAGTCAATGATCTCTAACTTGCCGAAGTCTTGATCAGGTCGCGGACAAAGGTTGCAGCTAAGTCTGACTGTTTGTCCTTCTAACGCTAGCAATCCACGAATGATATTTTTGCCAGATTTTCTCTCTTCCTCTCGCTTCTTTAAACATTTCTCATACTCTTTGAATTCCTCATCAACAGTCTGTTTAGGCGCCTTCCGGTTAAAGTTCAGAAACGACATTCTTCTCACCCTAGAATGTCCCTGGACATCGTTCATTCCATTTATCTTTCTCATCAGCTCTTCCAAACCTGATTCTGAAATATCTGTCTGTATAAGGGAATGTGTGTTCGTAAATAAACACAGAATTATCAGGAAATATGTGTTCTCGCAGTCACAGAACTTCATCACGACCCATCATCTGCTCATAAATGACGTCATATTATTTGTTACGTCATCAATCTTGAACTCGTTCTTTTTTTGGTAATATTCACTCGAATACAATATTATTACATCTTTAGAAACACATCACATCCTAGATAATTTGCTAAACAGGCCTAACTCTAATTTATTCCAGTTTTCAATTACAAATACACCGTATATATTTCCACATGAATCATCACTTCACAAAGTCTATGTCACATGAACTCAGTGTTTGCTTGTTCTTTACAACTTTAAAGCTATCTCAGTAGAAATGATATATGTTTTTTGGGGTTTTTTTTTTTTAAATATTAGTAATCAATAATGACAAATCTTTTGTATTTTAAACACAATCGAGGTTGGTATGATACGTTACAATGTGGTTAATTTTTTTTATTGGTGAAAAATTTCCTATGTAGTCATTGATATAATTGTGTTTATATCACTTATACCGATAATGATTTTCAGCAGACCTTCAAGACATTTAACGAATTTACTGTCTCTGGGAATTTTCAGAAAAGATATATAAAACACGATTTAACGTGACTACATACTGCGTATAAAGATTTTCCATATATGCTATTTCTAGTGACATTTTTCCTCTATAATATTTTTGTACCTCCTTTAGTATTATCTTTTTATTTGTTTATTTTATTTATTTATTGAAAGATACAATATCAATACGATTCATCAAACGGAGATAATGTGATACGGGTAAATATTTTAAATCAGATTTGTTTTTTAAAGGTTTGTTTAACCAAGTTTTTCTTTTGTATTAAATTATATCATAGTATGATTTTCCCTATATTTTCTTTTTATAAAACTAAAAGTATACTCGATCTGAATTTGCTGTCCTTCGTATTTCATATATGTTTTCATAAACATTGATGATATTTGTATAAAATATTTGGCTCCATCGAAATCAAAATGGTTCTGGAATACGTTTTGGAAAATAATGTTGCCAGTTTTGTGTGTGTGTGTGTGTGTGTGTGTGTGTGTGTGTGTGTGTGTGTGTGTGTGTTTTGTTTATTTTTTGTTTGTTTTTTTGTTTGTTTGTTTTTGGTTTTTGTTTTTTGTTTTTTGTTGTTGTTGCTTTTTCTTCTTTTTTGTTTGGGGTCTTTTTTTTCGTTTTTTTTTTGTTTGTTTGTTTTGTTTTTTTGGTTTTTTTTGCTTTTGTTTTTGTTTTGGTTTTTTTTGTTGTTGTTGTTTTGGGTTTTTTTGCTTTTGTTTTGGTTTTGGTTTTTTTTTTTTTGTTGTTGTTTTGGGGGGTTTTTTTTTATACCATTTTTTTTTTATTGAAAGTGAATATTTTACAATTTTATTATGTATAGAAATATTACTTTATCTACCACTGAATAATGACGTTTCTTTAATATCATTAATTAATTAATATTGAACATACGTTTAAAACTTTTTGTTGAAACACCGATTTGTCAATCTTTTTTCGGTCGGTGTCTAAAATCCTACAATAAATAAAGTTATTGAAATGAATTGAAAAGCGACCAACATACCAGTGATATATATAACTAAATAAAATATTTGATATATATTATGTCGAATGTCAAAGTCTTCTCTCTCTCTCTCTCTCTCTCTCTCTCTCTCTCTCTCTCTCTCTCTCTCTCTCATAACACTTCGTATCTCTATTTCTAGAACAAACATACATTTTCTATGATTATATCATTAAAATATAAAATAAATCGGTAGTTGTCTACAGTATTCATGTTGTGTGGTAGGTTGCTAAAACTTTGTGTGAGGGACCGAACAGGGCAGAAAAAAAAACTCTCTCTATTTATCTATCTATCTCTCTATCCTCTTTTCATCCTTTGATCTTTCTTTCCTTCTCCCCTCCCTTTTACCATGTCCACTTCTGTATATCAACTATCTTACCAAAGCAGTTTACAGCAATATTCGCACTGTACATAATGCAACATGAAGATCACAGGCACCTGACGTATGGCTACTAATCCCCCCACCCCCACCCTTCTGGTTTTTTATTTTTTTTTTGCAATAATTTCTCCGAAATATGTGCATTCCCTGTCTATCTCATCCCAATGTCGATGTATGTAATCGTTTCATGCTTTTTGTAAGCTTTAGAGATTGGCTTTCTACCGGTATAAGAAAACAGAAGGCCAATCTCTAAAGCTTACAAAAAGCATGAAACGATAAATCAAAATTGGGATGAGTCAGACAGGGAATGCAAACATTTCGAAGAAATTATCGCCGCCAAAAAAAAAAATCAGAAAAAGGGGGAAGGGCTGATATCTATACTTCAGGTGCCTGTAGTGAAGATCATCTTCAGATGTCTTCAATTTCCGCATGGATTCGTCCTGTTGTACAAATCCGTAATTTCATTCTCTTCTTTGATTTTTGTGTTTTAATGGTCACAACGTACACATCATGCCAGAATAGAAAATAATTGTTGGAGGGAAAAGGAGATCCATCCCCTCCTTTTTTCTCTGTTTCACTTCTTTCTTTTTTTTTCATCTCTTTCCTCTTTTCATCCCTCTCCCTATCTCTTTCTCTCTCACCTCTCTATTTTACTCATATAAAACTTTTAGCAGTCAACCAAACAACACTTGACAACTATCGACAACGAAGATAAACAACATTGATCGTATAAGGTATATATTTGTTCTAGAAATGATAGAAGAGATTTGGGTTTCAATCATCTCTGTACATCATTTTTACACAAGATTCTGACACGAAAGACTGACCTGTGTTGCTACACCGATTTTGAAATGCTCAGTGATCGAAACCCTCTGCATGATTAATGTTTGCAAATTTGTTTTAATGATAAAGGACATCATCATAACATCATCCATCTTTCCAACAATCAAATGTATTCTGTAATTCTACACTTCATATTGATTATGACAGCTAGATCATTGTCTACCAGGGTAAATATGGTGGAATGGATTAATTTTCACTTTAAACAAGAAAGAATATGGGTAACCCCATATCCACAATATTCGATTTAGAATTTACCTGAAATTTAATGATGTGCAACTTTACATCAATATTTTTTATTGTTTAGTAGTTTGGCTACCTCGCTCATTTGAGGCCATGGGGAAAATTTTAAAGGGAAAAAAACCTGAACTAAAGATACCATGGAAATTAAGAAGTGAACATGTGTTATTGAAGATATTTTAGAATATTCATATTTCCAATGTTTTTGCTTTCGATATCGTTACCAATCAAAATAATGGCCATATCCTCATGAATGTGAATAGTGTGCGTATGAATTTTGATAACTATAGTACGACTATTTTAACAGCTGGGAATTCTGACAGAAATGAAAGTGAAATGTAATTATAAGTAATAGTTTTATTTTTGAATGTGCATAAGGGTATGAACAGTCCAAAACCTCTCGCCAGTATGCTTCCCTTGAAGAGCTAACACTGACGTAAAGCGTTGTAATTCATGGCCACGTGTATTTTCAATCTTAAATATTTTTTTGAACATATTCATTCAAATTTAGAAGTTTATATTTTCTGTTCTTATTATAAAAAAATGATTAAGAATATACAACACTATATAAACGAATAATTATAGTTGTGTCTCCTAGATAGGTCTGTCACCGTCAGCTTCCGTCTTTTCTTGTTAACATTTCGCGGGAAAATAACACGTAGGAATCTGTTTAAACTAATTTTCATAATGAGGAAAGCATTGCAATTTCATTTGTATTAAAATAAAAAAACCTCATTCAAATGTGTTTATCCTTTGAAAAATTATATTGTATATAAATTTTCATTATATATAGGGGTTTAGTAGGACTGTATTTCATTCCGATCTAGAAGCCAGCGAGGAAAAAACACGTAGGAATCTGGTGAAATTAATTTTGATTATAATGAAAACATAAACTTTAATGGTTGTAATTTTATTTGAATTAAAGTAAAATATACTCATTCATTTGTTTTTATTCTTTAGAATATGATATACATTTTTGTTTATTTTATACTATATTTCATCCCTGTGATATTACTTCACCATTAAAACATTTACACATACATGTGTGCAGCTTTTAAACCAAACTGCATCATCTAAAACAAAAAACAGTACATCACAAACAAATATTCCTATATAGAAATTGTGTCCATTATCAATACAGATTCACATGTTAATGATAAATATTAATAATAATGACAAGATTGATTCAGTATGTACATTGTCAGTCGTAGAATGACTTAATACTATATAGACTGAGGAGGCAACTGGCGTATATATATATATATAGAGAGAGAGAGAGAGAGAGAGAGAAAGAGAGAGTTTCTAAGAATAAGATCAGCATTTTTATTCATTTTATCTTCATTCTGATTACTTTTATGACCCACTATGAATCTGCTAATCATAAATGGGAATTTTTCCAGTGTTATAGTTTTGTGCGACTCGGATCCGAATCCAGTAGATAGTATGCAATGATCGAATATACATGCTTTAAAAATGATATGCTGCGATTTATTATTTTTTTTTACGTGAATTGACTTTAAATGCAAAAGAAATAAATCTGATAGTAGAGTTTGTAAAAATTTATTTATCTGACATAATAACATATATAGCAAAAGTCAACAGAATATAAAAAAAAGTATCACAGACTCAGAGACGAAAATATGCATCACAACCTTATATACGGCGGACACAGCCCCTATTAAATTTTCACTTCAATAATTTTGTATGCTTGTAGCGATGACATTATGACGTAAAAGAACCACAAGGTCACTAGAAGTAATCCCGAGGCAAATTTAAGCCCCTTAGGTCCACCTAGTTCTCCATTTCCAAAGACTGCAAACTTCCGTCGAAAGAACAACAACAAAACAGCTAGAATTGCACAGGAAGTATATAAAATAACGCTAAATACCAAAGTGTCAGCAGGTACTTTAAATTTATCGCCCTGAAATGAAAAAAAAAAACTACCATTATTACAATGTATTATGCATTATAGAAAATAACGATCATACAGCTGAATGCTTAATCGTTCAGTGATATGGTATATCAAGAGTGCAGAGATGCAAATGAATCCACCACAGACTAGTCCTTGAATGTTCAAAGCCTTCAAGATAGGGACGACGAAGATAAAACGCTCTCATTATGAATTATAAAGATCCTTTAAATAATTGAACGCTATATTAAAACTTAAGTGCATGCTCTCCATGACCCTGATGATAGATAGATTGATTATGTATTGTTTAACGTCCCGCTTGAGAATTTTTCACTCATATAGAGACGTCACCATTGCCGTTGAAGGGCTGCAAATTTTAGGCCTATGCTCGGCGTTCAGGGCCTTTGAGCAGGGAGAGATCTTTATCGTGCCAACCTACAGTGACACGGGACCTCAGTTTTTGCGGTCTCATCCGAAGGACCGCTCCATTTAGTCGCCTCTTACGACAAGCAAGGGGTACTGTGGACCTATTCTAACCCGGGTCCCCACGGGATCCTGATGATAGAATACATATTTTTGATTGATTGATTATTTATTGCTTTCCGCCACACTCAACAATTTTTCAGCGATCTAGTGACGTCCAGTTTTTGTTGGTGGAGGAGAGAACCCAAATACAATGTACCTGGGAAGAGACCACCGACCTTCTGCAAGTAAACTGGCAAACTTGCTCACATAACGCCGCGGCCGAGATTCGAACACGCGCCGACAGAGGTGAGAGGCTTTGTGATTTTGAGCCCGATGCTCTAACCACTCGGCCACGGAGGCCCCTTGTCATAATGAGAAATGTTCCAATTTCAAACAATTTAAAAGTAATAAGATGAATTTTCATTAATTCTAAGAATTAAATATATACTCTAATACAACGTAGGTTTCTACGAAAATTTCTGCCTTTTACCAACATAATGCTACATTAGCTACATTACAGTGAGTAGTAATGTACATAGTATTATGAGATACTGTGATTACTGGGTTCTTAACATTTCAGCAATACTACAGCTATAGCTAATATTAGTTTTACAGTGTCACAAACATTAGTTTTACAATGCTACAAACATTTGATTTTACAGTGTCACAAACATTAGTTTTACAATGCTACAAACATTTGATTTTACAGTGTCACAAACACAAGTTTTACAGTGTCGGAAACATTAGTTTTACAGTGCCACAAATATTCGGTTTTACAGTGCCACAAATATTCGGTTTTACAGTGCCACAAACATTCGGTTATACAGTGCCACAAATATTCGCTTTTACAGTGCCACAAACATTCGCTTTTACAGGCTACAAACATTAGGTTTCATTACCTAGTGCGACAGATTTTGTTGGGTTTTTTTTTTAAAATATGTAGTATGTTTGACTATTTTTTCTATGTATTTGTCGGTCTGAACCATTCAAGTAATTAGAAAGCGATCTATTAGATCAACAGCCAATATTCTGAATTTTGGATCTGTTGTCTTTTGGATGGATAACGAATTCCGAAAATAGCGGTGTTCATTTTATTCACTAATGTGCGGACGACAATAAACATGGCAGCTTCAGTAAGATTCCCAGAGCTCCACGAAGGAGATCTGATTAATCTTCTTGAAAATAAGGGCTCTAAAAATACAAAGAATTCAACCAAAATATTGAATATGTTGAAAGCTTGCTGCGCAAGTGAAAATATATTTTCTTCGATTTCGAGAAGTTGCCATTTTTTTGGAAAGGCTCTTCTAGGATTAAAAGTCCATTGAATTCGTTTGCAAGTTTTATCCATGCAAATTAATATCCATATATATATATATATATATATATATATATATATATATATATATATTGATTTTCTGAGAACAGCGGCCAAGGGCAACAGTATACAGTGATTGAAAATCTGAATGATCAGTAAATCAAAATATTTTCCCGAGGTGTTGGAAACAGCTCAATGTGTTCTTGTGCCTGGGGCCAGTGGTCTATTGACTGATAAGAAAATAACCACTTCTTAAGTTGTGAGCTGATTATATTAATAAAATGTGAACATCATATTTCACTCTTATAAACTTTATAAACTTTCCAGTCATGTTTGTTTGTTTGTTTGTTTGCTTGTTTTGTTTATATCTTTGATAGCCTTCTTTAGCATGGTATATTCAGGTAGTATATCATTCCTCTTTTGTGTTTTCTTTTTAAATTTAATGTAAATGAAAAATATAAGACGTCGTACATTTACCAAGTTTCTTAATATATGAAATACCACAATCAAATCATCTAATTACGAGGCAAAAAACCGTTCACGGGGTAAGCATGGATACACAAATCGGCCAATTGTAACTCATTTGTTTGAGTCATTCAACATGAAAAGTTTTGATATGATTTGATAAAGTGTACCTTTAGGGTATATGATACACCAGTATGAAATTATATGTACATGAGGCATATCTATGTTAGCATACTCAAGATCCATCAGTAGACCAGGTTTGATGAAGTTAAGTTGTACAGTGACAGGACCCGGACAGCTTCTCCATCGTCAACTTCTCATACGTATGTAGTAATACTCCATTATCACCTGCATATGGTGTTTATGTCTCACAACTGATACGTATGACCGATTGACAGGGGATGCTTACTCCTGTTAGGCCCTGGTATATCCAGGGTCTGTGTTTGCCCAATTCTTAATTTTGTATTCCTTATAGAAGTTATAAGATAACTGTTCATTATCTTAGCGATAATCTTCTGTACTGACTACCAATGTCACGCCATCTCACTAAACATTCATTGATGAACTGAATTATTGTTTGAAAATTTTGTAGGTAGTAACATATACGTAATAATATATATTTATTCTACACCCATTTGGAATAAGTTAGATGTATCACAGCATCCTAAACAGCATCTTCGGTAGACAGTGATTGAAAATCTGAACAGTCAGTAAATCACAAGATTTTCCCGAGGTGTTGGGAACAGCTCATGTGTTCTTGTGCCTGGGGCCAGTGGTCTATTGACTGATCAGAAAGTAACTCTTTTAGATATTACTTAATGTAAATGTATATGAGTAGTACTTTATTTATGTTAAAGGAATTATATTTTGCATTCAAATCATTCATTTAAAAATCAAAATATGTGGATGTTAATAATATACAATTATAGATTTGCATGTATATAAATTGGCAAACAATATACATGTACATGCACATTAATTTTTCTCCTTCCCGGAGCTCTGAATATCTTACTGAAGCTGTCATCTTGTCGTCTGCATTTTAGTGTATAAATACGAAATGAACAAATAATGTGCTTTTCGGAATACGTCGGTCCAATAGACAGTTGATGCAAAATTCAGAAACTATTGACTGGCGTTCCCGTAGATAGCTTTCTAGTTACTTGAATAGTTCAGATAGATGAATATACAGAGAGCAAAAATAGCCAGAAAGTTACAGACAATCTGTCGCGTTCAGTACTAAATCACATCGACTGTTGCCAGCATATCGGGGGGGAAAGACTCTGGTCTATTGACTGGTTAGACATTAAATAACTGTAAAGTATAGCACTATTGCACGTATTGAAACCTCATTATATAATAAAGATCAATCGAGAAAGCTCTAATTCGCGATTAATTATAAGCAAACACATGACAGTACGCGAGAAACGAAAATGAAATACAACGTTTTAATATGAATTTATTGGACTTTTGGTAATTATTTTCACATCATGCATGCTGGTGATCAAAATATCAGTTTAGATGATTTTTCTCCTTGGAAATCCCAGCTTTGAAAATCTGCGTTCTTATTTGGCGAGCAGAGGACTCTTACATATTTGGGTTAAGCAAGACATAGTAGCTGACGCCTTTGCAAATATACGATCGTCACAGTGAATGTACATGTTTTATAATACATGTTAATATATTTGGTATAGATGGCAGATCTGTCTTCACCCTTGGCACAAGATCTTGTAGCCTGTGAATTCTGCAAGACAAGTAATGCAGAGTATGTTTGCAAGACGTGCAACGACAGAGTATGCGGATTCTGCGAAAAAGTCTACCATAAAATTCATTCCAACCCAGAACTAAAAGCGGCGAAACTTGGAAATTTACAGGGATTTTGCAGGCATCATTCTGGACAAAGGCGTGATGTTCTGATTGTCGAGTACCAGTGTGTACAACATGTATTATAGACGTCCATTATAAACATAAAATGGTACATACACTAAAGATGCCAGTTTTTTTCAATAATAATAGAAGAAAGTCGCATACAGAAATAAACTTAATGTAGATGGAAAACAATTGTAAATCCTATGTCAGTTTTTGATAAGTGAGAATACAAAATCCACGGGACAAAAGTTTGTTTCCTATATTCGTTCATAAACTTACCTAATATATATTACATTATTATACTGAACTATCTTAATATAAATAATCGTAGTATTTTCTACGATGGAGCAGTGTTTACTATGGCGTGTTAGCCCAGATGTGAAATCTATCCCCGATTGACTTTGACACGACGTGACATAATTGTCTACAAATGAACTACAGTACCTAATACGTTCGGTTTTACAGACATTTGGTTGGACTAAGTTTATTTTTACATTCGTTATATTACCTTTGCTTCCCAGTAGATGGAGGCGATCATCCACGGCAATCCCAGCCCCAGGAAGACGTTGACAGCATTACTTCCGTTGATGTTTCCAATAGAACTATCCGCCGTCTTCTCGTTGACAGCTGCCACTTTACTGGCGAAAGTATCGGGCATGCTGGTGCCCAAAGCAACAAACGTAATGGCAACTACAGTCTTATGTAAACCAATCAAACATCCAAATATGCTTGCTAGGTCGGATATCAAAGCTGTCATGAGACCGATCAACACCAAAGAACCGACAAAGGTGAGGTATCCGCCGGCTATGGAGGGAGGTGGGATGAAGGCAAACAAAACCTAACAAATCGTGAATGAGCAATAAATTACTTTGAAAAGTACGATATCCTTAAATCAAACCTCATATTAAAACGTACACATCGAATTCCCTGGGGCGAAGAAGGAAATGTTGCGAGTTTGATTGATTGATTGTTCGCCACACTCAACACTTTTTCAGTTATCCGGTGGCGTCCAGTTTTTTTGTAGGTGGAGGAGAGAACCCAGATACAATGTACGCGGGAAGAGACCACCGACTTTCCGAAAGTAAACTGGCAAACTTTCTCACATATATCGGCGCGAGCGAGAATCGAACCCGTGCCGATTAGAGGTGAGAGGCCTTGTGATTTTAAGCGCAATGCTCTAACCACTCGGCCACGGAGGCCCCTTGTTGCGTGTCTCAAACCTTTTCTAATGAAATATATTTCATTTGAATATACATGTATCTTATGAAATATATTTCATTTGAATATACATGTACACTAATATTGAAACTTACTTTCCAGAAGAAGGAAATGAAATGCAACACGTAGTCTATGAAAGTTGCGTTCTCAATGTCTCCGCCATTTACATTCATTGCTTCATTAAACTGTTCTTTCCATGAAGTTGTATCTAATCGTAACCCATCTAAATTTTTCTTTGTTTGGTTTGCAATTCTTGATACAAGGCCATCAAATTCTGAAAATAATGATACATCATTAAAAGGCTGGTGTGTAAACTCGCTCCTTTGAAACATGCTGTGTTGTACTATAGACAGATGCAAACCATATTCTATACTTGGTCTCATGATCGAAAAATTCAACTATACACATTTTAATATTCCATGGCTAAATTATTTTTGTTTTCCAAAAGCCTGCAAATCAATTCAATACGGAGTTCAGATTTTACAAAAATACCAACGGCAATGTTCAATTCATTCCGAAGATATCGAACTGAACCTAATTATCTACTCTTAGCAATAGAGACCACAACCCCTGATCCAATGTCCACAACGTCAAGTCCAGAATTTTTTTTCTGAATGAACAAGTTCAAACTTTTCCCAAGTAACTGTGTGTGTGTGTGTGTGTGTGTGTGTGTGTGTGTGTGTGTGTGCGTGCATCGTGTTTTATGTCCCATTTGCGAATTTTTAACTCGTGATGAAACAACTTCAGCTTTAGGTGAAGTACCACAAATTTTGTCCATGTAAAGCGCTCAGTGATGGTTTTGTATCGTGCCATCGCCTGCAGCAACACATATGTATATCTATAGAAGAAGAAATTCGCTATAAATAGTTTCCCCACTTCCTCCACAGCCCGGGCTTTGACTCACGACTAGTGGAACCAAAGCTCCTTGCAACGAGTGACCAGTGTGCTAGACCAGAGTTTCGAGAACGATGGAATTCTCATCACTCTGTCACACGCTACATGGTCATTGAGAAAGAAAATATTTGATGTTTTAAGAGGATCATATAAGATTAACACTGTAATATTTTATACAACACAGAGATTGCATTTACTTAGATGTAACTGCCTTAAGTGAATAAATATGGAATATACAACAAAGAGAAATTCACGATAAATGGATACCCATATCCGTGTACGTGCGTCGTTAGATTGCTTACCTTTATCGTTAACGAAAGTAACAAAGACTGCTTACCAGTGTCGTTAACCAGAGTGACAAAGACTATTTACCTGTGTCGTTAACCAGAGTGACAAAGACTACTTACCAGTGTCGTTAACCAGAGTGACAAAGACTACTTACCAGTGTCGTTAACCAGAGTGACAAAGACTACTTACCAGTGTCGTTAACCAGAGTGACAAAGACTACTTACCAGTGTCGTTAACCAGAGTGACAAAGACTACTTACCAGTGTCGTTAACCAGAGTGATAAAGACTACTTACCTGTGTCGTTAACCAGAGTGACAAAGACTACTTACCAGTGTCGTTAACCAGAGTGACTATTGCCTTGCTGATCTTTCCAATAGCAGCGCCAGTAGAAGGTGAGAATATTTCTATCTGGAAACTGTGATCTCTTTCCAGCACCTGCAATGAAGGTATGTAGACTGTGACTGAAAGATAAAATATTTAACTACCAAGTTGTATTTTGTAAAATTTTGATGATACAAAGGTGTAATCTAATGCCTGGAATTTGATTTACATTCCAGTAATTAAAACGTGCGATAATTACATATCAGTGATGTTCATATGAGATACATTCCAGTTATAGTTATATGTAATAAATAAATCTCAGTGGCGGTGATACGTGTTAAATACGACCTAGTGCTGTGTGATAATTAAATTCCAATTATAGTGATATGCGATAATTACATTCCATTGGTAGTTGTATGTGATAATTACGTTCCACTGGTAGATATATGCGATAATTACATTCCACTGGTAGATATATGCGATAATTACATTCCACTGGTAGATATATGCGATAATTACATTCCACTGGTAGTTATATGCGATAATTACATTTCAGTTATATGCGATACTTACTTTCCAGTAGTAAACAATAAATTATGCCTTATAAAAATCACTTCAGTTGCTTGCATCTTGATATAACCATTTTTAATATTTCCCTTTTAAAACCGATATTTTGCACATCCAGTACTTTTGCTCCAACAAGATATCGTTTTGTATTCTACATTTTAGTTCATGCTTTTATATAGTGAAACTGATAAAGGCTAATAAATCTAATAAATTATTTTTTTAAAAATAAGAAACAAAAATAAAACAAACAAACAAAACAAAATTTTGTTCTTACATTGATTTCATCGTGGAATCAAAGTACAATAGCTTTCTGAGTAATATCAAAATTCAATAGGAGCTTATTTTATACCACATACATGTATGCTTAATGATTTTGCTGTCAAAGATATTTTATAATCTTCTTCATCTCAAACCTCATACAAAGAATTAAGACGCGTGTATTTTTATTTGCTTACAAACAGTATTGTTCAACATACCATGCGATCGTTTATAGTCGAATTCTGATATTCTTTTCGAACAACATATTTCAAAAAAGTTTTTCAATCTATCTTCATACTTCTTAAAATTTCATATTAATAAATATTGAATTGTATCCACCACTTCTTAAGTTGTGAGCTGATTATACAATATTATATTAATAATATGTGAACATCATATTTCACTCTTATAAACTTTATAAACTTTCCAGTCATTTTTGTTTGTT